>OX030952.1:81261126-81861126 GCA_943735915.1 Pherbina coryleti | reverse complement strand
CTTGATAAGAAGCCGATGTGGTCATGTGTGATGTATTAGCTTTCGTATCCTGCCAAGACCATTCGTTGTCGCCCGATCCGTTGTTATTGCCAAGACCACCTGATACATTTCCACCCAACGAATGAGAACGTTGATACGGATTTTCCTGATTGAAATCAGAGTAGCCACCTTGGGGTGATGAAATGTTACTGCCAGCTAAGTTGTTCCAGCCACGTTTGCCAATGTCAGTTACCTGTTAGGTTTTAAAATATCGATCAGTTAAGTAATTAACTTTTAATATTAATGAATTAAGTTTTTTATATAAAGAAAAGGAAAATTTCATTTTATTGATTAATTATAAAGAATTACATTGTGAAAAACATAAAGCAAACAAAAAAGGTTTTTGCATTAAAATCAATAAATAATTAAAAAACATGAACAAAAATAAAAGCACTACAAACCTTGCTAGCTACATCAGTTACTTGGCTTTGAACGGTTTCTAACAAACCGCCTTCTTTAATCTATAAAAATGGCAATAAAAAGAATAATGAACACAATAAAAATAAAATAATAGCAAACGTGTTTAAATCAAATACTTTTTTCAATAAGCTGAGCATATTGCTGGGATTATAATTACATTTTGGAAAGAAGATTCAGGGCCAAAAGAGCAACTTTAATTGAAAAGAAAATTATATCGAACAGAACTTATTCATAAGGATATTTTTTTTATCATACAATTCGAAGTTTATAATACGGCTACCAAGAAATAATGTATTATTTATTTGTAATTATTTAGCGAGCAGATGTTTGTTTTCCTAATTAAAAGTTTTATAATTCATAGTGTAATAATAAAGCTAAAAAGAAATGATCGTTGGTGAAATAATTCTAAATACATATCTAGAAATAACCTTAAACAATAAGCTTAGGTCGTAAATAAATTTAATGATAAGGTTATGACGGATATTATCGCAAATATTTTTCACTGGCTATAATTGAAGCATAATCGCGAATAACGTTGTAAACGACATTTTTTTAAAAAGTGTTTTTTCGCGGATACCAGTTAGAATTACTCTCTTATACTATATAAAAACAGAAGTGATTAAAAAAAATGCAGGTTGGGGCATTTTTAACGCATTTTTAAATGCCACTCAGTGGAATAACGTTCACGTGCTTGTAAAATAAATAAAAGCGAACAATCGAACTTGATGCGCAAGTGATATCGATGCTCAAAACGTTAAATAAATTTCGAAAATTGGAAAAATGTTAACTATAAAAGACTTAGAGATAGTGGTCAGTCTCATATTTCGAGAAATGGAGAGATCATAGAAAATAAAAATGCTCCTGTGAATGTAATTTGGAAGAACGTTGTAAGTGCAGTTAGCTGTAAGTGCAGTCGTTTTTAGTAGTGGAAAAACGTTTTAAGCACCATTAGTCATATGTTATGTTCAGTGAAAAAACGTTTCAACATCCATTCAGTTTTGGATATAAAACGTTATTCCACTGTAAAAACTTTTAAACGGTAAATTTCGCTGTAATTAAATCTTTTAATTAATTTTTTTTTTATATTTTATGTATGGTAAAGTTTTATTAAATCAGTGTTTAACAAAAAAACCAAAAACAAACGCCTACAATGTTCAAAACGTTTTTATTTCTAGTCAAAAATTACAATTTTGTCGTTTACAACGTTATTCACGATTATGCTTCAATTAATCAGGCCTTATCTTCTTAGAGTTCCTCATCTTTACATAAGATTCATAGAATGACATGACAGTACCGAGTCTGGAGAAATGTTGCCCGACTGACTAACGGACAATGAAAATTGAGGAAGTGGATCAATGAAGAATTAAGACATTAATCATTCTTCAAGGAATAACTGCTGAAAGAAGCCAATCATCAATTGTAGAACGCTGTATATTGTAGAAAGAATATATAATTTCTATATTTTTATAGGTATTTTTTCGGGGAATCGACGAATTATCATGGTAAAATTCTATGAGAGATTTTATTTTTTCTTGATTCTGAAAACTGTGATCAAATAATGAGTAGACTCGCTTATCTAACCTCTCATGATGTCGTATTAATTGAAATTCAAATTTATGTTTCTCTTTCACAGGATAAAGGAAGAAAATTTTGCTGACCAATCACACGCTAATACAAATAAGCCTCTTAAGAACAATATGCACCATAACGAGACAGTTTTCTGTTTTTAAAAGAAGAAGCGTGGTAAACCAGAGCCAATGTTTTTAAATCGTTTCTATTTACTTTAGTTTTATCTGTACCAGTATAAGTTATACTGATAAACTAAATCATTTAAATATGGTTAAGCTATTTATTAATTTCAATTTATGTGAATCGAATATTTATTAAAAACAAGCGACAAATTTAACAAATAACTAGCACAATTGAATGCAGTAGAAAAAAATTTGTCAACAATGTGTCCACCTTATTGAGATTGTCGATAAGCACAAAGTATAAATATATTAAGCAAATAAAAGATTGCCGATCGAATAAAAATAATAAGCAATTCAAAAGAAAAACAATAACAAAATACAAGTTTCAATTTTTTCTATATAAATATATCTATTAGTTAAAAACCTATTTTTAACTACATTTAAAAAGATTGAGAACTTTAAGTTTTATGTAAAATTTATTCTTTTTAACTATCTTTAAAAAAAAAATGTTTGAGAACTTCAAGTTTTATATAAAGTTTCTTAAGCTCATAAGCTATAGTGTTTTTAGAGGTATAGAAGTTTGAATTAAAATCAAATCCTAAGATAACATAATTTCAAACTGAAAATCGGTTTTCCTCAATACTATGCTCCATGGTTATTCCTAGCTAATCAATTAGTCACTCAGATGAAGAACTATGCTTAAAATGGACGCAGCGCATGGTAACCTAGCAAAGACTATACCACTATTTTCAAAATAAATTTGATAAATTTGAAATTTCTATTAATTTTAAAGTGCCTACCAAACTCATGGTATAATAATTACAAGGTAGCATTGACAGTTGCTTGGGAAACCATCTCCTGTCAAAAAATATACTCAAAAAGAGAGTGCTCACAATCGGCCATTGAAAATACAAACAATGTGGCATGGTATAATAATACAAGGTAGCATTGACAGTTGCTTGGGAAATCATATACTGTCAAAAAATATACTCAAAAAGAGAGCGCTCACAATCCGCCATTGAAAACACAAGCAATGTTGAAAACGTTGAAGTGAAAGAAAACAACAACCACAGCAGCTGCTGATGTATTTCCACAAAAAGCTGTTTTTTGTGGACAGTTATGACAGTTTATGTTTTCCTGTTGAAGAGAAAATAAGCAGTTGTCAATGCTACCATGTATTAGTATACCATGACAATGTGGAAAACGTTGAAGTGAAAAAACAACCTCAGCAGCTGCAGATGCTTTTTCTCAAACAGCTATTTTTGACAGGAGATGTTTTCTTGAAGAGAAGAGAAAAGACATTATGGAAATACTTAGGTTAAAAAACAATTTTAGTTAAAAAAAATTGTTTAGTAATATGTTGTGTTTGTACAAGAAAAACTAGTCCAGTTTAGTCAAAATTTCAAATTGAACAACATATTTTATTAATAGAAAATATTCTTTTTAAAATCAAATAGCAAAGCTTACTCGGAATTCAAATATAAAACAAGTTATAACTAAAACTAAGTGTATCTGCAACATCCCTCTTTGTTAAAAGAATGTGAAGTTACTGCAGATTTATTTTACTTCTTGCGAGTATTTCTTCCGAAGTTGATTAGCGTGGGATTTAATTGTGCGATCTTCGGATTCAATGTACACATCGTATACAACATTACCTAATCTTTTAAGAATTTTACCAGGAACCCAAGCCATTTTGTTCTGTCTGTAAACTTTGGCATAAACTTGATCACCACATTTGAAGTACCGATAGATAGCGTTATGTTTCTTATTAAATGCATTTACCATGGGAGTATTTCGATCATTGGTATTTGAATTTGAATGTCTGAGAAGGTCTATAGGTGTTGAAAGTTTTCTCCCTATAAAGTATTCCGATGGTGATTTTCCAGTAGGTGTATTTGGGTTATCCGTTGAGCGATATTGTGACAAAAATATTAACAGATTATTTTTGTCATTTGCTGTATTCTCCCCGTATGCTTTTGCCAATGCTCTTTTGATTGTATCCACAAAACGTTCCGCCTGTCCATTACTTTGTGGATGGTATGGAGGACTGAATATGTGGTTAATTCCCCTCTCTTCACAAAATTGTTTAAACAGTAAGCTTGAGAACTGTGTACCATTATCTGATACAATTGTTTTCGGTTGTCCATATCTGCTAATAAATTCGTGAAGATGACTTAGAACTGTACTTGATGAAATTGAATTTATTTGAGCTACTTCAGGCCATTTTGAATATGCATCTATTATAACCAAGTAGAAGTAGCCTCGAACTGGTCCAGCTATGTCAATGTGCACTCGCTCTAATGGTTCTTGTGCTTTTGGCCATGAGCAGAGAGTTGTCTTCATTGGAGACTTTGCAACTGCTGTGCAATTTTGACATTGCTGTCCGAAACCCTTGATATCATCGTCAATCTTCGGCCAATATACATAAGATCTGGCTATGGATTTCATTCTATCAATTCCTTGATGCCCTCTGTGAAGTTGTTTCAGAATCCTGCGTTGAAATTTCTTAGGAATAACAACTCGATCTGCCAGCATGATGCAATTGTCTACTATGCTGAGGGAATCTTGGCGTTTGAAAAATTGTTGTTCTTCTGGTGGAACATCTTTTGGTGATGTTGGCCAACCATCTTCTATATAACGGATAATTTTTGATAACGTAGGATCCGTTTGTGTTGCAATGCGTACCATTTTCAAAGTAAGTGGTAATTTATCAACATTGTCTTGAAGTAAGTTTTTCACATCACTTTCGATGTGAGCAACTACGTAATCTTCACCAACCTGTCTATGTTTATCGATAAGTCTAGATAAAACGTCTACATTGCCAAAGTCTTTCGTGTTGATGTATTGAATATTAAAGTCGTAACTCATCATAATAAGTGCCCATCTCTGTAATCGATTTGCAGTATGTGTTGGAATACCTTTTTTTGATCCAAAAATTGTAAGAAGTGGTTTATGATCAGTTAGAAGTGTGAATCTCCGCCCGTATATCATACGATGAAACTTTGTGCAAGCGTATACCAGTGCTAAAGCTTCCTTTTCAATTTGGCTATAGTTTCTCTCTGCAGGTGAAAGAGAACGAGCGCTGTGAAAAATAAATTTGTTTGTTCCATTTGGCATTTTGTGGAAAATCTGAGCACCAATGCCCACGATAGAAGCGTCAGCTGCTACGAAAATTGGTAGTGATGGGTCGTAGTGAGTTAGAAGTAGATCCGATTGTAGAATGTTCTTGAATTTAAGAAACGAATCTTCGCAATTTTTGTTCCAATTCCATTTTGTGTCATTCTTAAGTAATTCGTCCAGCGGATATCGTAAATTCCTCATCCCAGAGATAAATTTGCCATAGTAATTTACAGCTCCCAAAAATGATCGTAGCTCTGATATATTTGTTGGTCTTGGCAAATGTTGTATTGCTTCCACTTTTTTTGGGTCTGGATGAATTCCTTTAGCGTCAATTATGTGACCAAGGTATTTGATTGATGTTTGAAAAATTTCGCACTTATCCCAATTGATTCTAAGACCGTGATCTTGAAATCTTTGCATAACTTCCATAACTAATTTGTAATTCATTTCGACAGTAGTGGTAGCAATAATTACGTCATCCAAGTATGCAATCACGCCGTCAAGGCCTGTGATGATAGTATCCATTGCTTTCTGAAAAGCTCCAGGCGCCGATGTTACTCCAAAAGGTAAACGATTGAAAGCGAAAAGTCCTCTGTGTGTGTTAATGGTAAGGATTTTCTTTGAAACGTCATCAATTTCAAATTGTAGATATGCGTCAGATAGATCAATGGTACTGAATATTTTGCATTGCGACATTTTTGCAAATATATCGTTAGCATGTGGTAAAGGATAAAGATGTGGTTCCATACAGCTGTTCAGCCCGGTTGAGTAATCTGCACAGATGCGAATCTTGTTATTCGGCTTACGAACCACGACTATAGGAGCAGCCCAATATGAATGTGTAATTGGTGTGATGATGTTTGCGTCCTCTAATCTCTTCAATTCTAATTCAACTGACTCTAAGACTGCGTATGGCACAGGCCGTTTTGGTTTGAAGACTGGTACTGCATCTGGTTTTATTTCTAGTTTGACTTGAAATTTTGTGCAGTGGCCAATGTTGGACTTGACCACTTCAGGAAATTTTTGTTTGATGACTTTGAATACTGAATGCTTGCTCATATCTGCTGTGATTGTGTTACAAATAGAACTGATAGATTCCTCCCAGTACCCGAATTTTTCGATGAGATCTAGTCCAAAAATATTCAAATTTGGAAAACTCGTTACAAAAATTACTGCTTTTCTAGTTTTGTTGTTATGTTGTATTTCTGTCGTAAGTTCACCAATTAGCGGAATTTGGTTACTTGATGCATCTGATGCATTGTGCGTACATGGAAGAAGTTTAGGTCTTCCAATTGATTCCCAATTTGATTTTGACATGATGGTGATGTCTGATGCTGTATCGAATTGAAATGTAATTGATTTGCCATAGATAATAATTGTTATAAATTTTCGGTGTGTTGTGTGTACACTTTTTACACTGTGATGTGGAATAACAGAAACTACATGTGTACGTTGCGACTGGAAGTTTCCCTTGTATTTTTGTTCTTGATTGTGTGATTTAGATTTTGAGTTGTCTGGTGAGTTCTCTTGATTTCGTGCGCGAAAACACTTGCAATAACCTTCCTTGTGTCCTATTTTGCTACAAACTTTACATTTATGATGTGTGAAACTGCAATTCTTCACAAAATGCATGTCACCACATTGCCAGCATGGTCTCCTTGGTGTGTCGTTATGGCCTTGAAGATGTTCTGGATGGTGGTTATGTCTATCATTCTGTAGTTTATGATTATGCTGATGGTTCTTTTTATGATGTATGACATCTGAAGAAACTGCGCTTACTGTTGGTTTGTTCGATTCTACCAGATTTGTATCGCTCTGCAGTACCAATATGCGTTGAGTTTCGGCAACAAGTTTTTCTAGAGTTATGTTGTCTGCACTGTTGTCGATCATTGAGAGAAGATTGCTGCGAATCTTTCCATATGTCGGTGATTGTAGACCAATAATGAAAATAAGACTCTTGAACTGGTCACTCGTTAAGCTTCCATGAATGAACCTCTCGCATTGCTTATTAACTCTACCTGAGTAGGAGATGAAATCTTCAGCATCGCTTTTAACTATTTGTAAACATTTATAGCGAATACTAAACAACGATTCTTGTTGATCAAAAAGCGATTTAAGTTGTTGTACAGTGGCCTCAAAGTTTAATTCCTGTGGTTTTTTTGGCAGAATGCAATCTGCAAAGCGATCGTAAACGTGTGTGCTCAGCTTACGAAGGAGCAACCTCACCTTTGAAGCGTCGTCCAAGGATTTAGCATCTTCATTGAAATTATTTTCGTATCTATTGAACCAACTTGAAAAGAAAAGATTATCCTCTGGGCTGTATATAAATTCTTTCATTCCTTTGGCGATGATGTCCATCAGAGCCTCCTGCTGTGTTGCTTTTTGTGACAAATCAGAAGTCCCTATTGTGGATTGGTTCATCATCTTTGTGAGCGTTTCCATAAGGTTCTGCTGCTGCACCAAAAGTTGTCCAACGATGTTTTCCAGCGTGCTCATTGTGATTTAATTATATTTTATATGTCCTTGTATGTATGTCCGCGTAAGTTTTTCAAGTCCTCGTCGCCAATTTGTTGTGTTTGTACAAGAAAAACTAGTCCAGTTTAGTCAAAATTTCAAATTGAACAACATATTTTATTAATAGAAAATATTCTTTTTAAAATCAAATAGCAAAGCTTACTCGGAATTCAAATATAAAACAAGTTATAACTAAAACTAAGTGTATCTGCAACATAATATATGCTTAATTAATTATTTATTGTCATTATAGTGGCGGCCGTGGCGCAGTGAGTAGAGTGCGTCACCCATACGCCAGAGAACCCTGGTTCAATTCCATCTGGCACAGAAAGTTTTTTCAATGAATTCAGCTGAAAATGACTAAAAATCTACAAATTTGCGTATTTCTTAGGATTATACCAGAAATAATAGCGGTTTTTATTAACATTTTATTTTTCCGACACGGTGGACCTTTCGGTGGAAATACCAATATTTTATTTTGCAATGACATAACGTGACATACTTTGAAACTAAAAATAATAATTTGTTTGGTAATTTTGCCCCAGTTTAATTTAATTTTTAAATTCTATGCATTAAACTTGCTTTAAATTCTACTTTTTAATAACTTACATCTGGCAACTCAAAAGTAATGATAACAAATGATGTTTTTGAAAGCAAATTACAAAATTACCGTTAACTGATCTTTGTTCGCTCTTATTGCATTTTTTTTAGTTAATTGTTATTGTCATAGACACATTTTGCGGTAGGAGTCTAACATCTCTCTTAAAGAAGCAAAGAACGAAAAATACATAAATTCAAATTTGCAGTCAGTTTTCTTATAACGGCAACTGAGTTAAGATATTAATTCTTTTAAATTAATAAAATTTGAATACTTTCGTTTAGATACTATTATATAAGGACGTATTTTCTTTTCGCGGAAATGCCCATATGGTTTCTATAAATGTAAAAAAGTTAGCTACAAATACCAAACTAACAAGAGCACATACACATTGTCGTGAATATTACATATTTCTAAAGTTACAATTCTTTCGTTTAAATTGTTTAAGGTAAAAAGAAATCTTTTACAAAAATGTCCACAACTTGAAAACAACAAAATAGCTTAAGCCCAATACAAATACCAAGCATGTGTTTTTTCAAAACGTTGTGCTGATGTGAGCAAAAGAGAAACAATACAAGTGAAGATACACACATGTTATGACGACCTTGAATAACTCAAGTCTAGCAACTAAAACTAGTTTATAAATATTTATATGAAAAAGAAACATAAATGTGCCAAAGGCACATTTGGGTTGATAAGAAATCAAAATTGAAACCGAAATTTAATGAATAAATTATATTAACGGAAATTAAAGTAAACTTAATGAATAGCATTGAAGCGTTTGGAAGACTTACTTTTGAGGAGGCCAAATTGACAGTGGTGACTGCTTTTTCTTTTGCCGTTACAGCTATTTTGGAAGCACCAGCAGATAACATGCTCCAGCCCTAACAGAAGAATATTATGAGCACAATAATAGCAAACAAGTGGATCGGAATATTTACCGATACTAGAGACGATAGCGTTGAATCAATTATTTCCTGAGACTGTGTTTTCGGTGGTGGTTCGCGTGAAAAGCCAAAACCAGCGTATTTGCCACCTTGACTTGGTGGTAAATTACTATAGGTGGACCAAAATAAGACTTTAAAAAATAAATATATTGTGAGAGTTTGAGGCAACTCACGCTGGTCTGCCTGCATTTTGCTCTTGACGACGCGCAAAAAACTCTTCCTTTTGATCCTTAAACTCTTGTGTATTAAACTGTTGATAATTGTTATCACTATAGCCGCTAGAATCGCCATTCTGATAACCACCAGTACCCTCACCACCATTGCCATAATTGTTGCCTCCGGCATTACCCCTGGAATGTGACATTGAATTCCCACTGCTGCCGCCAACGCTACTGCCACTGCTAAAGGAATTTGATGCGGACAAACGCTTTTCCGCCTCTTTTAAGTCCCACATTTTACCCTGCGCCATCGTTGTTATTTTATCCCGATATAAGGCAGCTGCCTTGGAATTATAACGCTGTTGTATGGGAGCGCGTTCTTGCCAGTCCGGTTGATCTTCAAAGAATTGACGTGCATTCCGATTACCACCCACCTTCATTTTTTCTAATTCAATATCCTTCCACTTGTCCATTGTGACGGAACGCACAAAAGACAAATGAACACCTAATCCCCGATGTTTACCGGAACACTCCAAGCAAATCCATATGCCGTAAGTTACAGATACCCATTGCGGATTGTGTGTACCGCATTCAAAGCATTTCTGTACATACAAGAAGAATTCAGAGTTAATGTTGAAATATTGATCAGCAAATAAGCCAATGCCAACTCACCGAATTTTCATTCTGTGGCTTTAATTCGTGCAACACACGACGTGTCCTTGGACTGGCCATGGATATAGTCTTTTAATTTCAATTTGTTTCTATTGTTAAGTATTAGAGTTCTAAACTTGCACGCTGATCTGCAAGAAAGTAGGCCGTAATCGCAAATTTTATAACAACCACAAAAACCACGACTGCTAAAATCGTCCAACAAAGACCTTGCGCCTGTTTGTTGCCACTAGGAGTCATCAAAGAGCAGCGGCAAAACTGACAAAAATACACGTTGCAAAAATCGGCTGTAGTTGTTGAGGATAAGTGGAACAATTATATTTCATTAGTGTTTTGGATGATTTTGCAACATATTTTCACAGTTTTAAAAAGCCTTTCCCTGATTGCTCACTTGCGAAAATTCCAAGACAAATTGAAAAAAAAATACAACAAACGTCAAACTTGATTTTTGTTGACGTGTGCTGGTAGTTCAAGAACTTCTTCATAGATGGCTATCGAATAGTAACAAGAAATCCCTGCATGACATGCCTAAGGGAGCGTTTATAGTGCCGACTTATTGCCGAACCGAGCCGAACTGAAAACGCGGCATGCTGAAAGAAACTGGTAGTGCGTATAGTGCGCGCTTTCCGCGGCCGACTTATTGTAGTTGGTTTTTAACTATTTTGGGTTTGTTTCTTTATGTAACGTTTTTTTTTTTGTTTATTATTGCAATTTGAGCAGCAAAAAAGTCGCGTGATTTCTTGTCTGCTTTTTTCTTTACTCAAATCAGCGAACAACAAGTGAATAGACAAAAAAGCGAAACAACGCTGCTGAAACGCACTTTCAGAAACTGAAAGCTGCTTAATGCCGCGTAAAGCCACACTTGTTCGACTTTTTTGCAATTGTTTTCTACTGTTTTTCGTTGTCTTGTTTTTTTTTAGATAAAAAAGAAGTGCACAGAAAGAACAAAAACCCTTGTTGCAAGTCGCGTGATTTCTTGTCTGCTTTTTTCTTGACTCAAACCAGCGGACAACAAGTGAATAGAGAAAAAAGCGAAACAACGCTGCTGAAACGCACTTTCAGAAACTGAAAGCTGCGTTAAGCCGCGTAAAGCCACACCTGTTCGACTTTTTTCCAATTGTTTTCTACTGTTTTTCGTTGTCTTGTTTTTTTTTAGATAAAAAAGAAGTGCACACAAAGAACAAAAAGCCTTGTTGCTGCTCTTTTGTTTTTTGTGGCGTTTTTCACTAATTTTCTATTTTGTTTTCCGTATGGAACAGTTGATAGAAATTGATCTTTGTTGCTTCTTTATAATGCTGTTTATGTGTGTAATTTTTGTAGTCAAGAAAGTACAATATAACAGCGCAGCAACATGACTTACAAACTTTTCGCTGTTTTTTTTGTTTTTGATTTTTTTTATTTTTGCAATCGAAGCATCAAAACAGCCACGTGATTTCGTGTTTGTTGTAATTCGCCGAATCTTTCACAGGCGCAGCTGCACCGCAACAACACAACGTGTGTTTGTTGTTGTTTATTCTTGTCGTTGTTGGTAAATTAGCGCATGCGACTGCGTACAACTCTTGTTGGTAATTTTGCGTATGATTTCGTCACCGACTGCTTTTTGTTTGTGTTTTTTATGCTACTAATTCCTGATTGCACTACGTATCCAACGATTTGTTGTTGTAAAAAAACAACAAATAAAAAAGAAAAAACAACATCAAAAAAATAAAGAACTACGTGTACGTATGTATTTTATTTGATTTTTTCTTGTTCCTCTTTTTTTTTGTTATTTAATGCATATAATAAGTACGCCATGTGTAAAATAAGACAAAACACATGCTAACCGTACGAGCGAGCGAGAAAGCAACAATCGGCACGCCGAATAACGCTGCACAAGCTGCTTTAAGCTGCTTTTCAGCTGGCACTATACGCAGTTTGAACTTATTTCATATGATTGTATGTGCAGCGTTTTTCAGCTTTTCTTCTCGGTTCGGTTCGGTTCGGCAATAAGTCGGCACTATAAACGCACCCTAACTGAAACTCCAACACAATCACAACTTTTGCAGCAAAAACTAATACATTCTCAGTTATTTCACATTTGTCAGTTTTGTTAGAATGAGACAACAATATAATTGAAAAATTGAAATTGAATTTGAAATTAAATTGAATGAGACAACAATATAAACATTAAAATGACTGATTTGTGTCAAAGTCAGCGCCAAAATAAGTTTCTTGTCTGCCGTGAAAAATGTGAGTTGCAAAAATTGTTTTCAAATATAAAATAAAGATTCCTGTGAAATAAGAATCTACGGCGGAATACATTTTTGTGACTGTTAACTGAATCATTTATCTCAACATATACTTTTAGGGAGTTTATATATCACTTGCATCTGGAGGCTAAGCACATTGGCCACCTTGCTGTCCGTGCATCTATTCACTCAGCAGCAACTGGAAAGTCCGTCATCTTCCGGTAAATAGTTGCTACTTTATGCTTATTGCTTCTGAATTACATCTTAAACTGCATTCCTCTTTGTAGAACTATCAATAAATGCCAGCATTCCAGCGTTTTAATGTCTGCTTTGTTGCACTTTGTATCGCGCATGGTTGAGGTGTCACACTCCTTGTTTGGCTTTAGCTTAGCTGGTTCTTTTGTCTTTGGCATTGCCGAATCTCTGCAGGATACCCTTAAATCAACTCAACGCCACTGGCGCTGAGCTGTCACAGTAATTTGGTGATCACTATCCGCTAGCTAAGCAGAGTCGTCTGTTGATCTTAATTCTCATCAATTGCAACGAAAGAGAATCCCTATCGAACAAGTCTCTTTGGTTGTTCCGACTCCAAGGACTCGCCGCTTGGGGGTCCCACATTTAAAATCGATTTCAGCATAGTCTATGAGCAGCTCTGCCGCATTTTGACCATAGATCAGATCACTCTGTTGTTGTACTTGCTACTGCATCGTAATGAACCCTTCTATCGTTTTGTAATGGCTTAAAATGATTTGGAGAACTTAGCGATTCCCGTACTGTAGACGTTGCATCATGCGCCTGACAGCAATTCACATCATACCTACATGTCGGTCATTGTATTGCTGATATTTAGTGAGGACGGTAGCTTTAATAAGAATATGCACAACATTGTAAGTGAAAGAAGGCGGAAGAGGGAAAGTAGTATTCACTTTATATCACGGTGAAATATACGATAAAAACATCCTAGATATCACTTGTTATACGATGTTTTATATCGTTCTTATCATTAAGTTTATATTTAGATTTAATAGTATTTGAGTTTTTATTTTGCTTTTTCAAATGATTGAATTTTATAATATCTGTTTACACTATCATAAAATATATAATTAATTTTAGTTTTTTTGATCTTATCTCATATCTTATTCACTTAATATTTAATATAACATTTAAAATAGTTATTTTTGATATAAAAGAGTTTTAAAAAATAAATAAAACATAATTTTATAATTATATTTATAAAAATAAAATGTTTACAATAATGTTTTACTTCTACGTTAGCCCTATATATTTACGACGTAACATCTAACCGTTTTGTACGTTAGTCCTACACATTTACTACGTCACATCTAACTGTTTTATATGTTAGTGCTACATATTTTGTTCGTAATGTTTAACTGTTTAGCACGCTATATCTAACAGAATGTAAGGGGAAGCCTACCTCATATTTACATTAGGTGTATTAGTTAAATACTCGGTTAACTTACCGTTAGTACAAGGTGGCGCAAAAATAACCTTCCGATGTTTTTTGGCTGTAATTTAAAAAAAAAATGAAAAACTTTGATTCTTCTTGTGGATTATTTTTATTTGGTCTTTTAATTTTTTTTTACATCAAGTCGAGAATATGATGTCATGTAAATAGCCGCCGCCACAGTTGATTGTCATTTGGGCCCTTTTTACGGCATTTTCCATCACTTCGGCCAAAACTTCCGGCGATAGGTCCTCACATTCTTGACGGATATTGTCTTTAAGAGCTGCAAGAGTCTGAGGCTTGTTGACATAAACCCGCGACTTCAAAAAGCCCCACAAAAAGAAGTCTGGAGCGGTCAAATCAGGCGATCTTGCTGGCCAGTGCAAATCGCCAAATCGGGAGATTAGGCGCCCGGGAAATGCATCCTTCAGCATATCGGTTTTGGCACGTTCAGTGTGTGCCGTTGCACCGTCCTGTTGGAACCACATGTTTTCCAATCCCAATTCATGAAGTTGTGGCAAAAAGAACTCGTTGATCATTGCTCTGTAGCGCTCACCATTTACAGTAACCGTTTGGCCCGCGACGTCTTCGAAGAAAAAAGGTCCGATGACTCCTCCAGCGAAAACAGCACACCATACAGTGACTTTGAGCGGGTGTAATGGCTCTTCGTGGGTTACACGCGGATTTTCAGTGCCCCAGAAGCGTAAATTTTGCTTATTTACGTACCCGCTAAGATGGAAATGGGCCTCATCACTCATGATTATTTTTGATGAAAAATCATCTTCCTCTTGGTGGTGATTAAGGATGGCTTGAGCGTATGTTAGACGCGATTGGCAGTCAGCAGCTAACAGCTGATGCACTGTCTGGACTTTGTACGGAAACATCTTCAAATCTTGTACCGAAATTCGCTGTAAAGACTGTCGACTGATACCCATTTGCGTGGCACGTCGTCTGGTCGATGTCGACGGCTCTTCCATGACATCCTCGGCTACACCAGCAATATTCTCTGCAGAACGGCTACTCCGGGGTCTGCCACCCCTGGCAGCATCTCGTGTTGTGCCAGTCTCTTCGAGGCGAGCGGCTAAACGTCGCAGTGTTTCACCAGTAGGCGTTGGACGGCCAGGAAATCTGCGGCGAAATTCACGTTGTGTCAAAGTCACCGACCGATTATTGGTCAAATAAATAGTCAGCAATATTCCGCGTTCTGGAGCAGTGTAGCGTAACATTGTTTGTTAACGTGTATTTCGCATTTGTTTACTACAAAAATGTCAAAACAGAACTGACATTAGGGGCCAATCGCAATTTCAAAGAACTAAAATATAAGGAAGTGGTGTTGTCTTCACATACACTGCAGAGATAAAGAGATTGGAAACTTCGGCAAAAAGGAGATAGCCATATGCTAAAATGCAGTCAATACTAATGCAAATGTTATAAATGTGTTAGTAAAATTTCATGACAAACTCACCCCTCTCGATGGATTCTCGATGAATTCACCCCTCTGGATGGACATGAGCGCTGGTGAATATCTCACTTTCGACAGCTAAGCCACCACTTTACACATAGGGAAAAGCTAGCCTACAATGTTTGTTCAAACAAATTCATGCATTTAAAAATTAGAACAGAGTTTTTAAAACAAAGATATAGCTGTTCTTGAAAGACATTGAATTATGTTTTTCTGTTAACAACAGCAATTGTAAATAGAACAATTTTTTTCATTTTAAATTCAATTTTTTTCTATCAAAAATATTTTTGTCTGTTATCAAAGTAACTCCACAAATTAGATAGACAAAACTAACATTTCTATGTTAACAAAAGTTCTTTATCGACTATTATTAACAATATTCTTGCTCAGCTTAAAACAATTTTCTTTTAAATATGGAAGACTTTTTTGGGTGTAATACCTATTTTTGACAAATATGAGGTGAACTCACATACACAATACGTGATTGCAAAAAAAACTGAAGAACAAGCATTTTTATCTGTCAAAATCAACAGAATTCACAATAGAAACGAAGTTTCCCATCTCATTATCTCTGATACACTGTACGCAAAAATAATAGAAATCAGATTACGCCATCAGAGGCAGAAAAAATTGCACCGTTCTGCGCAAGACGTTAGGTCTTTCGTGACGTAGATAGGAAAAGACTCTTTCTCTGTTCTTCTCACTGATTTTCTGTTCGTGCAAGAAAAGACGAAAGATAGTGCGAAATAGTTCTGTACGATTTTTTTTTTTTCAGCTGCAGTTGTTTTTTTATGTTTTGTTCAGTGAAAAACAGCTGATTTTGACAATGGTCGCATTCTGGCCGATACTTTCTACGCAACTGTTGCTCAACTTTCCGGCTGAATGGTATGTAGCATAAAGCGCTCACACAACATGTTGCCTGAGCGGTCGCCATTTTAGGTAGCGAAAATATTTTATGCTACCTCGATTGAGCGGTTTGCGCTCACTTGATGTTGACAGATGAAAAAAGTGTTTTGTTGTGAAGTTGTGCAGTATTTTTTTTGATGAAGATTAGTATTTTAATATAAAAATACTTAATTAAATATCTTTTCCATGATTTCCTTGCGAGTTTAATTTTATTATATTGCTTTAAATTAATTTTTTTGAATCGAATCATGAACAGCTGTTTGCAGTTTGACGTTTCTCAAAAAAACCCATTCAGCAGAATGTATCACTTTATGCTACTTCGCTACCTGAGCGCTTTTTCTGCCAGAATGCGACCAATGGGTCGATCGTGACGTAGGCAGACATGCGCATGGCATAATCTTGTATTTATTATTTTTGCACTGTACGTGAACTGTGGCCGATTCGTAAATTGAGCGAGCGAGACAGAGTGTGTTTTTTGACATTTATGAGCATTCGTCATTTATGAGCGTTTGCTTGTAAACAGCCTTCTCAGTAAAAAAAAAAAAATTTTCGCGCCAATTTGATGCGACCACAGTTGTCAAAACGCAAACACTGCTTCAGGGGCGCATTATTTTTTCACTCTTTAATGCACTTCTAGGGCGCTTTCGTCTTCAGCAAAGTTTATGAGACATAATTGTTATTTTTGATTGTTTTCAGATTTCCGCATATTGTGGATCTCAAATTATATTATATAATATCTTATATTATATTACATTATATTATATTATTATTTCCCAATAAAATATCTGTAACGCACCAAATTATATGCCTCAAAGGTGGTGTGGAAATACAATAAAAACAAAATAAGTAATAATTTAACTATTTTTATATAATATAATTAAATTAGCACCAAAATCAGTAAATTTAACCCAGAATCTATTGTATATGTGATTCCAATTAGAAACTGTTTGGACCTTCTTTAACGATCTAACCGAATATGGCCCTCAGTAAATGTTTCTGTATTGCAATACAATTTTATTTTCAATTATTAGGTCTTTAATTATCAAACGTTTTATTAATACCGTTTAGCTCTAAACACCTATTTTATATGTTATTCGAATCAGAAACAAATTGAGCCTTCTTCTTCGATGCAACTGAATACGGCCCTTTGTGAATGTTTATGTATTTGTGTCAACCAACACGAATAAGAAAAATACCACACTTTTGGGCAATAACATCACTTCCTTATATCTTAGTTCTTTGCAAAAAGTCAAGTAACTGGAATCGAAACTCGTATCGAATAACTCAATTATTCGAGTAACTCGATATTTTCACGTATTTTGAGTTTTTCAATTGCCGTTAATGCTGTTGATCT
This sequence comes from Pherbina coryleti, assembly GCA_943735915.1. Taxonomy (NCBI): domain Eukaryota; kingdom Metazoa; phylum Arthropoda; class Insecta; order Diptera; family Sciomyzidae; genus Pherbina; species Pherbina coryleti. The sequence continues at coordinate 81,843,555 of OX030952.1, read as the reverse complement.
CAATCAGTGTTTTGAAATCATATTATTTTAGAAAATAATATGTAAGCCTTAATTTTACCAACTCATAAATGTAATTATGATAAATTATTTCGAAAGTAAAGGTAATTAGTAACTTATTACTATTACCTTTAGGGCCGTTTTTTCAATGTCCAGTTAGTCTAGCTGTTAACCAGGAGATAACTAACCATACGATAGCTAAAAAAACAATTTCGGTTTCACCAAGTGCTGATTAAGCAACCTCCGGTTAAATCATTAATTGTGAATTTTTCAATTGTGAATACGCGAAAACTTCATATCATCTGTCTTGTGTTTACGTTTTTTTTTTGTGATTTTGTGCCGCGAAACAGGGATAAAGAGATTGGAAACTTCGGCAAAAAGGAGATAGCCATATGCTAAAATGCAGTCAATACTAATGCAAATGTTATAAATGTGTTAGTAAAATTTCATGACAAACTCACCCCTCTCGATGGATTCTCGATGAATTCACCCCTCTGGATGACATGAGCGCTGGTGAATATCTGACTTTCGACAGCTAAGCCACCAGTGTACACATAGGGAAAAACTAACCTACAGTTTTTGTTCAAACAAATTCATGCATAAAAAAATTAGAACAGAGTTTTTAAAACAAAGATGTAGCTGTTCTTGAAAGAAATTGAATTATGTTTTTCTGTTAACAGCAGCACTTGTAAATAGAACAATTGTTTTTATTTTATATTCAATTTTTTTTCTATCAAAAATATTTTTGTCTATTATCGAAGTAACTCCACAAATTAGATTGACAAAACTGACATTTCTATATTAACAAAAGTTCTTTATCGACTATTTTTAACAATATTCTTGCTCAGCTAAAAACAATTTTCTATGAGGTGAACTCACATACACAAGATGTGATTGCATAAAAAATTGGAGAAGAAGCATTTTCAGCTGTCAAAATCAACAGAATTCACAATAGAAACGAAGTTTCCCATCTCTTTATCTCTGCCGCGAAATGAAATAAAAGTGGATAAAAACAACGGACTGCCAAATTCTACTCCATATGAAGAAAGATTTCTTGTTTTTGAATTGGTGTGTGAAATAAATATCAAATTTATTTACTCTACTCAGTTGTTCTTCTGCTTAGCAGCTAACCGAAACCACAATTTGCCGTTAACTTAATCAGCACTTAACCGACAGATAAGAATTAACCGAACATTGAGAAAACGATTTTCTGTTAACCACTGGTTGAAGTTCTGGTTAGTGCTTAACCGGACATTGAGAAAACGGCCCTTAGAATTAAATTTTCACATATAGAAAAAAACTTTAAATAAAAACCAATTAGTTTATCCCTATACTATATGGCACGATTACGATTTCCGTGGCCCCAAGATCTGAATATGCAGTTTTGAAGAGCTCATTGAGAAAATAAGATTCACCGAAAGATTTATCGATATATCCATTAGTTATCGAGTTATCGATTTTTTTTAAAAAAATTTACTAAAAGAAATTTTAATGTAAATTCGACTATATCTATGCTAATATTTGACCGATCACGATAATTTGGGTATCATTCGATAACAAACAAATATCTTCAAAATAATTTATAAAACAAAAATTTGGTACTCAATCTAATTACACTACAGATGATTTTTCGACATGATACATATTTTTTTTTTCATAAAACTTTTATTTTATTCAAAAAGTACGTAATAAAAGTAAGTAGAACATAACATATGATAATAGCTGAAACATTAACCTTTCGTTTGGTGTATAATATGTTACACTTGTTTCCCCTATTTCTACCATTATTCTCATTTTTATATTGTTACTAGATTAAACAGAACAATCATACGGTTTTTGTTTTGCTTCATAAACATACAATTTTGATGTATTGTTCATAAACATCAACAACTTTCATCTTCATAACGAAGCACAAATCGCAAGCACACCGCACACCTATGTAAAATAAAAAATATAATTCGAATTATATTAATTATGATTCGCATCGTGTTCTTTTTAAATAAGATATATGGACTCGCATTTTATTTCACAAAAAAAAAAAAAAAAAAAGAATCATTGTGCAATTTTTAAAAGGCAGAGCCACTTTTTTTATAAAAATTAGTAAAAATATCAATATGTACTTCAGAATACAACAAACAACCTTTGATAAAAGTCTATGTGGCTCCTTTTACAGAAAAAGTACATTTTGTAAAAGGCAGAACCACTAAAAAAAAATTATTCAATTACTCAAAAAAAAAAGTTAGGAAAAATATCAATATGTACTTCAGAATACAACAAACAACCTTTGATTAAAGTCGTTCTGGCTCCTTTTACAGGAAAAGTACATTATGTAAAAGGCAGAACCGCTAAAAAAAATGATTCAATAACTCAAAATACATCGAAAATTTTATGAAGATCTTTCTTGCACCATTTACAGTATAAATGCACAATTTATAAAGCAAATCAAAAAGATTCAGCCCAATTATGAAACATTTTCCTATGCTATATGATTATACTGATCAACCTAAAATATAACATAACAGCGAAAATCGGTCAAAATAAAAGAAAAAGTATAACATGTTGTATGTTGTGGCGTCCGTGGCGTAGTTGGTTAAAGTGCGTGGCCGGTATGTCAAAGAACCTGGAGACCCAGGTTCGAATCCCAGCAGCGACAGAAAATTATTTGAATTAAAATAATTTTTCTGTACGGCCGCCACCTCTCTGCCGCCACCTCTCTGCATACAATGGCAAACCTCAGAGAGTAATAAAAATGCCATGTAAAGCTTCTTGAGAATAAGAACATTCCGTTCATCGCCGTTCGGAGTCGGCGTTAAGCCTGTAGGTCCATTTCTCGGTCAATTGTGTACAAACTTAATAACACGCACAACACAATTGATCATAAGAAGCTAGGTCAAAGTCCTTTCAAGGGCTGAAATGGCCAGTTATTTATTTTTTTTTTATTTATTACAACATGTTGTATACCAAACAAAAGGTTAATATTTTAGCTTTCAATTAATTACATCTTTATTTAATCTTTATAACCCATTTTTAAGAGAAAATAACAGTTTTATGCAAAAATAAAACATGTTATGCAGAAAGACGGTCTGTAGCGTGACCGATTTACGAAAGAATATTTTTGTTTTCATTTCATATTAAAAACATTTTAAATATCTTTCGAATGATTCCTAAATCATTCTGATCGGACAAATATTAGCAAAGATATAACCGAATTTAAATATTGGTTCGGTTGAGTAAACATTTTTTTGAAAAATCGATATCTCGATAACTAATCGATATATCGATAAATCCTTCAGCGAATCTTATTTTCTCAAAGAGTACTTCAAAACTGCATACTCAAATCGAGGGGCCACGGAAATCGTAATCTCCCCCTTTATATAATTGTAATTAAGTAACTAGCCAAAAAGTAAAACCATTACTTGAAAAAAGATCAGAGAAAATGCAAGTAATACTCATTTTTCTCTCTGTTGCACCCATGCTCGAAAACGTTAACGTGCTTTGAAATTTCAATGCGAATTTTACAACCCACGAGATCTCTTGTTTGAGGCTCTCCTAAAACAGAAATATGTTTAAATTGAAATAAATTTTTCTAATCGGCTGTCAATTCCCTACAAACAATCGCAAACCACAGAGTGTATCCAAATCTCATTTAAAGCTTCTTCAGAAAATAAACAATAGCCGTTAGGAAAGTCGGTATAAAACTTGAAGGTCCAGTTCTCGATCATTTGTGTATATACATTATATAACAAATTTATAAGAGCTTTAGTGATAAAATTAAATAAATACGAATTTTTTTAAAAGAGGAAGATCAACTTCAAAATGTATCCAAATCAGATGAAAACCATACCTACCTCACATACAAAGTGACTATATCGAAATGATAAAATCTATTAAAACTCTACAAAAATCAACCAATTAAACTATCAAATTTTGAACTCAAGCTTTGATATTAAATACTTTCAGTTTGAAAATAGTCAAAACCGAATGAAAAGTACGCCTACTTTCCATTCAAACTGGCGTCATTAACTATTAAAACCTTCATAAACTCTACAATAATTAGTGCATTGTATTAATAATTTACACATAAGCTTTGATATTTAAAACCAATATTAATGTTGAAATTTTGATAAGTAGAATATAAACCACGCCTATCCACATATAAGCTGAAATCATTAAAATATTTAACCTTCATAACTTCGATTATTATATATGTATATAACACACAAGTGTGGGGGTATTCAAACTTTTGCCAAACCGAAAATAATGCATACCAGAGAACAACTTGATTGCATTCAAATGGCGTTTCGAATGTATCCTCAATATACGAGCACTGAATGTGCCTTCTGCATTTATATTAACTAGTATCAACTGTGGCCGAAATCGGCCATCTGTTTCTGTAAGATAACGAAACTCAAGTAGTTTTTCACATAATGAATTGTTATTAATTTGCATGTAAATTCTTAATGCTTACCTTGACGCTATGAGGAAAATAGTGGTGAAGGACAAAAAAGGAAGCATATATGCGTCAATAGCAAAAATTTATTCAACATATAATATTCATTTGAAGTAAATAAATAAATTAAATGTGAAGTAAATAAAGTAAAAGTAAATAAAGGGTACAAAAGTATAACAAATAAATCAAGATAAATAATAATTCTCAAGATAATAGAAGCAAGCAGCAGTTTTTATTTGTTGTGAATATGTTGAAGGTAACACATTATGTGAATATGTTGAAGGTAACACAGAAAAAAAGGGAACACAAACTTTTTGTTTGCCTATTAATATATAGATGCGCGAATACATGCACCAATTGCTGCGGATACGAATACCATAGAGTACGAGCGGTCGCGATTACGAATGCCTATGAATCAAGAATACCCAACGAAGCGAGACATGAGTCACATTCGCCTAAAGCAAGGAAAATGCATGCTTTTATGTCCATTCGCACCAAGGAAAAAATGTTAACCGAAGTCTGCAATATTGATTTTTTTGTATACGAAAAAATCTCATGTGAAAAAAACGATTTGTGCCGTACACGCTTGGCTATGGGATGACAAACACTATTATAAACAATAAAAAAAAATATATTTAGAAGTTTCCGCAAGACTTTTGCAATGTTTTTTAGATTACGCAGTACAACAGCGACCAAAAAAATGTCCATCTCTTCTAACACTCATTCTCAAAGTTACGGAAGAATGCGTATTTGTTGGAAAGAACAAAAGCAAAAACAAAAGATACAGTAGTTTCGACTATGTCGTAACACAAGACGTAGAATTATTCAATTCGCTTTTGATGACATCTTTTTTAAAAAATATTTAGCAAAATATTTATTCCATACACCTGAGCATATGACCTTTAAAAGAGTGCCGGAGAGGTTTAATATGTATCACCGACCCCCATTACTTTTGCAAAAGGAACATTTTTGCGTTTGACACCTATTCCCTCCGACCACTCCTTAGGGGGACTCCCATACAAATTTTATGGTTTTTGTGCCGGAAAGGGTTAATATGTATCACCGACTACCATTACTTTTGCAAAAGGAGCATTTTTGCCTTTGACACCTAATGCCTCCGACCACTCCTTAGGGAGGCTCCGATACAAAATTTATGGTTTTTGTATATTTATTCCATACACCTGAGCATATGACTTTTAAGAGAGTGCCGGAAAGGGTTAATATGCATCACCGACCCCCATTACTTTTGCAAAAGGAACATTTTCGCCTTTGACACCTATTCCCTCCGACCACTCCTTAGGGGGGCTCCCATACAAATTTTATGGTTTTGTCGATATATAACTTTCGTTTTCGATTCGCATAATATATGCTGCGATTCCCATAATATTTGCTGCGATTCGCATAATATTTGCTGCGGTTCGCTTTTAATGACATCTTTTTTAAAAAATATTTAGCAAGAATGGATTAATAAAGCAACAGCGGAATTTTTTTGCTACCTAGAACACTGCAGAGTCGAAAAATTTGTTCGATGCTACCAAGTTCAACAACCCATGTGGAGAGTCGAAATGTTAAAATTTCACTGTCGATAATATGCCCGGATATTTAATTGGCTGCGGAATTTTGATTCTGTTAAAAAAGCATGCCCCTCAAAATTACTCAGAATTACCCCCAAAAGTATGCTTTTTTTAATTATAAGATTTATGTCTTCACGCTAGATGGCGCTGTCTTCACCGTCGAAAAAAACCGAAAACCGTCGATAAATAAGTAGCAAACTTAAGCAAATAAAAACATCAAATGTTGGCTTTATATATCAAGTAATTGTGTAAAATTTATATAAGTTAGAGAGTTCAAACATGAATTTTTCTCTCAGTGAGGATCAAGCAGACCAACAAGTGCTAACATCAACATTGTACGATCAGTAATTTAGGCACACGAAAGGCTCAAATTGTGATATAAATACCGACACCTGATCACTATCAACCACCCTACTTACCTCCGAGAATGACGTATGCTACGTCAAAAAAATTCATGCAGCAGCAGACACTCGAGTGCTTAGCGAAGCATCCGATTGTCTGGATGGTACCTTTGTATGTATTCGCAATCGTTACAAACTGTGCTTAGCACCAATCGTTGTTTACGAACTCAAGCGCTATGCGTGCATTCATTTTTGTGTACGATTGTGGCTGACGACGATTGTTATTCGAGTGGCAAAAAATGACGATTGGGCTTGTGCAAATCTCTGATGCATACCTTGCTAGTTTTTATGTATTGCTATTATCTAATCATAATATCAAAAATATAAACATTTTGTTCACACTGGTTTGATTGGCTTGAAACATTGAAATAATAAATTTTTGCAAATTATCCTGGAAGTTTTCAGTTTTTACGAGAAAATATTGGGTTTATTATTCTATGATGTATCATGTCAACTCCTCAGAAGAGCATATAAAAATCGAGAACTATGTGGATAGCAACTTGTATATCGATTTCATACTTTCGTTATCATTAATTCTTTATGCCTTGAATTAAAAAATACCACAGCTATTAAAAAAGCAGCACAAAAATTCCTCCAGTTATTAAAATTTACCACAAAAATTCCCACAGTCATTAAAAATACCCCGAAATTGCTACATAGACCCCTTTTACATTGGTCAAGACTTGAAATCAAGTCTGAGTTTGTTGATGAAAGACGCGGGCATCAACGTGAGAGAGGGTAAGTTTAAAAGGGAAAAGCAAAGAATTGAATTCAAGTCTTGACCAATGTAAAAGGGGTAATATATTCAAAAAATCACTCTTTCATCGCAAAATACAACAAAAGAACCCACATTCATTACAAAATATAGCGCCGAATTGAAAAATACTCAGGGATTTCCCTTTTCCAACATTATTAGGTCTGTTTCCGTACTCACACTGTGTAACTTATGGGACACTATTTTCTGTTTCCATACTTTCTGTGCTTAAAATAGGAGAAGAAGAACAAGCATAAAATCGCTTTCTCGAGCACACAAAGTGAACTCGAGACTTCGAGTAAAGTAAGAACAAGCATCAAGAAGAATAAGCATCAATAAGAAGAAGCAAATATCAAATTACATTTCATAATTGTTTATGTTTTGCGACAAATAAATTCACAAATTGTGTGCCTAAAAAGAAATGTAAGTACAATAAATAAATAAGCTTCTATCTATATATATAAAAAAGGAGCTTATGAGCCCGAACAGAATGAAATATCGTTGCTATTTGCTATATCGCAAAGCAATAGAATGCATGCAAATGTATGAACACGTCCAGAATGATATCGCAGGTCAGCAGCCGCAACGATAGAGCCCGAACAGAACCAAAGCGGCTGTCGGTTGTCGGATACGCTGTGCAATAAAATACATGAAAATCTATGCAGCCGGCAAAAATTAAATGGCCGTAGAAATCCGCGACGGAAAAACGCCAGAATAGAGAGCCTGAACAGAATCAGAGCCTGAACAGAATCAAAAATCGTTGCGACCAACGTTCCTCTCTGGTCGTCGAACGCAGAGAATGTGTCCAGAATGATGCATTTGCGAATAACGATTCAAAGTTGCTTTTATTTAGTATTTTTTTATTTATTTTTTCTATTTCATTTCAATGTATTGGTCTCTTCAATTGTGTGAATACAACACACACAAACAAGAAATGTCAGAAGATAAAAAAAAACTAAGCAAATTTCATGAAACACAGCCAATTCTTAGCAAAAATATGGCAATACTAATGGCACTCAGAGAGAGAATCGTCGGTCGCAAGAGAAGAAATAGAATAGATTCTAATTGTGCGATTTATCGTTGCGGAAAAAGAGCTGCGTTTTTTTCTACATTTTGCATGTATTTTCCAACAACAAAGATCGGAGGACGCAACGATTTTTGATTCTGTTCAGGCTCTCAAAAATCGTTGCGGCCTCCGATCTTTGTTGTTGGAAAATACATGCAAAATGTAGAAAAAAACGCAGCTCTTTTTCCGCAACGATAAATCGCACAATTAGAATCTATTCTATTTCTTCTTTTGCGACCGACGATTCTCTCTCTGAGTGCCATTAGTGTTGCCATATTTTTGCTAAGAATTCGCTGTGTTTCATGAAATTTGCTTGGTTTTTTGTTATCTTCTGACATTTCTTGTTTGTGTGTGTTGTATTCACACAATTGAAGCGACCAATACATTGAAATGAAATAGAAAAAATAAATAAAAAAATACTAAATAAAAGCAACTTTGAGTCGTCAGTCGCAATCGCATCATTCTGGACGTGTTCTCTGCTATCGACGACCAGAGAGGATCGGCGGTCGCAACGATATTTGATTCTGTTCGGGCTCTTAGAATCTATTCTATTTCTTCTCTTGCGACCGACGATTCTCTCTCTGAGTGCCATTAGTGTTGCCATATCTTTGCTAAGAATTGGCTGTGTTTCATGAAATTTGCTTAGTTTTTTGTTATCTTCTGACATTTCTTGTTTGTGTGTGTTGTATTCACACAATTGAAGAGACCAATACATTGAAATGAAATAGAAAAAATAAATAAAAAAATACTAAATAAAAGCAACTTTCGCATCATTCTGGACACATTCTCTGCGTTCGACGACCAGAGAGGGTCGTTGGTCGCAACGATTTTTGATTCTGTTCAGGCTCAGAATCTATTCTATTTTTTCTCCGACGGCTGGCGGATCTCTCTTTGAGTGGCGTAAGTGTTGCCATATTTTAGCTCAGAATTGGCTGTGTTTAGTGTTATTTTCTTAGTTTTTACCATGAGCTGACATTTTGTTTTTGTGTGTATGTGTGTTGCATTCCATGAGCTGATGTTTCGTTTTGTGTGTGTGTGTTGCATTTGTACCATTAACACACCGAAAAGATACGCTGATCCGACAACCGACAACCGCTCCTATTCTGGACGTGTTCTCAGCGGATTTTTCCAAGAGAGGACCGCCATCCGACATCGCTTTGGTTCTGTTCGGGCTCATATATCGCACAATTAGAATCTATTCTATTTTTTCTCTTGCGACCGACGATTCTCTCTCTGAGTGCCATTATTGTTGCCATATTTTTGCTAAGAATTGGCTGTGTTTCATGAAATTTGCTTGGTTTTTTGTTATCTTCTGACATTTCTTGTTTGTGTGTGTTGTTTTCACACAATTGAAGAGACCAATACATTGAAATGAATAGAAAACCAGAGAGACCAGAGAGGATCGGCGGTCGCAACGATATTTGATTCTGTTCGGGCTCTATGTTTGTAAGTACGCAATAGACCCCTAAACTACTCATCCGATTAGCATGAAAATTTGTGTAGAGAAGTTTTTTGGTACGGTGCGTGTTTGTGGGCTATCAATTTTGATCCACCTTGAACACCAGAGGGCGCTGTAGTACAAATTTTTTACAAAACTACCCAAAACTCATAAACTGCTAATGCGATTAGAATGAAAAGTGGTATACAGTGGGTTTCATGTACGATGAGTGTTTTGCTGCTATCTTTTTTGACCTATCTTGAGCACCAGAGGGCGCTATAGTACAAATTTTTCGCAAAACCACCTAAAACTCCAAAACCGCTCATTCGATAAGAATGAAAATTGGTATACAGTAGTTTTCAGGTACGATGATTTTTTTTAGCACTATCTTCTTTGAACCACCTTGGACACCAGATGGTGCTGTAGTACAATTTTTTTACAAAATCGCATATTTTTAGTTGTTTTCTTAGGTTACATGTGCAAATATTTACAAAATATAAAATATTTCTTAATTCCGTTATTTTCACATCAAAAACATGAACATATCTTGAAAACTATGAAAAATTTTACTACAACGATATATGGCACTACACATTGCGTGCCAAGCTGTTTTGACGAAAATCGTCACCGGAGGCCAAGCAGGTTTTTTGCCAGAAATGTGTGTAAAAGTAAAATCATCATAGAAGAAACATAAAATCATCATAGCGCTATGAAAATTGAACAAACATTTTTCGCAAATATTAGACTACTCCAAAACCATTAAAAATTGTATGTAGTGTTGCTCGAAAAGGCAAAAAAAGGTGAAGTGCTAAGCAACCTCTGTCGCACGTTCGTGCGACGTGGCAACCTCAGGAAACATTAGGTGTCGCACAAAACGTGCGACGTGGCACGAAATGTGTTAATGCAACATCGTGGCTCAAAAATGAGAAAAAAACAATCAGAAATTTAATTTTTTTCGAACAAAATTTTTTTACCAATATTGTGTTTTTATATTTTTGAAAAAATAAACAAGCTAAAAAATGAAAAAAATTATCTAAGTATCTCTTACCAATGCAACATCGTGGCTCAAAAATGAGAAAAAACAATCAGAAATTTAATTTTTTTCGAACAAAATTTTTTTACCAATATTGTGTTTTTATATTTTTGAAAAAATAAACAAGCTAAAAAATGAAAAAAATTATCTAAGTATCTCTTACCAATCAAAAGATATAGCCAATGATCTATATATACAAAACGCTGTCTGTGTGATGGCTGGAAACGTCAAAATTACTGAGCCGATAGAACTGAAATTTTGGTAGTACATTTTTTTTACGGTTTTCGTCGATTGGGCTACATTTTGGTAATTTAGTCTGTATGCTTACTGTCAGCAACTGTACTAAAACTGGGTAATGTCCATCTACTACAAAACTGGGATGAGCATTATATAAGAGGATGTGGCTCCGCCAATACAGTTAACATTTGTATTATCGAATAGCTTTGAAAGTAAAAGGAGCAATACTTACATACAGACTCAAAATGGAGTTACTATTTGGTGATCTCCTGCCATGGTATAATTATACCAGGTAGCATTGACAACTGCTTATTTTCTCTTCAACAGGAAAACATAAATTGTCAAACACAGCTGTTTGCGAAACGAAGCGAAAATTAAAGCAAGTGACAAAAACAAACAAAAAAACTAATAAGAATATTGTGCGTTTAAATAAACAAATCATAAAGAAATAAACATTTAAAATCATGAAAGTGATAAAAAGATCTTGTGTAATTTGTGCGAAAAGTTTTTCAGTCCGTGATGTTAAATTTTATTCAGTGCCTAATAACGAAACTCGTCGCCAGCGGTGGATTGATGCCTGTGGCTTGATGCTGGCAGAAAATTCGTTTGTTGTTTGTGTTTTCATTTATTAACAATGGCCGACCAGCGAACGCTCTCTTTTTGAGTATATTTTTTGACAGTATATGATTTCCCAAGCAACTGTCAATGCTACCATGTATTATTATACCATGATCTCCTGCTACTGGGAAACTGTAACGGGCAGTGGAAAATAACAGTGGTGTCAAACTTTGAGTCTAGGAAAAGTTTTGAATACACCTATTATTTTCCCATATAATTGCAGAGTGCAGCAACGCGCGCCGGGAAAACGCTAGTAATAAATACAAAATTTAGTAATTGTTCAGTTTTGCATTAAAAACTGCAAATTAACGATAATTTTAATTGGCGGAATTTACGTTTGACACGTCTGCAGTCAAAATCAGCTGTTTGGTGCTTGAAACTTGCTACAAGCTGTTTCCGTACTTTTGCAACTATTCTTACATTTCATATTTACTCTCCCAGTTAAAACTTACGCAAATCTTACTGTGCGTTTAGACCTCCTGAACGAACGAAAGAATCCTCGTTTGTTCGCGCGGTATAAACACTTAGCCCGAACGAACAGCGTTCGCTATGAATTTATCGCGAACGCTGTTCGCCCGGTGTAAACAGTAAATTAGCGCGAACGAACGAGGATTCTTTCGTTCGGACTGATCGGCCTTCCCTCGATCTTTTTGGGCGAATCCAGTGTTGCGCTGTTTTTAAAAACAGAAGAGTAGCGAAAAGGAGTAGCTTAAAAGAAGAAATCACGGAAAGTATATTTATTCATAAAAATATATACTATTAATATAAAAATAAAGAGATATCAACCCTACATTTATTAATGTTCGGCCGAATGCACAATTTCATGTTTAGACCGGCTGAACATACAAGATGGCGGATAATGTTCGTTCGCTATCGATGTTCATGCGGTGTAAACAGTACGCCGAACGACGTTTTTATCGCAATAAATTGCTTGCGATGAATTTTTCGTTCGTTCAGGCGGTCTAAACGCACAGTTACACAGTGTAAAGTACGGAAACAGACCTAATTAAAAATACCACAAAAGGTACTTTTCCCACAAACTTGGCAACCATGTTCTGCGAGCCGGCGATTTCTTCATAAACAGCTGACTTTTGTTGATAGAAGTGTTGCCCAATGTTGTGTTTGGCTAAATTCAAGTATTATTTATTAATTTATTATTTTATTTCTAAAACGTTCATGTTCTAGGATAGCGAAAAATGACTGAAAAAATCACCACAATTTTGCTAACAGGAGCTCCAGGTAATTATGTTATGCTTTATTTATTTTTGATTTATGTCTGCTATTATCAGGTGTTGGAAAAACAACCTTGGTGCGCAAAATTTGCGAGCATCTAAAAAACGTTGACTGTAGAGGATTTTATACAGAGGAAGTACGCAATCATGGAACGCGTATAGGTTTCGATGTCGTTACATTGAAAGGACAACGCGCTATACTTGCAAGGTTAAATTGAAGGACTTTTCAAGTCATAACTGAATACATATAACAGAAAGAAGAAAACTAATGGTTTCTTCTCATTCACCAGAGAAATTCCAAATGATCAGTTGCCTCGTCGCAAGGTCGGAAAGTACTCGGTTTATGTAAACGAATTCGAAGACCTAGTTTTGCCTTTGCTTACCGAAAAAACAAACGATAACAATCAGTTGTTCGTAATCGATGAAGTTGGAAAAATGGAGCTATTAAGCAAAAAGTTCGAATCAGTAGTTGCTAATATTATTGGTAAGACCACAGTTTTGGCAACTATTCCATTGCCAAAAACCCAATCTATGCCCATCGTTGAAAGGCTTCGGACATCAAGTAACTCATTATTATTTACCATAACTAAATCTAATCGCAACCAGATTGAACAGGAAATAATGACAAGCATTAAAGAAATTATGTCTACTCAATAAATATACTTCATTTTAATTAAGTTTAAATATAATTGTTATAATTCGTGTATGTTCTTGATGCTACGTAATTCCCAGCATTGAGTGGTGATGCGCCTGTTGTTGTTTGGATTCGCGCACCGAACGCTTACGTGTCCGTTTTGGAGATTTTTCGAAATCCATGTCATTGAAAGTTTGCTCAGTAGCACGCCAAACCATTTCCTGTCGCTGCACCAAATCTGGATAACGTAACTCGAAACCTTTGTCGGGCGGCAAGATCAACTCCCATTTCTTTTCCGAATTCAGACGAGCGACTGACTGTAAGACTTCGAAAGCTTCATCGGGTGGAAGTTGGGTGGCGGTTATCACTTGTCGCCGATATAGAAAGACAGTGCGAGAGAATCTAAATAACTGCAAGGAGAAAATGTAATGGATTTCATGTGAAGAAATAAGAAATTTCATCACATAGTTTAAAAAAAAAATCACTTACAATATAATCTCTGGCACGAATCATAAGTTCAGAGCCAACACCATTAGCGTTTGATAGCGTATCGGCTGGATAGAGAATCTCCGATTGTGCTACCCAATTTCCATGTATAAGTATGCCAACTAGCGGCAGTGTACGTAAAACTTTTTCGGCAGTCAACTTCGGATCAACATTATCTTGTAGTATGGAGAGTATTTGATCGAAGGAAAGCATTTTAGCTATAAGAGATATACAAAACATCTATTATTTGAGGACATTCTTAAACAGTTATACTAACCATCCTTGAGTATGGCTTTGAGCTGATCCGATAATGACATAATCTTTAATTTAGCTTTGCTGATAACTTTAGAAGGCAAAACTGTGTCAATGCTTTTCTCCTGCTCGTTGCTTGGCAATAGTTTCTCAATGTACTTGCGTGATTCCAATGCTAATGCTAAACTGGTCTGATGATTTGTTGCGAATAGTTTCTGTCGTTCTAGCTCCGCTGTGGGTGAGGCACGCGAATGCCAATATGTCTCGCACCACGGCTCTTCCACACTCTTTTTGACGAAGCTATCGTAACCTTTTTCTTTTATTTTTTTTGCATTTCCCGTACCAGTGCGTGCAAATTTCACTGTAACTTGTTGCAACTCCTCATCATCATCTTCTTCGTTGATGGCTTTTTCTTCGGCTTTAGTACGTTTGTCCTCCTTATCGAAGTAAGAGAAGTTTGGTCGCAATTGTAGGATACTTGTTAGCGGTGACAAATGGATTTCCTTGTCCTGATAGATACCAACAATGTACTTGTTGACATCGTCAATGGATTTGTTGCTAGTAAATGCTTGCTTGTCCATTAACCCGCGCTTAAATGTGGGACGTTCACCCTTGGCTTGTGTCTGTTATTATAAATAAAGTATTAAGTAAATGGCTTAAAACAGATAAAATATTTTGACTATGTCTTACTTTGCCATCCGCTGCTAAAGCAAATTGTTCTCCCTTGAAGCGATCATAATGTTTAGACTCCGTTTGCAGCGCAAAGTCAACTTTTACCTCATGATTGATGGGCTTGACGCAGCAGTTAACAACAGCCGCATGATCAAAATTGTTGATGTTCGTCTTGGTCGGATACTGGAAGAGATACAAGTTGTCCTGCAGATTCTTTGACAGAAAAACTGGTATCTATTGAACAGCAGCTGATGAGTTTTAATTAAGCATATATAGGAATTATACTGCAAACCTCTTCTACAATCATATCATCATCGTCCAGATCCATGTTAAGACCAGTACGTATAGTTTTTTAATTAAGTTAAATTAAAACTAAATAAAAAAATTGATATATTCTATTGGCTGAGCGTTAACGCAAATGAAAATGTTGATGTGTCAAAAACATGTGTACCTTACAGGGTTGCAATGAGTCTAATAACAGAACTGTGCATTCACAATAGAAGTAGTAGATATTTTTACGAAAAGTGTTGATAAATAGGAATTTACCCTAACCCGGCGTCTCCACAGGCAATAGTTTATATAATGATACTTATGCAATTATGCAATTATCTTTTATACGTTTTAATTTCTTAAATGATTGATCAAATCAAATAAAAAGCACCTTCATACCCAATCGTAAAAATGGTACCTTACCTTACCTTACCTTTTAGGCATTATAAAGTTTTTTTTATAGAAATATATTTTTTAACCTTATCAAAGTATATTTACTTGGAAATGGCAAAGTCTCAAATTCATAAAAAAATTTGTTTAAGTGAAGGTGCTGAATTATAGTGCACTTCAACGATCTTGAAATGCAACCTGGAACATCCGGAAAGAGGTACTTTTAACAAGAGGTTTCATTTCCATATGAAACAAAAAAATGTTAAGAATTTGAATATTTAAATGTTGAATATTAATTTGATCTGAAGGAAGAGATTTTCATTTGGGTAATTTTCAACCTTTTTAAAAAAATTTTTTAAACCTTTTCAGAATGTCGCTAGAGAAAGTCGTAGGTTTTGAATCTGCGCGCAAAATTGAATAAATTCTATTTCAAGAACAACTCGTAACAGTGATTCCATCTCCCTCGAGATGGATTTAACCCATGAAAGCAATAAAAAAACTGATTTTTTTTCAGGAATGGAAAATAAGGATTATTTTCTAATTTTTGGATCAAGATATTGTAAAATAATCTTAAATATAGAAATATGAAGATAGTGAGTCAGAGATTCCGTTTTTGGCATGATTTATTTTTTCATACTTTTTAAAATAGAAATCAACTTCAATCAATTATTAATGATCGATTCTATTTCTGCTTGAAAAAATATCGATATGAAAATAACTTTTATATCCGATCGAAAAAACAACGATCACAAATTGATTTTTATTTTTGATTGAAAAAATAACGATAAAATAATAACTTTTATTTCTGATTGAAAAAAGTAACGATAAAAAATAATTTTTGTTCCTGATCGAAAAAATGTCTAATCAAAAAATTATTTTTATTTCTTATCGAAGAAATAATGATCACAAAATGATTTTTTGCACAAAATTTTTATTTCTGATCGAAAAAAAATAATTTTTATTTCTCATCAAAAAATTGCGACAAAAAATAATCGTTATAAAATCATTGATTGATAGCGATAATCGTATAGGGGAGGTTCATTTAAATTTAGCTTTTACCAAATTATTTCTAAGTGATTTCTTTAACAATAGTATTTTTCAATGGATTTTCCATAGTGAAAGCAGTTCGTTAACAGTCGCATTCTGTCGAATTAAGTATCCCAGAGTTTTCATTAAATAAAAAGTAGCTTAAAATCAATTTAAAAATTAAATTAAATCGAAAAAATAAAGATTTCTCCCATAATTAGTTATTATTATTCTTTCATTAGTTTCTCATTGTTGCTAGTGATAAATTTTACGTTTAAAATCTTCTTCAACACATTCCGCCAACTGTAATCTCATCTACTATTAAAATGCTTTTTAACGCTTGTTTAGCTTAACCATGATACAGTTATACAAGGTAATAGTGACGGTTTTTTCTTCTTGCACCATCAAAAATAGTATAAATTAAAGAACGAAAAAAGTAGAAAGTGAAATATACACGCAAATGACAGTCGGTACAAGACTCTCGTGAGAAAATAGCCAGTTGTCAGTCCTACCTTGCATAATTGTACTAGCTGGTACCCGACGCGTTGCTGTCGTAGCGGAAATAATTTCTATCTCTATCTGAATCTCAAACTCAGTCTCAATCTCAATCTCAATCTCAATCTCAATCTCAATCTCAACCTCAACCTCAACCTCAATTTCAATCTCTATCTCTATTTCTATCTCTATCTCTATCTCTATCTCTATCTCTATCTCTATCTCTATCTCTATCTCTATTTCTATCTCTATCTCTATCTCTATCTCTATCTCTATCTCTATCTCTATCTCTATCTCTATCTCTATCTCTATCTCTATCTCTATCTCTATTTCTATCTCTATCTCTATCTCTATCTCTATCTCTATCTCTATCTCTATCTCTATCTCTATCTCTATCTCTATCTCTATCTCTATCTCTATCTCTATCTCTATCTCTATCTCTTTCTCTATCTCTATCTCTATCTCTTTCTCTATCTCTATCTCTATCTCTATCTCTATCTCTATCTCTATCTCTATCTCTATCTCTATCTCTATCTCTATCTCTATCTCTATCTCTATCTCTATCACTATCTCTATCTCTATCTCTATCTCTAACTGGAAAGACTCGTGGAAATTGATAACCAAATTTCGAGGCTGTGCTACTTACAATTCCAAAGTTATTCGATATCGCAAGTTTGGCTTGTATGGGCGGAGCCACACCTCCTTGTTCAATGACGTCTCAGTTTTCTAGTAGAAGAATATCACCCAATATTAATTCCATACTGAATTTCGTTGTTAAACGACATTTAGTTCCAAAGCTATCTGATATCAAAAATTTAAAGTGTATGGGCGGAGCCACACCCCTTTTTTCAAAACCCATCCCAGTTTTATAGTAGATATATCACCAAGTGGCAACTCCATACTGAATTTCATTATTATACGGCATTTAGTTCCAAAGCTATTCGATATCATAAATTTTAATTGTATGGGCGGTGCCACACCCCTTTGGCCTATACTGGCTCAATTTTGCAAGTCGAAAGACACGACTAAATAGAACGTTCTAACCGAGTTTCATTAATGTGTGACTTATAGCTTGAAAGTTATACTGAAAATTTGGCTGAAAAATTACCACGCCCCACATTCAACGCCCATAAAATTTTACGTGTGGAACGGCTCTTGTAAATTGAGATAGAACACCGAATTCCGATACTATGCGACCTATAACTTCAGAGCTATTCGCTACCGTAGATTTGGGTTGTATGGGAGGTGCCACGCCCCCTTATTTTAGGGGGATGAAAAATAGATGTTGTTCGATTCTCACCCCTGACTAATATCCTCGCTAAGGATCACGAAAATCGGTCGAGCCGTTTCGGAGGAGTTCGATCACGCACCCCGTGACAGAAGAATTTTATATATTAGACTAGCTGGTACCCGACGCGTTGCTGTCGTAGCGGAAATAATTGCTATCTCTATCTGAATCTCAAACTCAGTCTCAATCTCAATCTCAATCTCAATCTCAATCTCAATCTCAATCTCAATCTCAACCTCAACCTCAACCTCAATTTCAATCTCTATCTCTATCTCTATCTCTATTTCTATCTCTATCTCTATCTCTATCTCTATCTCTATCTCTACCTCTATCTCTACCTCTATCTCTATCTCTATTTCTATCTCTATCTCTATCTCTATCTCTATCTCTATCTCTATCTCTATCTCTATCTCTATCTCTATCTCTATCTCTATCTCTATCTCTATCTCTATCTGTATCTCTATCTCTATCTCTATCTCTAACTGGAAAGACTCGTGGAAATTGATAACCAAATTTCGAGGCTGTGCTACTTACAATTCCAAAGTTATTCGATATCGCAAGTTTGGCTTGTATGGGCGGAGCCACACCTCCTTGTTCAATGACGTCTCAGTTTTCTAGTAGAAGAATATCACCCAATATTAATTCCATACTGAATTTCGTTGTTAAACGACATTTAGTTCCAAAGCTATCTGATATCAAAAATTTAAAGTGTATGGGCGGAGCCACACCCCTTTTTTCAAAACCCATCCCAGTTTTATAGTAGATATATCACCAAGTGGCAACTCCATACTGAATTTCATTATTATACGGCATTTAGTTCCAAAGCTATTCGATATCATAAATTTTAATTGTATGGGCGGTGCCACACCCCTTTGGCCCCCTACAGAAGAATTTTATATATTAGATTATGAGCTTAACAAGCGTATAAATTACCTTTAGAAAACTTCTCAGAATTACGGGTATCCGCTTCCCTTAAATATCGGAAAACAAAGATTCACATAAAACACTTACTATATAGTCAAGGTTATAACTATGAACTTGTAGATTTCATTATTGTTACGTTGCCTCTGATACCTTACACGTATGTTTAGAAATATGAGTAGAAATATTTCTAATTTTGAAAAATACACAAATATATCTAATGTACACAATATTTTTATTTTCTAATTGACAAAAAGTTACAAGTTCCATTAATTGAATTGACTGTTTTTTGTTAAAATATTCATTTGGTAGAGTTCACTATAAAATTAATACACAAACATCAAAAGTTAGTATACAAACATAATATAATAAAATTTGTAAAGAGCTATATTTTTAAAAATATATAACTTTCGTATATATTATACTCGTATATTTATTATTTTAAGCTATAAAACAAACATGTTTCAAATATCATTTATACAATTTTCAAAATTTGGGTTATTAATTATTTCTAGGCACATTGGCAAAAATGCATTTCCATTATTTCATTATAAGTTGATATCGTTAATTGAAATAGTTGTTTTTGTATTTAAAAAATGATTATATTTGCAACGACATATAATCGAAAAAAAAATATAAAATATAAAATAAAATTGTTTTGTGCTGCGCACCTAAACACTGTTCATCATCTCACTACTCATTAAGCCCAGCCACCCGTCAACTTGTGGAATAATTCATCGTTAAGCGTTTGATTCGACTCTTTGGAACGCATCGACATGAAAATGTAGCCACCAATGAACTCATGCACCACCTTACAATCCGCAGAAAGGCAGGAGAAGATAACGTTTTCGTCGTGGAATTGAATCATCATACATTTAACGCCCCAATTAACATTCCATGCCTTCATTGTGTTGTATCTCCAGGTTTTGATGTGGTCACCTGTACTCAAATCCATACGCATGATGCGATTATGCACAACACCGAGTAGTTCTTCTTTCTTATGCCCATCGAACTTGATAACAAACAGTGTAACGCCAAAGCCAGGAAGACTTTGCCAGGCTTGAATATATTTCATCTTGGCTTCAATCAGTGTAAGTTTCTTGACGTTTGAGTGTGCTTCCAGAATGCGTTGCACCGATTTGTTAGATATCTTCTTATACATTTTCGGTGACAAGTAAATGATGGGATCAATGGAACGTGGATCAACGTTGGCTACCGCTCCCTGTGCTGGTTTCTGCATATTTAAAAAGGATTTAATGCTACTTACTTCATTTTCGTAGGAGCTGTCAGCCAAAGAACGTCCCTTTGCAGCTAGGCGACAAGCAGCCATCCACTTGGCATATTGATCTTCAGTTTCGCAGCGTATCCACACCTCGCTATTGGGTCCATTGCGCCCTTCTGGTGGTACTTCGAGTCGTATACTAAACTTTCCATGGGCAAGATTGACATCCGGAGTAACTTCACAACCACGCAAGTTAATGGTCATGGCTGGCGCTGTTTTACGTGAGTCCTCTGCGCTCTTATACAGATGGAGATGCAAATCGCGATAGGCAACGAAAAAGCGTTTATAGCTCTTCAATGTAAACTTCTTAGGTTTAAGAAATCTTAAATAATCAGATAGTTCTGGTATTTTTGTGATGTTTCCGCCTTGTGATGTGGTGTTTGGGCCTTCAAGAGTGATTTGTAGTTCATTAAGCGCAGAATCAATATCATCCTCTGTACCGTTTTTAGCACTAGATGAATCTATACCGAAATCCGGTTGTTGCACATCGCTCTGTTGATTTATTTGAAATTGTAGAGCAGCAAACATTAGCATCTCTTCCTCTGTGCAATCCAACTCCTCGTTGAGAATGGACCATTTTGATTGTTCGTACAGTTGATTGATGCGCACTTGATCGTATTTGGGATTCAAGTCGAAGAACGTGTAGTATTTGAAGCGCAAACACAATGTATCGTATTCACGTATTCCCTGCTCCATGATGGACAATGAAGAGTCAAGCCAACCGACATTCATGCGTGCCTTCTCAATCAATGATTTTGGGCGCACCAAACGAGAACGCACATCCGGACTCGGTGCTCTAGGACTAGTTGCTAGATTTTCCTGGAAGTCACCAAAGCTTGAGGATGAATCAAATGTTGCGTAACCGTTACTGCTTTGCTTCCAGGTACCAGTAGGTGAGCTAATTGGTGTACCTAATGGTTGCTGACGTCTAGGTGTTGTCGCATAATTAGCCGTGACTGGTGCACAAAGCAAGTTATTATCGTTGTGTGACCTGTTTAGGCTTCCGTTGCTACCATTGAAAGAGTTAATTGGTATAAATGAGTTGGTGTCTGGAGCCGGCTGCAAATACGTCATTCCATTCGGCTCAGCAATTGTTATTTTCTTATTTGGGAACTGGGAAAAGTTTTTCTTAATATGCTCCTGCTCCAATGGTTTGCACAATGACAGCTCTTCGGGATAACGTATATCCAAGTTCTTGCATATGCTTACAACAGCAGCAAACGTTTTCACAGAAAAGTTGGCACGGCAATCTATATAGCGCAGATCTGGTAATTGTATGCGCAAAATTTTGTGCATTGGTGTAAATTGGAGCAAGGAATCCGCATGAACGCCAACCTGGTCTAGTGTTGAACGAGTGCGCGTAAGCCATATGTTCTTAGCTGGCCACCATAGCGCATGGTCGGACCAGTCCTTGGGATTTTCAGGGTCCACTAGCTTAAGCATCACTCCACCAATATGTTGATCACCACGCACTCGCAGTGTTTTCTCAACCTGCAGATCCGTGATGAAGATCCGCAGATTCCATGTATTATCACCGACATGAATCATTTTATCACTTTTTGGTCACCTATTTTCAATGTTACTCCACTAATAACTTCAATTAATTGACATAATAGAAAAGTTCTTAATGATGACGTAATTGTTTCGCGATCGAGTGTTGGAAGATTTGGTCTATCAAAATCAGAAGTAACCCCTAAATTATAATTTATTGTTTATCTCAATTTATTGCATTTCACTTAAATTATAGAACTCAATTAAAATAATAGAAAAGAAAGCGAAGTTATTAAGAACTGAGTAGGTTTCATTTCGACATTCCTGAGTGCGAAAAGAAAAACAAAATACCAGATAGCACGTCGGTATTGCCAGCACAAAGTTAAATTAATGATTATGATTATAAAATTACTTATATTGACATTGATGATTTATTAATCACCTATATATTAATTACAATTTATCACGAATATCCTAAAAGGAACCTTTGAATGAGAGAAAATGACTTTTTCATTATAATTCCGATATCTTTGCAAAGTGTGATCGATAAAGAATATAGTCAAGGTGAACTAAATATGAAATAGTTTACAAATTCAAGCGTCGTAAAATACTATGCCTTAAAACGTTTACGAATTTGCTATTTTAGCATATTTTTTGGTAAATATCATGCAAAGTAATGCACTAAACACATTGACGACGAAAACGACGTAACGACATCTGTCAAATTTTTTTTACATGCGTTTCTTATGGAGGTGAATGTGGTGAAAATGTCGCTGCGACAAAGCAATGTTGCTGACGTCGGTATAGAATTATTTCTTATTTGACGAGCGACAACAGTGTAAATATAAGGGTTTGTGTATGCGTAAATGAAACAATCGTATGATATTTCTAGGTTGTTGACTCTTTCTTCATGTCGTGTCGTAAAATTGTGTAGTCGTCAATGTGTTCAGTGAATGAGGCAACAAAATGATATAGTATGAACGAATAGTGTAATAAATTGTATAAACGAAATATTACTTACTGTGTCTTCCTTTTTTATACAAAATTTAATTGAATCGTTCCAATCATTTAAAAAAGAATTTCAATTGCATTTCTTAAATGTCAGCTGAAGAGCTTAATTTTTGGTGGAAAAATAATTTCTTAATTTTTGTCAAGATTTGTGCGATCATATAGGTTTATGAAGATCTTGTTGTGTTTATCTACACTTGCAAATATGTAGAGAACATGCATTAATCCTAATTGTATATTAATAAATTTTATTTCTATTATTTAACTTTTTAATTTTCAAATGTATACCAATTCATTACCTATAGAATAAGTTAAAAAGCTGCAAGTTTCCACACCAAGTGTATGAGTAAAAGTTTGAACGTGCTAAGTTGTTTGTGCTTTCACTAGTACATGGTGCTAGGAGATTAAAGAGTCAATATTTCAATGAAACATCAACAAAAGCTTTTGTTTACCATATATATTATTTTTTGTTTCATACAATCCTACCAGTTCACTTTTCTCAAGAATTATTGTGATAAAGAGATAAAAATGTTGCATTTTTTTCCTTTTTAAGTAAAAATTTTCGATAGAAGAATATGTATATATTTTGTTGTCTGCACTCTAATACGAGAATATATAATAACTGCAATTTAATTGTGGTGGCCGTGGCCGAGTGCGTTTAAGTGCGTGAACTACTCGCTGCACATTTTCGATCGACGAGGTCCGAATCCTCCACCAGACACATAAAATCTTTTTAATTGAATGAAATTAATTTTTCAAATCGGTCGTCATCTCTCTGCAGACAATGGCATGCCTCAGAGAGTTAACGTTGCCATTATGAAAATTTTAAAAAGTTGACATTTTTAGTGTTTCTGAATGAAAAGGGTGCTCTTCAAAAATTGTGACTAAAAGTTTCCAAATGAGAAAACCAAAGAAACTAACAAAGTTGCTTAGAAACCCACATTTTGCCTGGTAATAAAGTTCACACATGAAGTATTTTGGACGGAAATTTGAACATAAGAATGATATATTGGGAAGAATTAATAAAAACTGAGGGCACAAGTTGAGTGGAGTGCTTGAGTGTGCATTTTGAGTGTGCGATGTTAGTTAAGTGGAGTGTGAAATCCGTATTTAAAAAACTCCACTCTACTCTGAGGGCAAAAAAAAAACATAGTTTGAGTGTTTCCTCATGACAGCATCTGTCAGACAGCTACGTTTGTTTTTTAAATGTAAGGCACGTTTCATTATTTTGAAAATAGTTTTCATTTTAATATAAATGGATATGATTTACGAGGACATTGAAGGTAAGTAGTAAATAAATCGATTGTAAAATGTAAAGTACGTAAAATTTTCGTTTGTGTCCTTTTCTTCAATATAGTACTTGATGAAAATACAGCCCATGACGAGATGGTTTTTTGATTGCAATCAAAGTGCAGTCAAAAGCGCCAATTGCACATGGAAACATGAATTTTTGACGTCAAGCTTTTCTAGCTGCTTCAAACTCTGCTTCATTTGATGGAAATCTATTTATTCCGCAGCTTTATCTACTATAAGCTTGCATACATTCCAAATTTTATAGAACGCTGTATTTTGATGTACACCAATGTCTTCACCAACTCCAACATAGATATAAACATGTCCTTTTTTGTTTCAATTTGTTATATATGTTTATTTATTTCACCTGAAAACCTGGATCACCCATATATCGAAGAAATCTTTGCATTTTTTCCATATTCGATAGAGCACCACCACGCGTTTCTTCATAAAAAGGCAAACAATTCACCAAGTAATGAACATTTTTACGTGTGAATCGGTATAATTATCACCAATTATTGTTATCGTGTCCTGACCTTCTTGTTTTATACTTAACTGCACGTATTTCACCTTTGTCGTCTTCATCGGAATCAAAGAAAAAATTCAACATATTGGCCATTTTATTTCTTGAAAACCAAAACACCAAAATACGTGAATGAAACCAAACGAAATGTGACCTGTATGATGGGAAATAAATGACAAATACGGCATTTGCATAGCTTGAGTAAGGTTGATGCAGCTAAATAGCACACTCAACTTTTGCTGAGTGATCTCAGTTTTTATTAATACGAAATAAACAAAAACTGAGGGTGCGATGTTTATTCAGAGTGAACACTCAATGTCAAAGAAAAACATGAGTAGAGTGGAGTTGAGTAAGTTTTATTAATATGGTTTATTCATATCGATCAGAGTAAACTCGAGTTGAGCTTAGTTCACTCCACTCCACTCACTTTATTAATTCGTCCCATTATAAGAATATGAATTAATATGACTTAGTACTACTTTTTCTTGTTCACATAAACTTCTTTTGATCTTTGAAATGTAAGTTTTTCATCTCTGCAACCCTGGATGCTGAGGTCTCTGTTCCTTTCCATTTTGTTCATCAGTTGAGTGAGATCGTTTGGCAAATTCATATCATAAACACGGATAAACGAATTTTTAATATTTTGTTTTGTTACTAATTTCGTCTTCCTACATCATCATCGCTGTCTACTATAAATAGAAATACAACACCAAAAGCAAACAGGAATAATTTATAAAAATTTGTATGGCTGCGTCATCTTGTAATAAGAATTATTAATTACGAATCATAGAGCACGCACGAACATCTTGGAGTTTTATGAATTAATTGCGTTTATCTCAGTTCTACTTCTGTTATTTTGTGTTTATATTCTACGTTAATTCGTTGTCTGGCAATCTGAATAATTCATATTTTTTTTTTGCTGCATTTGGCGAGTGTGTGCGAACGCGATAACCTTGGCTGGTTTCTCGTTTTTGTTTTACAAAATTCCATAAAGTGAATTTCTAAACTCCCCGCGGAGCACTAGATGTAGGCTCTAAGTAAACATCTGCCCCAAATAAGATAAGAGAAATTTATGTGGATATAGAGTGCAAATATTTCAGCAATTCAAACGCAAAATTCAAGTAAATAACTTACGTCATCATTTGGATGTATATTTTAAACATCTGCTTTTGAATTGATTTCTTTGTAGCCACTGGCGTTGCGGAATTTAAGAATTCTGTGAAAAACGAAAATACAACAACAATTTTGAAGGACGTTTGGGTAGGGGAGCAAATAAACGAAAACTAAAATGATTCATGTCGGCGACAATACATGGAACCTGCGGATATTCATAGCCGATCTGCAAGTGGAGAAGACGCTGCGTGTGCGTGGTGATCAACATATAGGTGGAGTGATGCTGAAGTTGGTGGACCCAGAGACTCCCAAGGATTGGTCTGATCATGCGTTATGGTGGCCAGCCAAGAACATATGGCTAACGCGCACACGTTCAACTCTAGATCAGGTGGGCGTACATGCCGACTGCTTACTTCACTTTACACCAATGCACAAAATTCTACGCGTTCAGCTGCCCGATTTGCGCTACTTAGACTGTCGTGTTGACTTCTCTGTGAAAACCTTTGCTTCAGTTGTTAATTTATGCAAAGATCTGGATATACGCCATCCAGAAGAGTTGTCGTTGTGCAAACCATTGGAACAGGATCATTTAAAGAAGAACTTCTCTCAGTTTCCCAACAAGAAAATACCGATAGCAGAACCAAATGGTATGACTTACTTGCAGCCAGCACCAGACACCAACTCATTCATACCCATAAATTCATTCACTGGTAGCAATGGCAGCCTGGACAAGTCACACAACGATAACAACTTGCTTTGTGCACCTGTTACCGCCACGTACCCCACAACACCCAGACGTCAGCAACCCATGGGTACACCAATAGGTTCGCCTACTGGTACTTGGAAAAATAGCAGCAACGGTTACACAACATTTGATTCATCCTCAAGCTTGGGTGACTTCCAGGAGAATCTTGCATCTAGTCCTAGAGCACCGAGTCCGGATGTGCGTTCTCGTTTGGTGCGCCCAAAGTCGTTGATTGAGAAAGCACGCATGAATGTCGGTTGGCTTGACTCCTCATTGTCCATCATGGAGCAGGGAATACGTGAATACGATACATTATGTTTGCGCTTCAAATACTACACGTTCTTCGATTTGAATCCCAAATACGATCAAGTTCGTATCAATCAACTATATGAACAATCAAAATGGTCCATTCTGAACGAGGAGTTGGACTGCACAGAGGAAGAGATGCTAATGTTTGCTGCTCTACAATTTCAAATAAATCAACAGAACGATGTACAACAACCGGATTCCGGCATAGATTCATCTAGTGCTGAAAACGGCACAGAAGATGATATTGATTCTGCACTAAACGAATTGCAAATCACCCTTGAAGGACCAAACTCCACATCACAAGGCGGAAATATTACAAAAATACCAGAACTATCTGATTATTTGAGATTTCTTAAACCCAAGAAGTTTACCTTAAAGGGTTACAAACGCTATTTCTTTGCCTATCGCGACTTGCATCTTCATCTGTATAAAACCGCAGAGGACTCACGTAAAACTGCACCAGCCATGACCATCAACTTACGAGGCTGTGAAGTAACGCCTGACGTAAACCTGGCACATTCAAAATTCAGTATACGACTCGAAGTACCACCAGAAGGGCGTAATGGACCCAATAGCGAAGTTTGGATACGCTGCGAAACTGAGGACCAATATGCCAAGTGGATGGCTGCTTGTCGCCTAGCTGCAAAGGGACGTTCTTTGGCTGACAGTTCCTACGAAAGCGAAGTAAACAGCATAAAATCCTTTTTGAATATGCAGAAACCAGCACATGGTGCGGCAGTCAATATAGATCCACGTTCAATCGATCCTGTTGACTACTTGTCACCCAAGATGTACAAGAGAATGTCGGGTAAGTCAGTGCAACGTATGCTGGACGCACATGCAAATGTCAAGAAACTCACATTAATGGAAGCTAAGATGAAGTACATACAAGCATGGCAAAGTCTGCCTGATTTTGGCGTAACACTTTTTGTCATCAAGTTTGATGGGCACAAGAAAGAAGAACTACTCGGCGTTGCACACAATCGCATCATGCGCATGGATTTGAGTACAGGCGATCACATCAAAACCTGGCGATACAACACAATGAAGGCATGGAATGTTAATTGGGGCGTTAAATGTATGATGATTCAATTCCATGATGAAAACGTTATGTTTTCCTGCCTTTCTGCTGACTGTAAAGTGGTGCACGAATTCATTGGTGGTTACATCTTCATGTCGATGCGATCAAAAGAAACAAATCAAACGCTAAACGATGAAATGTTCCACAAATTGACGGGTGGCTGGATTTAGTACTCGTTCTGTACACTGGACTCCAGCACAATACGGACAAATGTGCAAAGCACACTTCTGTCTACAGTCTCTTTCTTTTTTTTCCTTCTTTTAGCTAAATGAAGATTATATCGAAACAATTTTACCAGAAATTTATTAGATTAAAAAATTTGTACAAAGAGACGTCTTTATTGATCGATTATGAACGAAATAATTATAATGTTAATATTTAACGCAATTTATGTATGTTCTGCCAATGTGCCTAATAATACATCTAAGCATTGTTACGTTTTTTGTATTGTAATCTATTAAAACCTTAAATTATTTTCCTCTCTTTGCTTCGCTTAATTGGCGAACAAGCAACGGTTTATTGCCTCAACGAATTACACTTTTGATAATGATTAATTGTAAAATTATAATGTTTTTAATATATTACTAATTACAAAATTTAAGATAAAATGTGTATGTATTTATATTTATTAATCAAACTTTTGGCCAAATAAAATATTAATGCTTTTATTGTCAAACTAAAAAAAAAGTGAAATTAATCGTTTTTCTTATCGTTTATTAACTTTGCTTTAAAGCGAACGTTAGTTCTGTGGGAAAGAATTTTGTTGATAAAAAATTTTTTTTTACACAAATTCTACACTCTGGCTCACCCAAATAGTTTTAAGTTAGTTGTAGCATGCAATTTAAATGAAGATATAAAATATATTGAAAAAAAATAAGGAAATGTTAAGTAGTTATTTTGGGACAAAGTACCTTGGGTTGGTGCCTTTGAGATTTTCAAGATAAGATAACAATTTCAAAAAAGATATTTCTTAAGATAGAGTAAAAGTAAATACTGCATGAATACATCTTACGACAAAAATAACGAAATGAATGTAACATGACCTTGCATCATAAAAATCTCCATAACTTATTTTCATAAACGCTATGTATGTATTTAAAACTAAATCAAGGAAACGAAGAGACTTCTTTAGGCAGTGATTTCTTTAGGTGATTCTCTTGATTTTTTTTTTTTTTTAAATAAAAGATAAATTCATTCATTTTTAACTCAGATTGTATTACAATTTATTTATTTATTTAATGAAATAGAATGATAGAGACTCTGGGCTCAAGGTCTTATGATGCTATAAAAAATAAACGTTTTTGTTTAAATTTAAAAAAAAATGTGTTTAATGTGTTAAATGTGTTAAATTTTTAATTTTAACTGGCTACATTAACCATGATTCACATCAATTAGTTCGTAAGGCGCATAAGCAGGCGTGGCAGATATACATTTTTTTATATTTTCTATGTTCCATTTCCGGCTGTCTGTAGTCACGATGAGAGCTTGGCAATGGGGTTATAACAACGCCTATACAAAGTGACTTAATCAAAACTGTTAGATTTCTAAAAATTTCACAAAAATCAATACAAAAATTTTATATTTTGCACATAACTTATGATCGAAAATACGCACTCTTAACTTGAAATTTGGTGAAATCGAATGCAAACCGTGCCAATCATCCATACAAATTGACGTCATCAATTTTATAAAACCTCCACAACTTCGAATATAATTGAACACGAATATGAGGCTTAACTTCGGTTAATCCGAAAATAATTCCTTGCAAGTTTTTTTTTTTTTCTTTTCAAATAGTAAATAGTGAATTGTAAAGTTCACTTATTGACGACGTGGGACGCATACACTGGAGTCAATTTGAGAGTTTTATGGGCAAGGTACAGAAGATGAATGGCAACATAGCACAAGTTACGATATATTTATAAAAAGAGTTGGCTGTGCCGTGGACACACCCGTAGGTTTTGACGTGACGAAGTTTCTTGCTGTTGTTGTTAATGTTGATGTTGATGTTGATGTTGATGTTGATGTTGATGTTGATGTTGATGTTGATGTTGATGTTGATGTTGATGTTGATGTTGATGTTGATGTTGATGTTGATGTTGATTTTGATGTTGATGTTGATGTTGGTGTTGATGTTGATGTTGATGTTGATATTGATGTTGATGTTGATGTTGATGTTGATGTTGATGTTAATGTTGGTGTTGGTGTTGGTATTGGTGTTGGTGTTGGTGTTGGTGTTGGTGTTGGTGTTGGTGTTGGTGTTAGTGTTGGTTTAGCTTTTTTTTGCTTCCCCATTGGTTGTGCTCTAATTTCAATTAATCCAGCAAAAGTAATGCATATGCGTCACATTAGGCGGTTCCCTGAGGGTTTTTGACACGCCGTCAAATTTTTTTTTTATTTTTGTCATATGCCCGAAGACCTCACCTTTGTTTTCGTTCCTTAAAATGTACCGTTGCACCAGTGGTCACAGAGTTAAAAATCCATGCAACGTTTTTTGATGGCTGTAGCATTTTTACTGTATTATGTGATTGCATCCCTGAAATCATGACAACAAAATTTTTTTGTAATTTAGTTGTGAAGCGGAATAACACATCCCTGCTGTCGTAAAACAAAATTTACTGTAGCACTCCTGCTGAGTGAGTTATAATTCCATGCAACGATATTACATTTCTGTTACATAAGCTGCTATATTCACGACCTGACGACGCCGGATTTTTTTTTTATTTTTTGTCGTAAAGCCATGTATAAAAACTTTATTTTCTCTTTTAAACTTTTATCATAGGTTATATACTCATTGAGAAAAAATTCAATGTAACGCCGCTGCATGAATGTTGCGTTATCGATCTTTGAGCGGCTCTCTCAGCGTCCCCATGATGTCAGAAATTTTTGTCTAATTTTGTTGTGAGGGCTTTCAGTAGGCCTTTATTGGCGTATCGTATTTTTAATCCTAGCACTAATACTCAGCGAGTAATAATTCCATGTAACAAATTTTCAGTTGCGTTGCTTACGCAGCTCCCACTACGTCCCTATGCCGTATTAATTTTTTTTTTTTTGATTTTTTAATATAGTCAAAGAATTAACCGTTATGGTCATACTATTTTTTTAATCATACCTCTTATACCCAGCGAGTAACAATTCAATGAAACGCAGATGAATTTTTAAAAAATTCATTTTTCAACTTTTTTGGAAACTAGAGCAGTACAACGTAATTTCGTCACGTCAAAAGTTTGACAGAGTTTCCCAGAGAAGAAATGAAAAAAATGCCGAAAAAATCAAACTTGGTAATATTTATTGGTAAGTCCTAAATGAGGGTAGTTGAGTTATTAATAATAAAAAAATATGGCGTGATTATTACACTAAAGAAAAGTGTGATAAAACTTTGTTACAATAAAGAAAGCTTCTCTTTTCAGAACGCGCTAATATATATTAATTTTACAAGTGAACTGTGAATACCCTATATATGAGAGTTGTTAAAGCATTCAAGCTTTGCGTCGTATCTGCTCCCGAATTTTTTATCAAACTTGTCAGTTTTGACAAAAATTATCAAAATGTTGATTTACAAGAACGCTGATTTGAAACTGTGGTGTAAGTGTACCGATGTAAAAAATGAAAACGAAAGATTTTTTACAATATCTCTTAAGATCGATATCATTTTCCAACCTGTCTGCCTTTTCCAACTTCTCATTGAAGTTGAATTTTTACTACCGAGCCATCTTTGTGAGCCATGATGGGAACTAGAAATATAGTAAGTCAATAGGACCCATGTCGGATGAGAACGTGCATACAATTGAATAAACCGTGACTGAAAAATTAAAAATGCTTGAAATGTTTTAAATACTTTCCCTTCAAGACAAGTACTGCATTAATATATAAATAACGATAACAACATAAAAATTGAAATTTTTTTAACCCAATCTTAACCTAAAAATTAATTGCAGTGAAAGATTGTTTCTGGTATACAAAGTGTTTTCAAATTAAAGCAATTTTTTACACATTCAATCGGACTAACTGGGAATATACAACTATGCAATATCTGGAAAAAGGGCTATTAAAGTAAAAATAACGGAAATATGTTAATAAATAGCGGAAATATGTTAAATATTTAAGTTAATTTGAACGCATAAATAGTCGCAACCCTTCAAGGCAAGAACTGATTAAATAACTCATTATTTAACCCATAATAACCCGTGTTGACGGAATTTTGGGTAAATCTGCCAAAAATAGTGCCTATTAGTTTTTTAAGGGAAATGTGAAAAAATTGATCGAGGTCACCGTCTTACGTAAGAATTTTAAAGTCTCACCGAACATATACTATCTAAATTTATTTCCATTATTTGTATATATCGGCATTTATATTAATATTTTTGCTCAACTTAATGGAGTTCGTGGTTTGGTCGGCAACAAGAATGATAGAAACCATGCTATAGTAATACAAGGTAGCATTGACAACTGCTTATTTTCTCTTCTGCAAGAAAACATCTCCTGTCAAAAACAGCTGCCTGTGAAAATACATCTGCAGCTGCTGAGGTTGTTGTTTTTTTTCACTTCAACGTTTTCAACATTGCTTGTGTTTTCAATGGCGGATTTTGAGCGCTCTCGTTTTGAGTATATTTTTTGACAGGAGATGTTTTGCCAAGAAACTGTTAATGCTACCTTGTATTATTATACCATGAATAGAAACAAGATTATGCGGTCCGCAGTCCCGTTATGTAATGCTCTCTTTCTCAACTGAGTGCATGACGTCACACACCACTTCTGCTTGACAAAAACGTATGCAAATGTGCGATCGTTTAGGCAAATTGACCAAATCGAAAATAAATTCTTTCGGAAATGTAGAGTAAAAATATCTACCTTTCTGTATAAAAATATGAATATTTTCGTATACGAAAAATATGAAGTTTTTAATTTCTTAAGATTTTTATCTCCTAAACCATTCCAGACCGACAAAATTTTATTTCACCAATAGGATAAGGAGGTCCATATACATATTATAAAAATAAGAAAAAAATATTTCAGCGTGGGCCCCAAAGTAAAATTATTCCAAAGTCTCTCATTTGCGGAACACATAATCTTGTTTCTATCATTCTTGGGTCGGTAATCAGAATCAGGTATCTCTTTCTATCATTTATAACTGAGTTTGTTAATATTACTGAATCTTCACTTTCTCACATCCACCAAAGTATTGTTGGAATGCCGTATATGTTCAGTGATTATTCGCTACCGATCCAACTTTAAAACTATAGCTTCTATCAGTAAATCGATGTATAAAATTAACAGTGTTCAGGTGTATGGAAGATGTTACGCATATTGTTCAATTGTATGAAGACATTAGATTCAAAATATGACAAGATCTCACATTTTAGATGTGAGATTTGTACGGCAGGTAGAAAATGTATATGGTAGACACGCCTCATTGTATAAAAGTCAGTATTCATTGTTATTATGGGGGTAAAAACATGCACTATGGCTGAAACCGCATCAAGATCAAGATCCATTCACGTGTTCAAATTTTCGAACCCAGATAAATATATACATACATAGAATTTGTAGTTAAGATATAACGATAACAGTAAAACAATCCTTAATTTGGTGTGAAACGGACTATTTTGGCTTTATATTTACTAAAATTATTTAAAAACTAGTAAGAAATTATCTTCGATTGGGCCGAAGTTAAAATACCCCCACGGCCTAACCAAAGTATATTTAAAGTCTTAAGCAGTCAATAAAATGTTTATTTGTAAAAACATTTTCGTCATAGTTTTAACAGAAAATATTCGCTTTTATTTTTTGATAAAATCACTTTGTATGAGAGATAGGCATGGTTTTAACTTGATTTCGTTGAATAGAGTAGAGTACATACTATATATCAAAGTTCATATGCAAAATTTCAAATAAATCTTTTGTTAATTTTTGTGGAATTCTAAGATATTTTACCGTTTTGATAAAGTCACTTTGTATGGAAAGTAGGCGTGGTTTTCATTCGATTTGGCTTATTTTCGTACTTAACCTTTATTTTTTAGTTAAAAGCTTAAATATCGAATTTCGTGATGAAATTACGGCTGTAATCGTGATCACAGACAGACAGACGGACATGGCTAAATCGACTCGGTTGGTGATGCTGATCAAGAATATATATACTTTCAATACCTACCACGCCTCATTACGGGCGTTACAAACGGAGTATCAAAACTTATATACCCCTTTTACGTTTTTTAAGCGTGGGGACATAAATATGATTGCCATTCTTTTATATTTAGAGGGAACAATTTGTAGCATCCAAAATATTGGATACAAACCAAAGGATATCTTCTCATAAAGTGAACACGTCATGCATTCAGTTTTTTTTTAACCTGCTTTTGTAAATATAATAATAAAACAAAGCTATTGGTCAAACTTTTGCTGAATCTGATATGTGCTTACATTTAAATATGCGCTCGAATTGCTAAGAATTAATTTATATCTTGCAATAAAATGCCAGCGTCCGTGGCATCCGTGGCGTAGTTGGTTAAAGTGCGTGGCCGCTATGTCAACGAACTCGGAGACCCGGGTTCCCCAGCATCGACAGAAAATTATTTGAATTAAAATAATTTTTCTGTACGGCCGCCACCTCTCTGCAGACAATAGCAAACCTCAGAGAGTAATCAAAATGCCATGTAAAGCTTCTTGAGAACAAGAACAGTCTGTTCATCGCCGTTCGGAGTCGGCGTTAAACATATAGGTCCAGTTCTCGGTCAATTGTGTACAAACTTAATAACACGCACAACACAATTGATCATAAGAAGCTAGGTCAAAGTCCTTTCAAGGGCTGAAATGGCCAGAAAGTTAAGTTAGTTAGTTAGTGAATAAAATGCCAGACCATATTTTGAATTGATAAATTACTCACCTATTGCTTCTCATATATTAATCCTTCACGTTCGTTTTCTGTAAATGCCCATATGTGAGATAAGAAATTTCACCAAGACGTTATAAAACTAGAAGGTAATTTCGATCTTTTTGGTGCAAGCATTTTATAACAAGCAGAACACAATTTGATTACAAGAAGCTCGATCGGTCATTTTAAGTGCTGAAATGTCTGAAAACATCTATAATATTCCTAGTGGGCATATATGAAATTGTCACATTAAGCTATTGTAACTTTTACGTTTGCTTGCAAAACTATTGTGAACGGTAACAAACAGCTGTGTAGACTGTCAGAATTCTGATGTAAACAAAGGTGTAATTTTTTTTTATAATAAAAAAAATAATTATTGAATTTATTACGATTCAAACAATCAAAATCTATTAGATACAATGACAAAAGTGAAACAACCTTGGCGCAAAAATCTTTATGAAAATGCTGACTACGAGGATAATTACACTGATCCCAGCTTTCTGAAGGATCTAAGAACAAATCTACATGTAAAGACGATCACTTTGCGTGAAGCGATACATGGCATAACGTTACTAAACAATCAAATTTCCTGCATAACTGGATTTCTCATCATATTCTATATGCTATACAGCGAGCGTGTTACTCCAACTGCTGTACTTCTGCCCACTAGCTTTGCCACAATACTGGGATACGCTTGTTTCCATGGACGTCAACTGCGGCTACTGCACTTAGCTGAGGATTCGAAAACACTGTTAACGGTGTTGGTCTTTGGCTACATATTTTCACCGCTATTGCACACCCTCACCGATGCCATCAGCACCGATACAATCTTCACAATGACCTTCTTTGTTATGATTTTAAATTTGGTATTTTACGATTATGGTCTAACAGCTGCAATGGTTTCAAAAGCTATATCATTGAATGCTGCCATCTTTGGTTCGATTTGCCTAGCATCTCGTCTATCATCGGCATATCATGCATTTGTATTGCTCGTAGAAGCTGCAATATTCTTTGTTTTGTATCCCATATTGACGTCATTGTACTGGAAGTCATACTTTTTAATACCAATATTTTCAGTATGTTGTTATTTTCTCTATAGTTTATCACTGACACTTTTGTACACATACATTGTGGTCAGCACCTTTATCAACTTCGTCTGTCCATGGATTTTTGTGCATCAACAGAGACACAAACTTAATATCCATGGACCTTGGGATGAAGCTATCGTCGAAGAGAATAACGATACAAATATTGATGAAAAATTGTAGCAACAAATAAGGGTGGGTCTAGAAGAACCTAAAGTGAGAATTGAATGCCTTTGAAAATGTTAATTTATTGTAAGTAGAATTTGTACAAATATTTTTAAGACTATAAATAAGCTGTGTGTATGTTGTAAAAAGTTAATGAAAGTTAAGAATGCGAAAATAAAACCAAATAAATACAATAGCGTTGTCGAATGAAATTGTTGAAAACATAAAAACTCTTTTACCAAGTATGATCTTTTATTTGAGAAGTTCAAAGATGAGATAAATTAATTTAATATTATTGAAACTCGGTGGTTACATTTTTTTATATAACATTTAAGATACTTTACTTCTTTTTGTTGCATAAAATTCACTTCAAACATTTTTTATGTACAAAATAAGCTTCTTCAAATTAAGAACAAATAAAGTGCACAATCTTACCACTGAACCCTTTGTTTCAAAGCTCTTTTCCACAATAGACTCACAATCATACACTTTTCTCACATTGGCGATCATATCCTTCATATCCATTCTCGAAAAAAAGAGTTCATCAGCAATTCGGTTGAAGGAATCAGATTTTTTGAATTGGGTGATTTTATTGGGAAGAACTTTTATGATTTCATTATAAAATTCAAAAACTGACCAGGAATGGGATATTCATATTTCTTTAATACTACCCCACCATCATGTAATAAATAGGTTTGTTCCCGTACTTTTTGGACTAAAAAAACTGCCAAAAGAGTGAGAGTAAGAAAAAATCTCTCAAAAGTAGATAAAAACACAAGAAATGTGGGACACGATACAATTACAAGGCATTATACAATTACAAGATAGGCTCATTTTAAAATGGCTGCTCAATAGTGAAATTTTCCAACAAAGTTGTAGGAGCTACAAACGTCAAAAACTCAAATTTACCAGCTGATTTTGACAACTAGCGCACCCTGCTCTCGAATATGAGCCTACCTTATAATTTTATCATGTTGCTTGTGATGATTCGTTTTCATCTGCATAAAAATTAACAAACTTATTTTTTAAACCTTCATCTTTGTTAAGTTAAGTAACAAGAACAAAGAACAGGGAAGTTTTTTGACTCTACGATTTGACGCTTCGGATGAAATTGAAAAATATATTGACTTGTCACGTTTTCAGTCATTCAGCACAAGCTCTATTTATTTTGGACCAAGAATATTTTACACAAGACTACAGCACTTTGGTCGGCCGCAGCGTATAGTACTTGAAATCCGCAGTCTGTGCTGGACTGGAGCATGATATACCATTGCCAACTCTGCGAGTACTCATTTCTTCTTTGGAGTTTTGTTTGGGCATAACCCGGCGGCCACACGTGACAGTTTTGCCATGACAATAACAATACACTCACACTATTTCACCAACACAAGCAAGCTCTGGCAATTGCCACTCTATTGCCAGGCAGTTGTCAGCATGACAATAGGCTGGCAATTACATTGGCAATAATTTGACGTTTGTATTGATATTGACGTAAATAATCGTGTTTGGTGTACAAAAAAAAGGGAAAATGTTGAGTTTTCATTCATCTTCAATTATGCCAAAAATTTAAGGCTAGAGATGGTTACAGCGACACAGAAAAATTATAAATATAATGAAATAACATTCATTGTCATGCTATTGCCATGCTTTTGTCAGGCCACCTACGTCACAATCGACAATTGCTTGGCTGCCGACAATGATTTGACAGATTATACGTATTCTCAATTGTCATGGCAATACTATCTCGTGTGGCCGCAGCGTAAATGCAGAAATCAATGCATTTTTGTTTTTTATTTGGGACAATTTACACGTCAGTCAAAGTCAGTGATCAGACAAAAATTGTTGTTCTTTTCCCAGCTAAAATAATATGAACTTTCTGCGAGAGCTAAAATTAACTTTTTACAATTCATAAGGGATATTCACGATCCGGAGCTCTTGTGCAAAAGAGCGCAACGAACTGTGAACACACCCCATACACAGACCTAGTAATTGTAGATTATTTCCCATATGTAAGTAAAACACTTTTGATTTAATTTTCCTTTTTATTATTTATTATTTTAAGCGAGCACCGACTTGTCACATGTAACAAAACTTAGAGAATGAGAAAAAGGAAAATGACACAGCCAAACAAAGTAATATGTGTGAAGTATTCACCATACTATGTATGTCATAGTGTTGTCCTACTCTAACCAATATTGATCTACTCATGTTGCTTTTGCCAAGGATGATGAAATATCATAAACTATTGCGTCAGCCAACTTCAACACACACATACACAATTCATCCGTTAAATCTAACACACCTCCTCAAAAGAAACATGTATGTAGATCATGATTAGATTAATTTTAAATTATAAAACAATAATAGCTAATCTGACAAGCCGAGCCTTCTGGGGAGTATAACATATTTTGATCCAACATTTGTTGCTAGGATTGGGAAAAACCCAGAAAAACCCAATCAGACCAATATAAATTAAATAACACAAATTCAGGCAATTACATAAAAAAATAAGGATTAAATTCAATTTATCCATCGTTAAATTAGGACTAGATATTAATTTATAACTTTAAATGTTGTCGATATATTATGAGTTCATAAACATAAAAGCTAAAATTCAATTTAAATATTTCAATAGAAAAAAAAAAACAAAAAAAATTATTCAAATTAATCTTCAAATACATGTACATATACATATACGTATATATAAAATTAAAAGTTTAGACCCAACTGAGATCTTAAGTCGACAAATCTAGGTTTCGCCAAAGGTTTTGTCAAAATATCAGCAATTTGTTTATCTGTGGATATATACAAAATTTTAATTAGTTTATTCTCAATTTGTTCTCTGGAAAAATGATATTTGATGTCAATGTGTTTCGACCGCTTGTGACATGAGGGATTATTAGCTATGCTTATACAACCTTGATTATCTTCAAAAATCTTTATAGGTTCATTCAAATTAATTCTCAAACTTTTCAATAATGATTTTAGCCATAAGGCTTCTCTAACTGCTTCAAACAATGCCATGTACTCTGCTTCAGTTGATGACGCTGCAACAGAAGCTTGCTTTCTTGTGTTCCAACAAATTAGGTCTGTATCAAACATTTTAAATAAATAACCAGTTGTGCTTTTTCTATCATTTTTGCATCCTCCCCAGTCAGAATCTACATAGCCAATTAAATGTTCATTATATTTTGATGTCGCAATAAATGTTAGTTTTAAATCTGCAGATCCCTTAAGGTATCTAAGAACCCTCTTTAAACATTGCCATAGTTCTTCGTTGTTCTTATTGCTATAACGACTCAAAATATTTACTGCAGTGCTTAGATCTGGTCGAGTACATAACATTATGTACATTAAACAACCAATCGCACTTTGACATGGTGCGTCACATCTAATATCTGAATTCAGTGCTTCATAATTCAATGTGCTAGGAAGTGGAGAGCTAACTGGATTGCATTCATCCATTTTGAATTTTCTTAGCACGTTCTCAATGTAGGCCGATTGGCTAAGATGAACCTTATTCTCTTCTCTATCTATTTTTATTCCTATGAAATATCGGATCTCTTGTAAATCGGTCATTCTAAATTTCCCTTTTAAATAAAATTTGAAGTTATTCATAGTCTCCATACTCGATGTTGATATTACTAAATCGTCTACATATAATAAGACATATATGTTCTTTAAGGTGTCACCTTTATCAAGAACATAAATGCAACGATCAACTGATGAATTTTCAAAACCAATTTCTTTCATAGTTTGCTCAAAAACCTCAAACCAACATCTAGCTGCCTGTTTAAGCCCGTAAATGGCTTTATTTAACTTACAGACTTCATCACTACTACCTGATAATCCTTGTGGTATATGCATATATATTTCCTCTTGAAGTGTACCATTTAAGAAGGCTGTCTTAACATCCATATGATGGACTTTTAAGTTAAAATGGTTTGAGAAAGATATCAAAATTCGGAAACTTGCAATTCTTGCCACTGGAGCAAAAGTTTCATCATAATCTACTAAATACTCTTGAGTAAACCCACGAGCAACTAGCCTTGCTTTATATTTAACCGGCCTGCCAAACTCATCATGTTTTATTGTAAATACCCATTTACAATCAACTATATTCTTGGCTTCAGGTTTTTTTACTAAGGACCAAGTTTTGTTAAAAAAATGTGAATCTAGCTCTTCTTTAATGGCTTCTTCCCACTGTACTCTATCATTTCTATCTTTGATTTCATTAAATGAATTTGGAATAGTATTTAACAAAGCATTTGCATTCATTATGCAATTCTCAATTAGGTCCTTATATGATACCTGTGGTCTCTCTTTTATTCGCTCACTTCTTCTGATTTCAGCACATGATTGCGTTAATTCATTATAACTTTCATTAATTTCATTTGAATTTTCAACAGTTTTCTCGAATGGATTGATATTCTCCCTTATAGGTAGATCTTTACTAGGCTGTTCAATTTGTCTTAATTCATCAGATCCAGTAACCGTACTTTCATTCGGGACATTGGACTGAGGACATTCCGTACTCTCATTCGGGAAATATTCCTTACTCTCTTTCAGGATATTTGATTGAACACATTCCGTACTCTCATTCCGGAAATCTGATTGAACACATTCCGTACTCTCATTCAGGAAATCATCTTTACAAAATTTATTGTTCATTTCAGATCTAGAATTCGTCATATTTTTTTCATCAACAATAACGTCTCTAGCTATTGTAAATTTTCTGGCCTCCACATCCCATATTTTCAATCCATTCGGCTCATACCCAACAAGTATACCTTTCCATGATTTTTCATCAAACTTTCTTTTTCTTGACTTATCATGGACATACACTGTTGAACCAAAAACTTTTAGATATTTAAGATTTGGCTTTCTATTATGCCACATTTCATATGGGGTTTTTAAATGTTCCTTTAATGCAACACTGGGACTTCTGTTAATTAAATATGTTGCGGTCAATACCGCTTCACCCCAGAAAGTTTTTTTTAATTTGGCTCCACTAACCATTGCACGAGCTTTTTCTGTAATGGTTCTATTCATCCTTTCGGATACACCATTTAATTGTGGAGTGTGTGGAACTGTCAGATGGTAAGTAATTCCTTTCTGAACACAGTAGTCTCGCATTTCATTAGATAAGTACTCCCCACCGTTATCAATATAGAATTGAACAATTTTCAAATTGAAATGGGCTTCACTCTTTGCCACAAAGTCCCTAAACATTGCAAAGACTTCAGACTTATGGGAAATTAAATAAGTCACACAATAATGAGTATATTGATCAATAAAAATCACGTAATAATTTTTACCATCAATTGTTGTAGGGGTTATTGGACCACAGACATCAGAGTGGACAACATATAAAGGTCTGTTTATATAGTCTTTATTTTTAAATTTTTCGAAACGAAGTCTTGATTGTTTTCCGTTTATACATGCTTCACATAAATCATTATCTGGCAGTACATTGCTTATGAGATCAATGTCTTCAAACATATTTTTTGTTTTTATTTCCAAAAATTTCGCCTTACTAATATGCCCCAACCTCTCATGCCACAATCGATACCCATTAATTTTTAAAGCATTAGACATACTAATTTTGTTACATACCATAAATTCAATGATAGGTACATTGTTTCTATATTTACCATCCATAATTATTTCCTTTTCCTTACTAATATTGACACCTCCTGGATGGAATTCAACTGTCATTCCAGCATCCTGCATGCGTTTGACCGAAATTAGATTTTCTGGAACATCTGGACAAAAGAGGACATCCAGCAATGTGATGTTATCTGAAAAATTGTTGCATAGTTTCACAATGCCCTTCTTTTGCGCATAAATGTATTCGCCCATTTTCGCCACTGCTATTTTGACCGGTGGATCGAGGTTGATACAGTCAGCATACAGGGTTTCATCTTTAATTATGTGATCTGATGCTCCTGAGTCTAGCAAAAAATAAATATTTCCCTCTTTTGAATAGATTGGATAACGTCTTAACATGAATGCGAAGCCTCTATCCGACTGAACAGCTGCCATTTGGGCTTGTTTATGATTTTCTTGACTTCTGTTGTCTGATGTTCTCTTGTACGCAAAACAATTTCTTTTTATATGCCCTTGTTTACCACAATGATGACATTTGATCTGGCTTTTTAAATGTGGCTTAGTTGATTTGAATCTAGATCTGCCCTTCACACCATATGTTCTGTTCCTAGGCTCATTTTGGTTATTTACATTCACGGCCTGCAAAACTTTTGCACTCGTGTCTTTACTGACATTCTTCAATTTTATTTCATGGTCGAGCAGTCGATTCTTAACAAAAGCCAATGTCAAATTTTGCTCAGACAATGTCTCAATTGCCGTAATAATTCCGTCATATGACGATGGCAACGATAGCAACAAATGAGACACCTTGTCCATTTCATCAATTTTTGC
Source organism: Pherbina coryleti (assembly GCA_943735915.1). Taxonomy (NCBI): domain Eukaryota; kingdom Metazoa; phylum Arthropoda; class Insecta; order Diptera; family Sciomyzidae; genus Pherbina; species Pherbina coryleti. The sequence continues at coordinate 81,800,917 of OX030952.1, read as the reverse complement.
TCCGGCAGCCAGGAGTTCATTCACCAATTCATCAAAGACATTGAAATGGTTCACAAGCTGACACTCTCCTTTCAATTTTAAGCTTAAGAGCTGTTTACGTACAGACAACTGCGATGCCAAGCTTTTTCTTTCGTAAACGGCATCCAAATTTGCAAAAATCTGTTTTGCATTGCAGTCGCTTTCCGCAAAGCCAAGAAATGTGTCACTTAAGTATTCAATTATAATACTTTTTGCAGCTCTTTCCATTTTCGCCCATTCTGCTGTAATTTTTTCTGGAACTTCTGAATCAATCACTTGCAAGGCATCTATTTCACTCAGAACTGCACGGACACGAAACTTCCAGATCGAGTACCTTTCCCCATCAAAGGGCTTGATATTTCTTTTGCCTTTTTCCATTGTCTTAATTGTTATTCTTTTAATTTTCCCTTTAACTTTCAATGGCAGAATTTAAACTGGGCCCATAACCTGTAGATTATTTCCCATATGTAAGTAAAACACTTTTGATTTAATTTTCCTTTTTATTATTTATTATTTTAAGCGAGCACCGACTTGTCACATGTAACAAAACTTAGAGAATGAGAAAAAGGAAAATGACACAGCCAAACAAAGTAATATGTGTGAAGTATTCACCATACTATGTATGTCATAGTGTTGTCCTACTCTAACCAATATTGATCTACTCATGTTGCTTTTGCCAAGGATGATGAAATATCATAAACTATTGCGTCAGCCAACTTCAACACACACATACACAATTCATCCGTTAAATCTAACAGTAATGGCCCATGGTATAATAATACAAGGTAGCATTGACAACCGCTTATTTTCTCTTCTACAAGAAAACATCTCCTGTCAAAAACAGCTTTTTGTGTATATGCATCTGCAGCTGCTGTGGTTGTTGTTTTTTTTTCACTTCAACGTTTTCAGCCATGGTATAATAATACAAGGTAGCATTGACAGTTGCTTGGGAAATCATATACTGTCAAAAAAATATACTCAAAAAGAGAGCGCTCACAATCCGCCATTGAAAACACAAGCAATGTTGAAAACGTTGAAGTGAAAAAAAACAACAACCACAGCAGCTGCTGATGTATTTCCACAAAAAGCTGTTTTTGACAGTTTATGTTTTCCTGTTGAAGAGAAAATAAGCAGTTGTCAATGCTACCATGTATTATTATACCATGGTTTTCAGCATTGTTTGTGTTTTCAATGGCGGATTGTGAGCGCTCTTTTTTTGAGTATATTTTTTGACAGAAGATATTTTCCCAAGCAACTGTCAATGCTACCTTGTATTATTATACCATGGTAATGGCCATTGGCAAACTTACACGAGATTGCTTGATTGGCAATCGATGAAATTTTCTTATACCACGTTTCCATCTCCTCGAAATCTTGAGATTTTGTGAGATTTCGTTAAATCTACATTGAAATCTAGGGAGATTTTCATACAAGTTCAAGATTTCAAAATCTCGAGATTTCAACAAAATCTTATACAAAATCTCATAAAATGCTATGCAGCATCCCTGAAAAGTTATACATCACTATCCAGCCCTATTCAGCTCGTATTAAAATTGTCATACTGACATTTGGTAATGACAACTGATTAATGATTAAAAACAAAAAACAATTAGCAACCAATCAGAAGCAAGCAAATGAATGTCCGTGAAGATAACAACCAATTCTGACAACCAATTCCATTCTCACCTCGTTCTATCAAATTTTGACAGTTCTTCAAACGTCAAATGCGATTTATCAACAACTTTTTTGGACAACAGTTTTGCGTTTTTGAGGCGATGGACAAAAAGCGATGCAGTAACTCAATGAAAAACAATTGAAAAAATTTGATAAAGCAGGTAAGTAGATATTTTATTGTAGTATTAATATAAATTTAAATGAAATCATTTTCTTCACACATAGGCTCAGGAAAATTCGATGTACATTTTTGTGGACCTGGAGCTTTTTGGAGTTGTTGGGCATAAAGCCTCCACAAAGATCAATGTTTTATACATGGACAAGTTGGAAAAATATACATATTTTTGATGGCTAAGATTAAAAACTAATAACTTTTTCCATTGTGTCACAATAGGCCTTAATCTCTGGGGCATGATTTCACTGGATGCTTCTTGGACCTCCTGGACAAAACGCGTAGCGCAAAACATGGCATTGATACACCATCAAGTAGGTATTCACAATATCTTTCAAGTGATGTTTGAATTTTTGATGTATCTCTTCAGCTTCTTCCAAAAACCATGCCAATCCTTCCTGGACCAAAATGGACATTTTCGTTTTAGGAGTTGTTGGCTATATTTTGAAGCAGGAGCAACTTCCATGGTACCAGCATCAATCAGGTATGTATGCATCTTCTTGATAGCATTTATTTCAAGATGATAACCCTAACCGTTTCTCTCCAACAGCCTTCATCCTTGAAAAACCCAGATTTTGGACAACTCTTGGGGATTCTGGACACAGGATGATGGTGACCCTGAAAAATTAAAAGCCATCAAAAAGGTATTTACGTAAGCTTTCATTTAATACCAAATTTAATAATAATACTTGCTTACTTTTTCCAGAACTCCACCTAATCCTTTTTGGACCAAAATGGACATTTCCGTTTTAGGAGTTGTTGGCTATATTTTGAAGCAGGAGCAACTTCCATAGTACCAGCATCAATCAGGTATGTATGTATCTTCTTGATAGCATTTATTTCAAGATGATAACCCTAGCCGTTTCTCTCCAACAGCCTTCATCCTTGAAAAACCCAGATTTTGGACAACTCTTGATGATTCTGGACACAGGATGATGGTGACCCTGAAAAATTAAAAGCCATCAAAAAGGTATTTACGTAAACTTTCATTTAATACCAAATTTAATAATATTACTTGATTACTTTTTCCAGAACTCCACCTAATCCTTTTTGGGCCAAAATGGACAATTCTGTTTTAGGAGTTGTTGGGCATATTTTGAAGCAGGAGCAGCTTCAATGGTACCAGCATCAATCAGGTATGTATGCATCTTCATGAAAGCATTTGTTTTAAGATGATAACCCTAACCGTTTCTCTCCAACAGCCTTCATCCTTGAAAAACCCAGATTTTGGACAACTCTTGAGGATTCTGGACACAGGATGATGGTGACCCTGAAAAATTAAAAGCCATCAAAAAGGTATTTACGTAAGCTTTCATTTAATACCAAATTTAATAATAATACTTGCTTACTTTTTCCAGAACTCCACCTAATCCTTTTTGGGCCAAAATGGACAATTCTGTTTTAGGAGTTGTTGGCTATATTTTGAAGCAGGAGCAACTTCAATGGTACCAGCATCAATCAGGTATGTATGCATCTTTTTGACAGCATTTATTTCAAGATGATAACCCTAACCGTTTCTCTCCAACAGCCTTCATCCTTGAAAAACCCAGATTTTGGACAACTCTTGGGGATTCTGGACACAGGATGATGGTGACCCTGAAAAATTAAAAGCCATCAAAAAGGTATTTATGTAAGCTTTCATTTAATACCAAATTCAATAATATTACTTCTTTACTTTTTCCAGAACTCCACCTAATCCTTTTTGGGCCAAAATGGACAATTCTGTATCAGGAGTTGTTGGCTATATTTTGAAGCAGGAGCAACTTCCATGGTACCAGCATCAATCAGGTATGTATGCATCTTCTTGATAGCATTTATTTCAAGATGATAACCCTAGCCGTTTCTCTCCAACAGCCTTCATCCTTGAAAAACCCAGATTTTGGACAACTCTTGATGATTCTGGACACAGGATGATGGTGACCCTGAAAAATTAAAAGCCATCAAAAAGGTATTTACGTAAACTTTCATTTAATACCAAATTTAATAATATTACTTGATTACTTTTTCCAGAACTCCACCTAATCCTTTTTGGGCCAAAATGGACAATTCTGTTTTAGGAGTTGTTGGGCATATTTTGAAGCAGGAGCAGCTTCAATGGTACCAGCATCAATCAGGTATGTATGCATCTTCATGAAAGCATTTGTTTTAAGATGATAACCCTAACCGTTTCTCTCCAACAGCCTTCATCCTTGAAAAACCCAGATTTTGGACAACTCTTGAGGATTCTGGACACAGGATGATGGTGACCCTGAAAAATTAAAAGCCATCAAAAAGGTATTTACGTAAGCTTTCATTTAATACCAAATTTAATAATAATACTTGCTTACTTTTTCCAGAACTCCACCTAATCCTTTTTGGGCCAAAATGGACAATTCTGTATCAGGAGTTGTTGGCTATATTTTGAAGCAGGAGCAACTTCCATGGTACCAGCATCAATCAGGTATGTATGCATCTTCTTGATAGCATTTATTTCAAGATGATAACCCTAACCATTTCTCTCCAACAGCCTTCATCCTTAGCAATGCCTGATTTGGAACCCTTCTCTAAGATTCTGGACACAGGATGATGAAAACCTTGAAAAAATTAAACACTATTTAAAAGGTATTACTAGTAGCTTTCATACTATATCAAATTCAATAATGTAACTTCTTTAATTTTTCCAGAACTCTACTTAATCCAAACTGGACCAAATGGATATTTTCGATTTAAGAGTTGTTGGACACTTTTTGTTGCAGGAGCAACTAAATTTATATCAGCATCAGTCAGGTATGTATGTATCTTTTAGATAACATTTATTTGAAGTTCGTAACCTTGACCATTTCTTCCCACTAGACTTCATCCTTTTAAAAACTTGATTTTGACCCCTTCTCCAAGATTCTGGACACAGGATGATGGAAACCTGGATAAAAGCATACACCATTAAAAAGGTATTACTACTAACTTTCATACTATATCAAATTCAATAATGTAACTTCTTTACTTTTTCCAGAACTCTACTGAATCCTTACTGGACCAAAATGAATATTTTCGATTTAAGAGTTGTTGGACACTTTTTGTTGCAGGAGCAACTAAATTTATATCAGCATCAATCAGGTATATATGCATCTTCTTAAAAGCATTTATTTCAAGATGATAACCTTAACCATTTCTCTCTAACAGCCTTCATCCTTGGAATAACCAGATTTTGGAACATCCTTTTAGAATTCCGCATACAAGATGATGGAAATCTGAGTAAAATTGTACTCCACTAAAAAGGTATTCATATAAGGTTTCTTATGATATCAAATTCAATAATATTACTTCTATACTTTTTCTAGAGCTCCGCCTTATCATTTTTAGGCCAAAATGGACATTTGCGTTTCAGGAGTTGTTGGACACTTTTTGTTGCAGGAGCAACTAAATTTGTATCAGCATCAATCAGGTATGTATGCATCTTCTATATAGCAATTGTTTGAAGTTCGTAACCTTGACCATTTCTTTCCACTAGACTTCATCCTATGAAAAACTTACTTTTTGACCATCTTGAGGATTCTGGACACAGGATGATGGTAACCTGGGAAATTATTCGCCATTAAAAAGGTATTTTTATAAGCTTTTATTTAATACCAAATTTAATAATATTACTTCTACACTTTTTCCAGAATTCCACATAATTCCTTTTGGCCAAAATAGACGTTTGGGTTTTAAGAGTTGTTGAACCCTTTTTGTTGCAGAAGCAACTATATTTATACCAGCATCAATTAGATATCCATGCATCTTTCTGATAGTTTTTATTTCAAGTTGATAACCTTAATTATCAACTTGTAATTATTTTTTTACAGTAGAGTTCATCCTATTTAAAGGATGTTTTAGGATTTTCATCTCCTTTATTTTAAAGGTATTTTTTAACCCTGACAAGCCCAATATTTTAAAATAAATGTTGGACTATTATTAAAAATCCTAATATATACTAACTGCATTCATGTTTACACCTATTAATATTAAAAACACAAATTTAATTTTTTAATTTTCGTAGTTTATTTTCAAAAAATGTTTTTTTTAATGTTAAACGTTTATCCAAATTTAAAACAATTTATCAATAAATTTTTTAATTCAAATGTAGCCACAAAATATTGATATTAACACTATATTTTTATCTTTTAAAGTTTTTTTAATATTAACAAATAAAATGTAAAATTAAGATAATACTCCAATTTTGTAATTGGACAATTTATCAATAAATTTTTTAATTCAAATGTAGCCACAAAATATTGATATTAACACTATATTTTTATCTTTTAAAGTTTTTTTAATATTAACAAATAAAATGTAAAATTAAGATAATACTCCAATTTTGTAATTGGACAATTTATCAATAAATTTTTTAATTCAAATGTAGCCACAAAATATTGATATTAACACTATATTTTTATCTTTTAAAGTTTTTTTAATATTAACAAATAAAATGTAAAATTAAGATAATACTCCAATTTTGTATTATTTAAAACGGTATTGGACAGAACTTTTTTTTTATTCCGTTGGCTTAGTAAATGGCAAATTGTCTATTATGAATGGAAGTTTCAATTTTTTAGTATGTTTAAACAAAATAATTTTAGATTTTTCGTACTTTATTTGAAAACATTACATTTTAGTGTAACGAAATACTTGAGAATTTAGCTTTTTAAATGTTAGTTATGAATCATTAAATTACGAAAGGAAATCTGCAACTTTTTATAAAATAAAAAAAAATCTATGCTAAACAACTAAGGCTTCAAAATTCGAATTTATTGGCTTATGAATTGTTGAGTTCTTTAAGACATACTAGTTTTGTTTTTTTTTTTAATTTTTAAGTTAGTGATTTCATTCTAAAATTAAATTTTATTTAACAAGTCCTATTTACGTGTGGAAGCAACAAGTTCTTTTTTTTGTTTCCTTTTTAGTGTGTACAAGTAAATGAGTTCAAGTTTCAATACCAAGGTTAAATTGATTAAAATTAAGTAAAATATTCATAAAAATAAACTTAGCTTCAACATAGCAAGAGAATATATTTTGTAATAAATATCTTTATAAAACACGAATTACTCTAGCTCTGCCAAAACATAATAAACATCATGAATGCGCTACATTTATAAGCATACTTATTTAACGGAATCAGACCTTGATTAACATCTTAATAAATCTTTTTTTTTTGTAATACAAAATGAACGAACGGATTAACGGGTTTTATTTCTTCAAGGGTAATTTTTGCCTGAGGAATTTGACTGTTCGCATACTAAATAGTGAATTTGTTGATATCCTTAAGGTCAATGACCTGCAAAGAAACTTTTTAGTTTAACTGATCCAAAAGACAAAGATCACATCCAACCTTGATTAAGAACTCTTAGTTTTTCGCTAATCAATCGTTGCCTTCAAAAAACGTTCTGCTTCAGTCGATCTAAATATATTAAAAGAACAAGTAATTAAGAAAACATTGTAAAGTTAAACATGATTGACCATCAGAACTTACTTTAATAAACTCACGATTTCAACATTAAACTCAGACAGTTCAGAAGTGATTCTCTGCAAACAGAAAGGTCTTAAATAAACATGTAATCGCGTACACATCGACATCCTCTAAGCTAATTCCTCGCCCAAGTTTACATGTTGTTATTTTAGTGCATTAAAATTTTTACTTTTTACCATTGAAATTTTTAATTAAAGCGCGCAAATTAAGTTTCTTTGTGAAAAAAGTACGTATATACTAATATAAAAAGCTTTGCAGTAAAATGATGCCACCTGATAAAAATTCGTACTACGTGCATATTCCCAACACACCTTTCTTTATTCATTCAAAACTATCGAAATGATTATACTTTTTTGTTATGTATGGAAACCGTTCAATGATTCGAAATCATTCGTTTTTTGGACTCAAAGCAAAAAAACATTTTATATAATTATAAAATAGTTAAATTTATATTAACATCATGGCTTTTAACCCTTAAAAATTATTATTGCGAACAAAGATGTAAATAACTTTAGATAAATAAATAAATAATTTAAGAGTTAATATTACATTTTCTAAGGTTCGAAGTCAGATGTGGTAATGTGCAATATACCAAAAATAATCCCACAGCGGAATATTGCGCCAAATATTGTGGAAAAATTATAAAGTTAATTTGGTGGCAGCCCACATCATATAGTGATTAAAAATGGCGGAAGAAATAAAAGCTGCATATGTGAAACATGGCGCCATATAGTTAAGCTTTTATTAGTGATACCCTTGATTCTTTTTTGGTACCTTTTTTCGTGCTTTGTTTTGGCATTATTTCTTTACCAGAAGTAAAGTTCAACTGAAATTATCATATATATATACAAGGTAGGAGTGACAGTTCTTTCGTCTTGCACCAACTGTCAAAAATAGTATAAATAAGATAACGAAAAAAGTAAAGGAGAAAATATAAAGTAAAATAGTCAGGCAAATGACATTTGGTGGACACAGCTCGTGAAAAAATAGCCAATTGCCACTCCTACCTTGTAATTATTGTTTCATGACTGAAATTGCATCAAGCCCCATCACGTGATTTGAGAAAACCATAGTAGCTACGAAAAGTAGTTCATGGCGATTCAGACAAACTTTTTTCAACAGATTTCACTATAGAGGAAGTAGTAGTAGTTTTTAGTATTGCCATCCAAAGTATGTATCTTCCATTACGTGGTTTTGTTCCTTGTATTCTGTGTATATGAGATCATAAAATATGGTGTGAATAGGATTCATCTTACAAACAAAAAAAATAAAAAACATAAATTATTTATAATAAAAAAATTTTGTCTTATAGTGTTAGAATTTAGAATTTTTACAAAAAACTTAAAAATTGTATTAGGTATAAAAATAGTTGTGAGTAATAAATTTATAAATTGAATAATGCGTAAAATAATTTGCTAATATGGGTGCCTTTTAACGCAAAGCTATATACTTTCATCTTAACGCTAGGTAAACTTATAAAATAATACAAGTGCACTTTTTGTGCCTCATACTTTGCTAAAGAAAAGATTAAATTCTTGTTTTAGAAGTCGAAGTAGAATTACTTTTTTAGACAATGGAGAGGAATGTTTGCGCATTCATTTTTAGCATAGGGGAGAGGAATACTTCCACATTAATTTTTAGTAAACTGGAGAGGAATGTTTTCATATTAATTTTGAACAAGCATAGAGAAATGTATCCCTCCAATGACATAATGTATAAAAAAATAAATGGAGTGTTTCATGAAAGATAATTCTTCCTACATTTCATTGTATGCGTTTATATCCGGGAATATTTCCATTTCCTTCAGGGTAATTAACTGCTGAAAACAAAAAAATTTAAAAAAAATGGATACATAAGATTATGTGACACAATAAATTCGTTGAAAATGAATTCGCCTTCTACTCTACAATATCCATTCTTAAATACACTCATTTTTATCTTTCTTTTAGTCAAATTTTTCTTTTCTTGAAAACAGCAAAAATAAAAAATTAAATTTTGTGAAGATAATGCTAAACAAAACTATTACGAAATATATGTCTTTACTTTCATGCCTCATAGCATAAAGTTGGTTATGGTTTCAATACTAAATAAATCTTAAGAGAAAAATAGTACTGAGTCACTGAATAAAAGTATTCTAAAATTTGGTCTTAAATACTTTTTAAATGCAACAGTGGGACAATTTTCAGTATAAAGCTTTTTACACTAAATAACAGTATCCATATATTAGATATGAGTGACGCCATCTTTTAGATATTATATATGTACATAGTGTTAAGCAGTGGTGCCAGATGAATGAATACAAGGTATTGTTGAACAAATCTACATATCTTCATTCATCTGAGCACAAATCTTGTCAAAAATATATAAAATTATTTAAAAATACATCAGAAACAAACAAAATGTCAAAAAATTTTTGAAACGAGATTCATAAACCTCATATAAAGGCTGTCATTTTGCATAAATATTGTTAAAAATAACTAAAATTATTCAAAATATATCAAACAATCGCAAAATTTAAAAAAAAAAAAAATAAAAAAGAAAGTAGCAAGACGGTAGCTTAAAAAATTTTGATGTGTGAATATCAAAATGATGACAGAATTGTGACATAAATAAAAGGTCATTTCACACTCTTTCCACCTCAAATCGAAAGTGTTTCTATTTTAACTACAAAGCAGCTTCAACATGTTTATGAATAACAAAATTTTAAAAGACATTTTAAAATTGAAAAGCTTTTTAAAAAAATTGAACATTTTTAAGATACTATAATATATTTTACATTATTTCATATTTTATATTATTTTGACTCCAGAATTTAAATTTGAAAAGATCTAAGTAAAACTACGGCTTATTATAAGCTTATTTGTATGACTGACACGATTTTTTAAAATTAATTTATATTAGTTCATTTTTTATTCAAGTTAAATAATAATACTTTCCAAGAATCATGCAATCATAGAATGGGTGTGCTTAAGGGTGAAAAGCATTGTTGTAAAAGTTAATAAACATGATAACCTTACGCTTTATTTAATCAAGTCCATATATATGCAGCTTCAAGCCTTAAAAGCATTGTGGCATAGGCTTTATTTTACTACTTATGTCTTTATGTCTTTAAAAATGTCGAAATATCGTTTCAAGTATGAAATTCTGTGATTTAAGTTTTACCTTGGTGCATTTGCATTTTTAATCTTTTATTTAATAATTTTATCAAAACATTGATTTAAATAGAAAAATTTAATACAGTTCTGAATTGTAATATTCAATATACATATGCTACGCTAAAAACAACTTCTATTATGTTATATCGGTACTTGTCTTAAAATTGTTGTTTTAAGGTAATTGTTTTACAAATAGCTTTAGTCAATTGTAATGAATAAAGAAAAACGACTGTTTGATACACATATGAAGCTAAAATTCAGTTTAACCATGTGGCATCACTTTACTGGAGAGCTTTTCATTTCAGTACATAATTATTCCACAAAAAATTTGTATGAAGGATTATAATTAAACAAACTTAAATATCAGAAATAATACACCAAACAAATAATAAATTTACATTTAAAAACAAAGAATAAACCAAAAATAAACTAAAATAAGATGAAAACAATCATGGTTTCAATTAGAAGAAGCGTAATTGAACAAGTCCAACAAGTCCCGAAACTGAAATATCTATTTTGGCCTAAAAAGGATTAGGTGGGGTTCTAGAAAAAGAAAAAAGTAACATCAAATTTGATATCAAGTTAAACTAATGTTAAAACGTTTTTAATGGTGTATCATTTTATGCAGATTTCCATCGTTTTATGTGCGAGAATCCTCAAGAATTTGCCAAAATTAGGTCTTTCCAAGGATGAAGCCTGGTAGGGAGAAGTGGTTTATGCTATCAACTTGAAATAAATGCTATTAAGAAGATGTATACAAACCTGATTGATGCTGCAACCAATTAAGTTGCTCCTCCAACAAAATGTGTCCAAAACTGTTACGGAAATGTCTATTTTGGCTGCGTAAGGACTATGTGGATTTCTGGATAAAGTAAAGAAGAAACATTAAATTTGATATAAAATAAAATATAGTAATTTTACAGGTTACCATCGATCTGTATTCATAACCCTCAAGAATTGTCCAAAATCTAGGTTTTCCAAGAATGAAGGTTGAAGAGAAATGGTTAGGAATACAAAGTTGTAATTAATGCTGTCAAGAAGATTCATACAAATCTGATGCTCGTTTCAATCAAGTTGCTCCTGCAACAAAGTATCTAACAACTCCTAAGCCAGATGTTCATTTTGCCCAATAAGGATTAGGTGGAGTTTCGGGAAAAAGTGTAGAAGTAATATTGAATTTGATGTTAAACGAAAACTAATATTAATACCTTTTTAATGGTGTATAATTTTATACAGGTCTACATCATCCTATGTACATACAGCATCTACAAAAATGGATCAAAATCAGTTTTTTCCAAAGTGAAACGTGATGGAGAGAAATGGATGGGTTTACGAAATTGAGTTGTTTATTGTTAAAGATTTTGAAAAAATTATAATATTTAATCAACATTTGACAATACATTTAAACATAAATAGAGATTTAATACATAGTATAATACTAAGTTTTGTTTTCTTATTTGTAAGGTTGACTAGCTCTAAAATAATTTCAAGTTTAATTGTATGTAAGAATCCAAATAAAAAAAAAAAAACGAGATATTCCTTATTGCGATTCGTTCGGGAAGCAGTATATTCGAATCCGTTTGCTTTCTGAACGGAATCTAGAGCACGTTTTTATATCTGAATATGAAATTTATTCCGATTCTTATCCTCTTCCGAGGTGGATTTCGGAAAATGTCTGATTGTGTTATGATTTTGAAAGTTCACGGTTTAGCATAGGTGTATAATAATATTAAACGTACTAATAGTATTAAAAACTTTTAGGAAATGATTTTCGACTGAGCTGGAGTTAAAATATCTCTGCAGCCGAAACAAAGTGTATTTAAAGTCTTAAGCAGCCAGTGAAATTTTTATCTATAAAAACATTTTCATCATGGTTTTAACGGAATATCGCTTTTGTTTTCTGATAGTAAATTGGTATGGGAGATAGGCGTGGTTTTCACCCAATTTCAAATTTCATACTCAGAGTAAGTCTTAAATTTCAAAGTTCATATGTAAAATTTCAAGTGCATATATTAATTTTAGTGGAATTCTAAGAGATTTTATCGTTGTGGTAAAGCCACTTTGTATAGGAGGTAAGAGTAGTTTTCATCCGATTTGGCTCATTTTCGAACTTATTCTATATTTTTTAAATTCAAGATATATATCGAATTTCGCAATGATAACTTGAAAATGACTATCGTGATCTCATATGGACATGGCTAAATCGACTAGGGGAGTGATGCTGATCAAGATTATATATACTTTTCTATAACTATCACGCCTCCTTATGGGCATTACTAACAGAGGCATGTAAATAATATACCCTTTCACTAAAAAAATGCCATGCTACATAAAAGTATGAAGAGTTTTCATTCAATACTTTTTGAAATGCAACAGTGGGTGCATTTTCAGTATAAAGCTTTTGCTACAAAATAACTGTTTCCATATATTAGATATGAGTGACGCCATCTTTTGGACATTATATACATAGGGTGCTGCAGTGGTGCCAGCTGAATAAATACAAGGCAGTGCTTCTATTGAGTTAATGCTTTTTGTATGCATATTGAGTTATATTAAATAAAAATATTTACTCGTTAACGTAATCCTGGAGAACATAATTTAAAAATGATTATAATACTTATTTTTTTTTTAATATAGAAGTTGTTGCAGCAGAGTATAAGCACATTTGAGTGTGAGCACTAATTTGTTTGTGTTAACAGACCGGACATAAGTTTTTGAGGTTCGAATTTGTTTCAAAATTTAAAAATATTGTCTTATTCATCCCATAATTGACATACTGTTAACAGTTAAATATTATTTCACTTAAAAACTTTTGCCTTATTTTTAAATCGGCTTAAAAGTTTTTCGCGTACTTTTCCAGTAAAAACTTGCCAGTAAAAATTTTTTGAGAGTAAGGAACAATTCTCTCGCAAAACAATAAAAGATCTGAAAAAGTACTCGAACAGAAAATTTGTCAAAACTTGCAATGAACGTCGAACTGTCAGATAAGTTGAAATGAAAATAACAAAAAACGAAAAAATCTTGACTTTCGGTGAGAAAAAGTCACGCATGACAAATATAAAATGGAAAATTCCACATATGATCATGAAAAGTTGATCCTAATGAAGCTATACACAAACATGTTTTTGCTGGCACTTTGCTTGAATTTAAAAATAATTACCTTTAATAAATAATTTTATTAAATTACAAATTTTCGCGTTGGTTCGCTCATTTTTGATTTTTTTTTTTTTTTTGTACAATAGAAACATCTGTTTTAGACATTTGTTTTTTTTTATTTCTTGCAAATTCTTACAAGTAGATAATCAGCCAGCAAAAACTTTTCAAAAACTCTGTCACTTGCAAGTTTTTTGGGTACTCGAACGGATTTCTTGTAACAATTTGTAAAACTTGTACAAATTGTTAAAAACTTTTGAGTACGCTAACAGACCTATTGTTATCTATTGATACACTAAAAGCACATCGCTAAAAGCAACGTTCATTATGTTATTTTGGTTCTTATATAAAAATAATTGATTTACAAAACAAAATAAGTCAATTGTAATGAATATAGAAGTGCAGCCCATGTGTGACGCGAATATTTACATACAATATACTTGAACCAGGTGGCATCACTTTGCTGTAGAGCTTTTCAATTCAGTATATAAGTACTTTCATAAAATATTCCAAATAGAGCATTGGAGCGCTTCGGTTTAAATTTAAATAAAATTAAATATTAACTTAGGAGAAGAATTTTGATATTAAATTTAATTTTATTTTAGTCTTCTTCTCCTAAGAGATCCTACTATGCGTGCTTTAATTGAAAATAGTGTCGCCTTTGGTCGAAATTCAACCACATAAAAAGTGATTTTTTTGTTTTGTTATTTAAAACCTTTTTTTTTCTTCACTCATGTGGAAATATACCCGAATTCATACCGCACCATACGCACCACCGGCATTAAATCACAAAATAGTAACTCCATTCTCAGTTTCCATGTTTTGTGGCTATTACTTACAAAGCTATTCGATATTAAAAAATGTGATTGTATGGGCGGAGCCACAACCCCTAGTCAAATTTCTGTCTTAGTTTTTTAGTAGAAGGACATCATCAAACGATTACTCTATTCTGAGTTTCAATGTTCTGTGACTTTAACTTCCAAAGCTATTCGATACAAAAAAATTACTTTATATGGGCAGAGCCACACCCCCTTGTCCAATGCCCGTCACTGTTTTCTAGTAGATGGATATCATCAAGTGGCAACTCCATATTGAGTTTCATGGGTATACGGCATACTTTCTAGTAGAAGGATGTCACCAAGAGGGAACTCCATATTAGTTCCATTGTTATACTGCATTGACTTCCAAAGCAATTCGATATAAAAACTTTGAATTATGTGGGTGGTGCCACGCCGCCTGGTCTAATGCTCGTTCAATTTTCAAGTCAAAGAACACAACTAAATAGGAAGTTTCTACCGAGTTTCATCGATTTGTGACTTGTAGTTTGAAAGTTATACCGAAAATTTGGGCTGCTAAAAAATGCCCCTCTTTCAATGCCCATAAAATGTGACCAGTGAAATGGTACGTGTGATTTGAGGTCGAATTTCCGAGGCTGTGTGAAATATAACTCTAAAGTTATTTGATATCGCAAATTTGAGTTGTATGATATGTACCACGCCCACCGTAGATATTGGGTGCACTCCTTCTCCCTAATCTTATCGATTTTTGTAGTGCTTTTGAATGCACAAAAATCTGTTTTTTTATTAAGCTAACAATTTATTTTTATTTATGAAAATTTTAAATTTTTGGAAAAGCCTTTTGGGAATTGAAAATTTGTTCCAGGAAAAATTGTGACCTCTGTTGCTGTAGCAAATAAATAAGCCTAGTAGTTTTAATAATTTATGTTTTTCCTTTTTTTTTTTAAAGGTGTTACAAATTTTGCTGCCGTAATCAACCCACCACAATCGTGCATCTTGGCGGTGGGGACTACTTCAAAAAAATTAGTTGCCGATCCTGACAATATCAAAGGGTACGATGCATTATTAAATTCTCAACTTTTGTTTGTTTACTGACTTTTATTTACTTTCAGATTTAAAGAAGTCAACGTTATGACTGTCACTCTGAGTGCTGATCATCGAACCGTTGACAGTGCCGTTGCTGCCAAATGGTTACAACACTTCCACGACTTCATGGAAGACCCTCAGACAATGATACTTTAAGACCTCAAATTGTCTCATCTCGAACTTATGCCCCAATTTATAGAATTTTCTTGCAAAATTTAACGATTCTAAGGTTTGATACCATATTAGCGACCATTTGTAATGATTTCTTAACAGCTATTGTTCAATGTTATTTCATATATGTGTTTGAACAAAGTCATCATGAAAATGATTTGAAATTTATTCGCATTTTACCCGTGCACTAGTTTAACAACGATTATTGATGATGATATATGTAGACACATAATTTAAAACATATATTTAAGTTCATTTTGAATTTACTCCCAAAAATTCTAAGAAAATTAATTTATAATTGTAATATTTTTTTTGTAGATATCTACTTTGTTTTAAGCGCAAACAAAAGTTTTTCCCCTCACCGGGAACTGCCTCCCAATAATTGGTATTGTAATAAATAATGAGCTAATAAAAAGTTATAACAAAATTAGTTAAAAATAAAGTATTTTATTTATGTATAAATTTGAGGTAATTGGAATGCTTAACTTTAAATCGTAACATACATTAAAGCGAATAGTTTGACAGCGTTTAAGCTTCACCATTTTGCAGGTCCCATCTCGAACCATTCCTTCACGAAATCTGCATGCTTTTCCAAAGCTGGGCACCATTCAACGCCACCATAATCGATTTTTGGTTGTGTGCCTTTGTAATTTTCAGGCAGAATTTCTGGCGAAAGGAATTTTTGCAGAGATTTCATATCACCACCGTGAAAGTGTATCTATTAGTAAGTAAAATGTTCAATTTGTTATAATAATTCCATTAAAGTAGAAAACATACTCTCTTATTAAGTTTTTCGCGAACAAAAGGTTTGAACAGTGCCCACACCATCTTAAAAATAAATGGGTCCAAAATCTGGGTTTTCAATAGGATGAAGTCTAGTGGAAAGAAATGGTTAAGGTTACCATCTTGAAATAAATGCTATCATGAAGATGCATACATACCTGATTGATGCTGGTACCAGTTAAGTTGCTCCTGCAACAAAAAGTGTCCAACAACTCCTAAATCGAAAATGTCCATTTTGGCCGAAAAAGGATTAGGTGGAGTTCTGGAAAAAGTAATCAAGTAATATTATTAAATTTGGTATTAAATGAAAGCTTACGTAAATACCTTTTTGATGGCTTTTGATTTTTCTAGGTTTCCATCTTCCTGTGTCCAGAATCCTAAAGATTTGTCCAAAATCTGGGTTTTCAATAGGATGAAGTCTAGTGGAAAGAAATGGTTAAGGTTATCATCTTGAAATAAATGCTATCATAAAGATGCATACATACTTGATTGATGCTGGTACCAGTTAAGTTGCTCCTGCAACAAAAAGTGGCCAACAACTCCTGAAACAGAATTGTCCATTTCGGCCAAAAAAGGATTAGGTGGATTTCTGGAAAAAGTAATCAAGTAATATTATTAAATTTGGTATTAGATGAAAGCTTACGTAAATATCTTTTTGATGGCTTTTAATTTTTCTAGGTTACCATCATCCTGTGTCCAGAACCTAAGAGAAGTGTCCCAAATCAGATTTTGCTAAGGATGAAGCCTGGTAGAGAAAAATGGTTAAGGTTACGAACTTTAAATAAATGCTACCAAGAAGATGTCTACATACCTGATTAATGCCTGTATAAATAACGCTGCTCCTGCAACAAGGAATTCCCAATAGCCCCTTAAACGAAAGTGTCTACTTTCATACAAGAAGGATTAAGTAGAGTTCTGAAAAAAGTAAAGAAGTTATATAATTAATATTGATGACAAATAAAAGCTACAATGAATACCTTTTTGTTGATGTATAATTTATAACATTGGCTTACATAGTTCCGTTCAAAATCCTTAAAAACCATCGCATAAATGATCCATATATTGCATTGCATTCTGTCCAGCAGGAGCAACAATTATCCAGTAAATTCATAGCTAAAACAACAAGGGTTAGTGTGAAAAAGGAGAGAAAGTTATTAATACACAATTTAAACTTTAAAAAATATACATATCTTCTCGACTGATCCATGCACAACACATAGTTCTGGGTATAGTCCTTATGTCCAACAACTCCAAAAAGCATTTGATCCACGAAAATTAAATTATATTTTTTTGTGTTCTCTTGAGTGAAACGATTTGAAATAGTTTTGTATTAATATAAGAAAATTATTGTCACTTACATGTTTTCCAATGAGCGTCCATAAGTATGTTTAGTGCTCCTGCAGCTCATTCTGTCCACCACCCAAAAAATTCTATGCAAAATATCGTCATCTTTCTGCTATTTTTGCCGAGTTTCTAAGGGATAGACATGATATGAAAAACTTTTATTTTGATTAAAATGCACAATTACTTCTCACCTGTTTGTCCAAATTTGTCCACGAGTGATTCCAAGGGACGCTGTTCTGCATTTTGTCCACCACCCAAAAAATTCTATGCAAAATATCGTCATCTTTCTGCTATTTTTGCCGAGTTTCTAAGGGATAGACATGATATGAAAAACTTTTATTTTGATTAAAATGCACAATTACTTCTCACCTGTTTGTCCAAATTTGTCCACGAGTGATTCCAAGGGACGCTGTTCTGCATTTTGTCCACCACCCAAAAAATTCTATGCAAAATATCGTCATCTTTCTGCTATTTTTGCCGAGTTTCTAAGGGATAGACATGATATGAAAAACTTTTATTTTGATTAAAATGCACAATTACTTCTCACCTGTTTGTCCAAATTTGTCCACTAGTGATTCCAAGGGACGCTGTTCTGCATTTTGTCCACCACCCAAAAAATTCTATGCAAAATATCGTCATCTTTCTGCTATTTTTTCCGAGTTTCTGAGGGAAAGACATGATACAAAAAATTGTTATTTTGATTAAATCACACAATTGCTTCTTACCTGTTTGTCCAAATTTGTCCACGAGTGATTCCAAGGGAAGGTTAACTGCATTTTATCCACCACCAAAACTGTTGTCCAAAGGTTTGTTGCTAAAAATTGCGATTTGACAAGTCGAGAATTGTCAGTCGTTCCATTCTCACCCGTTCCTCATTTTTTGACAGCAAAAAAGTTGTTGAAGAAAAGTTGTTATCTTCACATCCGCAGCAAATGAAGCCTTAATTGTCAAATGAAATCTAGCTGTCATAATATGCCTGATGGAAACACTTTGAAAACACTTTTTCAAAATCGCAAGATTTCGAGGAGATGGAAACATGGTATTACTCTCTTTCACATTCTGATTGTTGGTAGCTCACACGACACGCCAATCATAATTTGACATTTCCTTGAAAATTTTATTTCGGCATCTAGCAACACTATTCAGATTGCTGATTGCCGACATGTACAGTAGACCGTGTCACCAAAACTAACCTATATTTGACCCCACCTCAAAAATTCAAGTGTGAGTGACGAACATTTCGAAAGTGTTATTTTTGGGATAAAATCGTTTGGAACTGCTTCAAAAATTACTTTTATGGATATCATTTGTTTCCATGGTCTTAATGATTTTTTGTGAGCTTTAGTTATTTGCTCTTTTAAGATTTGGTAAAGATAGTAGCAACTGAGATATGGTGGGTGATAATTTAAAAAAACAATAAACACATGTATGAAAAATCTTTGGGATCGGACAAGAAACACAGAAGATATAACGTAAACAAGAAAAAAAGCACCATAGGGACCATTTAAAAAAAAATATTTTTTGAAAATATCTTTTAAATGTCTTATGATTGAAGCGGGGTCAAAATGGGTTTACTTTTTTGCCATACAAGGTGATACGGTCCAATGTCTCAAAATTAACAAATTTAGATTGCTGCAATCTGAGTTCATCCGCTCTGGCTTTGAGTTTTTGACAGTTTTACATTGAAAGCAACAACAAAACGACTAGATTGCTTGATTGGCAATCACTGTGTGAGTTGGGGATAAGCGGTTATTCAGTCAAGTTTCTCAGTCAATTTGACTGACATGTAAATTGTCCCTTTGATCACAGTAGCACTTTTGCATGATTTTCAACAGACTTTTTCCCACCGTGTCTAATGGTAAATGTCGTATAGCACAGCTTGCATTTTCCTTCAAACTTACTTTCTTTGGTGAGCCAGTTCTTATATTCTGGATCAATGGATCATAAAAACTGCATATACATATACTTTTGCTTTTGTGGCTGTGATACATATTGCGGTGCGCTAACTAACCAAAAATAAGAACAGATTGTTTTGTTACTTTCACTCCATCTTTTTGGGGGTTTCTACAATGCAAACTTACGTTTTTTAAACAGCAAACAAGCAAACAGCACGCTCCGAAATAATTAACTAAAAAAATTCAACGCATATTTTCCTAGCGTACAATTGCAATGAAAACAATCCATGGTATAATAATACAAGGTAGCATTGACAACTGCTTATTTTCTCTTCAACAGGAAAACATAAACTGTCAAAAACAGCTTTTTGTGGAAATACAACAGCAGCTGCTGTGGTTGTTGTTTTTTTTTCACTTCAACCTTTTCAACATTGCTTGTGTTTTCAATGGCGGACTGTGAGCGCTCTCTTTTTGAGTATATTTTTTGACAGTATATGATTTCCCAAGCAACTGTCAATGCTACCTTGTATTCCCAGTAAGTCCAGAGTAGCATGCATACACGAAATATGCATGCTGTACACATGCAGAAGTATGGACAAGGCATGCATTGTCATAAAAAAAAACAAAGATTCATCAGAATCACTAAAATTATTGTTTTGCAGCTATTTTATGCTAACAGTATGCATGTTGTTTATATAAAGTAGCATGCATGCTAAAACAAGCACGCTGTATTAGTACTCACGAATGTACCGAGCATGCGTAGTTAAAAAATTTCATTAAATTCCGATCAATTTTGGTTAAACCGATTTTGTATGCATACAGTATACATGTAATTTGCACAGCGTATCATGCATTCGGAAAAAACAAAACAGCGAAGAATTAGTGGAAAACCCAGAATTACCAACAACAAAAAACACAGAAATACAACAACAAGCAAACGCGAAATTGCAGTGTCCTTGATTTTGAGGCGTAAAAACCAAACAAAACTTATTTCGGCGAATTCTAACAAATTGTAAAATTCTAACAAAACATCAATGACCTGCAGTATCAATTGAAGTCTTGATCATATCAGTTCACAGATCAGACCACCACACAAATTAAAATAAACAATACAAAATACATATATAAATAGCTGCACAAAATGTCACAATATTTTCACGAAAATATACCAGCCACACCAAATAATATTGCATGTATACGGCATTAGTATTTACTCATGCATACGGTATTAGTATTGACGCATGCATACAGTATTCATGATATTGTATGCATACAGGATTAGTATTAAGGAATGCATACAGTATTACTAATTCCTCATGCATGCAGTATTAGTAATTGTGCGGGTTCACTGTACACATGCTCTTGTATGACATCGCCATGCAAAAAGGAAATGAACATGCCTTTATGCTGGCATGCATGCAGAGCATCAGACGCATGCATATATTCTCAATGCGGCATGCATGAATGTACTTACTGGGTTATTATACCATGATGTAATATATCATTCTTGAGCGTTGATCAGAAGAGATCAGTATGCTACGAAACTTCAAGCAGGCAACATCACGTTCGTCTGTTTCTCTTTTTTATATGATTTTTTAGCTTTCAGTGTAGCAAGCTGAGTACGACACATATACATTGACATAATGTTGGTGTGTGGTGTGCCCATCCCTGGATTAGACCATGGTATAATAATACATGGTAGCATTGACAACTGCTTATTTGCTCTTCAACAGGAAAATATAAACTGTCAAAAACAGCTTTTTGTGGAAATACATCAGCAGCTGCTGTGGTTGTTGTTTTTTTTCACTTCAACGTTTTCAACATTGCTTGTGTTTTCAATGGCGGATTGTGAGCGCTCTCTTTTTGAGTATATTTTTTGACAGTATATGATTTTCCAAGCAACTGTCAATGCTACCTTGTATTATTATACCATGGATTAGACTTAAATTTTTCAAATGAACAAAAAAGCGAGAAGCGATCGAACTCCCGGAGTCTGCGAACGAAAACCCTATAAGTGGCAAGCCTAAGTCGAGCGTCATATTGCTAAATGCTAAAACCCCTTTAATAAAGTTTCTGAATCATTTACCTTGCGTTAATATAATGGAGTGTGGTTAAATGGGGCTCAGCAGAGTTTTATTCAATTTAATCTATCCAATATGAAACCACATAGCAGAGTCTTTCTTCGAAGTTAGATTCGAAGTTATAAAAGCACTTTAAAGTATATTGAAAATTCAATGAAGTAGATTAGATAAAGTTGTTTCTTTTTTATTATAAATATTATACTTTATAATAAATTCATTTTTTTTACTTATAACATAACGCTCATAATATACAAAGAAAAACGAGTATAAAACACATTTAAGTAATTATTCCAATAACTTTTGTAATTCTGAAAAATAATATAAAATGCTGATAAATTAATTATTTCTAATTTTACTTTTTATTCTGATCTGTTAATTAGTCATAAACATACTTATATTTTCATATTCGTCTTTGTTAATGTATGCATATTTTAAAAGCATTTTTATGTCATTAATTTTAAGCATACACATACATACATACACATTGTTTCAGTATTTTTGCGCTAACCATTTTTAACTAAAAACACTTATCTATCGGATGCATTAACTTTGCTATATATCCAAAATTTAATTTTACTATCTTTATACGTATAACTTTAATGCGTATGAATATATTCTTAGCGCAATTGTAATTTTAAATTCTGCTGCACTTGATATTCCTGATTCTAACACTTTTCGTTTTCTAACCTGTTTTAAATACTTTATTTTATCAAATATTTAGATATAAATCCTATTTTTAAGTGTTTATAATGTCTGTTAACACGCTGCCTGTCATTACCGATCAGACTGGAGGAAACTTTAATTTTATTTAAGTTCAATTAGCTTGTCTGAGAGAAGCCCTAAGCTACACTCTTAACCAAACTTAGATTAGCTTTTGGGCATATCTCTTTTAAAATTGCAATTTCGGATTTGCAAAAAGTTGCTGTTGTTTCTTTCAACATTTCTTTAAAGAATTTGCAAGTATCTTGCTTTTCACATTATTTTTTCTTGTCCAAATATCTTAATAGCCAACAAATTTTGTTTAACATAACGCTCCACTTTTTTTTTAATACAGATTAACCAAAATATAACACATTCACATAAATCAACATACTGCTAAACATATTTTAATATTTTATATTTGTAATGCTTTTGTTTCTTGTAGTTATATAAAAAATTTTATTAAATTTAATATTTGTAATTAAAAACTGCTAAAATACATACTAAACAATGTAAATCGCTGCATATACTTAAAAAATACTAAAAAATCGCTTCAATTAAAATGGATTTCATTTATTTTATTTAAATTGTGGCCTAACATTTTATTTATAAAATAAGTTTAAGAAACATATGCAGGGTTGGCCAACTTGTACTGATTTTTTTGAAAACGCATTATTCGAGTGTTTTATTTTTTCCCAAAATATGTATATTTTTATTTGATACATTCTTGAAGAATGATCGAGTTCAAATAAGCAAATTTTTTTAGTCCGAAATTATGTGCGAGAAAATTATGGGACCATACTTCTGCAAATATGGCAATGAACACCCTCCAAACGTTTCTACGGTGGTAGAACGGTCCATGCTGGTAGTTGTTACATCTACGACTTCAGAACAAACAGGAAAAAGGTTCTAATATGATGACATCATAGAGGACACCAAATAATTTCGAAAAATAGCTTTTTAAAATACATAAAGCGATTATCTGTTTAAAAATACTTGCGCCTTTTTTATTATAAAGGGGCATGTAATTTAAAAAAAGTTTTTTTCGGGAATTCTTTTTCATAGAAGGAAAAAAGATATTGTTTTTAAATTTTTCACATATATTTATTAACATTTAAAAAATACAAAAAAACAAAATGGCGGCCATTTGAAAAAGTCGATTTTTGAGGTTACAAAATCGGACGCCATTTTGTTTTTTTCGGCGGAAAAAAATTATCCTAGTTCGACAATAGTCACTTAAACAAGAATTAATTTGGTTTTTTTTTCTTAGATGTTCCAGACTATCCTGTACACCGTAAATTGTTGACATTTTTTTTTAAAAATCAAATAACGTCAAAAACCGCTTCAAAAATTCTTATAAATTCTTTTT
The DNA here is from genome assembly GCA_943735915.1 of Pherbina coryleti. Lineage (NCBI taxonomy): Eukaryota > Metazoa > Arthropoda > Insecta > Diptera > Sciomyzidae > Pherbina > Pherbina coryleti. Next base: position 81,777,038 of record OX030952.1, on the reverse strand, counting down.
TTTTTATTTTTTAAATGTTAATAAATATATGTGCAAAATTTTAAAACGATATATTTTTTCCTTCTATGAAAAAAATTCCCGAACAATTTTTTTTTTTAAAATGTAACCAATATGGCCCCTTTAATAAAAAAATAAGTGCTGTGATGTCCCGTATCTGTGCTATCATGTACGACATTAGATAATTTTTTTTTAAAGTTTGAGCCATGGCATGCTCGGGCTTAGATTTAATGTGCCATTTCGGGCAAATTTTATTCGCATTTAATCAATTAAAGCCAAGTACGAAATTTTTGCAAATACCACACCTTGAATTTGTTTTATATATGCAGAAAAAATTCAAGTACTTGAATATAGACATTCAGAAATTGCATGTTAAGAACGCTTTTCCTCACAGCACAATTAGCGAATATCTAAAGAAATTATTTGCGAAAGTTTCATCACATAAAAAAAAAACTATCCAATGGAAATGGTAGCATTATAATAGCAATATTACTGCAATGCGGGACATGAAAGCATACATCGGACACATTGCAGCACATTTTTAGTTTACGATGTAACGGAAATGGCGGAGGTTACTTTATGAACATGAATAAAATATTGAAATAAAATATTAAAACAACGTAATTTCTATTAATTTCAGTTCGAGTTGGCTCACCCTGTATACACACAAGTATGCACATGTTTGACCTGTGTACTTGCATTGCTTTCATTGCATAGCTATTTTACTTGTATTTTAGTAAGAATTGCAATATTCTAGTGTCAACAGTTGTACGTTATTTATTTATTTGCTATAAATTTCGTCAATACGTTTGTGTTTTATTTTGTTCTATTTATTGGTCGATTAGCCGTCAATTTTACTATTTCAATACTAAATCACCGTTAGGTTTTACTATTTTAACAATTAAAGTTTTTTGTGTAAAAAAAAGAATTAAAGTACCACTTCATCGCCGTTCTTGGTTAGCTCCGTTTGGCTTATCTTTATTTGCTGCTCTGCCAATAGCTTAATTTCACTGCGTCTTTGCGCTGTTATTGAGGCGAATGCAACTGAATCCGCTTCTGTTTCGTTGGTAGCAGTAGCTGGTATTTGTTGGTTTTTGAAACGAGGTGGCGTCAGTTTTGTCGGTGTTAAAATGGTTGTTTGCATTGGCGCCGGCGGGTATTCAATGTGCTGTTTTAATTTGAAATTTTCAAATGAAGTCGTGGTTAATGTTGCTGGCTGTTGTGTTTGGTGGTTAGATGAAGATGATGTTGATGCTGTTGATGACGATTTTGCATGTTTTTTCAGTTGGTGATGATGATGATGATTATTTGTGTCCATATGGTGATTGTGTCAAACTAATACTTTATTGACATCTTCAGTTTTCGCCACAGATGGAGCTATAGCATTATTGGCGCTTGAGTTCGCTGCTGTGTTTATAGACTCTAACAGAGAACCTTAAATGGAAGGAATGTAATTAAACTGTAGTTAAGACTAAATTGTAGCAACTAACCTGCTTCAACATCATTTGTATTGCGTGCTGAATTTCTTTGGCGGCACATATAGGGAGAATTGGAAGGGGATGGCAATTGATTCTAATCGGAGAAAATAAAAGAAAAATCATTGTTTTTTTTTTCTTGAGTTGCTTGAACTAAGCTATTACATTTGCAATTTTGTTATTATTTTGGCAGCATGTTGCTTTAACGCAACCCTCCTCTGTTGTGGGACAATCCAATGCACAGCAATCAGAGCCACTCATATTTAAGCTCGAGGTGCCGTCAGACATGTTACAGCCCTCGATTTCTACAAATTCTGGCTGAATTGTAGTTGAATGTATGCCTTCATTGTGAAAGAATTCTTTCACTTTTTCAGCTATTTTCATGTATTCCGATAGATTTCGACATCTGAAATGCAAACATTTGATAGTTATTATATTAAAAATAAATTGGAAAAGACCAGATAAGTAAAATAAAACTACAATTACCTGATATGTGCTGAGGCAATAATACGATCTCCAGCCAACTGCCACACATGGAATTCATGGACAGCTAAAACGCCATCTACTTTTTCCAGCAGCCGTTTTTGTATGGCATCCACCTAGATACAAAGTAAAAGTTTATTTCAATATGGGCTCAAAGTAGAAGGAATTTGTTAACAATCACCTGAATATGTGTTGGCACGGTTTGCAATAGAATCAATGCCGATTCACGCAAAAGTGGCCAAACCGAGTGTAGAATAAGACAAACGAGCACAATAGATAAAGCGGGATCCATGTAGAAACGATATTTCCACTCAGTTTTCCAAACAATCTGCAAAAATTTAAATTTAAATTGTTTTTTAAAAAAAAAATATTGTTTTAACATTAAGAATAATGCAAAAAACATACCAAGGCGCTGATTACAACAATAATGCTACCCAGAGCATCGCTGAGCACGTGTAGGAATGCACCACGCATATTCATTGAACCAGGATCGTGGCTGTGTCCATGCCCACCAGATTTTTTAACCGGTTTTTCTTTCTGTAAAAGTGCAGGAGAGGTTTTTATTTAAAATTTTAATATATATAATCGATAATAAAAAGTAAAATAGTAATTTTCGTAAATTTGGAGTTGGGGAAAATTCGTATTTAACGCATTACGGAATGACATTAGGGGTATTCTCTATGCCTAGGATATGCCGTTGCACGGTGCAAGAATAGGAAATGTACAATACGCCATTGTTGTATCTCAATTGCAGATATTATACATTTCCTATTCTTGCACCGTGCAACGGCATATCCTAGGCATAGAGAATACCCCTATTGTTTTCTGTAATTGAAGGAAATTATTTTTGAAGCAACTTTGCATTTAAGCAAAGGTATGGAAACGAAAATTGGTAATTTCATAATTTAGCATTTGCAGAGTTGACAAGAATATTATAAAAAAACTCTTGTCTTACAAAACTTTACTTTTCGAAAATATAAATTGGAAATTTAAATCTACACTTTTTTATAGTTTCTAATAAAAATACGACATTTTTAAAGCTTTTATTCAAGTAATTCTTTTTTTGTTGCATCTTAAAGGCCCGTAAATGTATGTTTGGAACTAATGGGTGGAGAGATAGGCGTTGGTGTAAGAGGACCAAGACGATTTTGAAATAGTGTAAACTGTATTAAGGTCAGAGAGGTCGACATGGTCGAAATGTGTCAATAACCAGAGATCGTATGTAAGAAACTGGCATTTCGGCTTGTTGGGTTGTTTTCTTAAGAGAATATTTTTTGACCTGACGTATAAAATTAAAAAAAAAAAATACAATTTGAACGATTGGGCTAAAATTTACCGGGCTTAATCCACATATACCATACATACTTTTAAAATGAATCAAAATTATAATATTCGGTCTAATTTAACCTTATTTCTGAATGATTTCTTAACTTAAATGGCCGACTAAGCAACATGCAAAATACTTTATTGTGATGGATAGCGGCCAGAATTGAAAACTTCAGATATGCAGACTTGAAAAATTTTCAGGAGGCCATAAGAGTAAAAAAAAAAAAATAAATAACTGGCCATTTCAGCCCTTGAAAGGACTTTGACCTAGCTTCTTATGATCAATTGTGTTGTGCGTGTTATTAAGTTTGTACACAATTGACCGAGAAATGGACCTACAGGCTTAACGCCGACTCCGAACGGCGATGAACAGAATGTTCTTATTCTCAAGAAGCTTTACATGGCATTTTTATTACTCTCTGAGGTTTGCCATTGTCTGCAGAGAGGTGGCGGCCGTACAGAAAAATTATTTTAATTCAAATCATTTTCTGTCGCTGCTGGGGTTCGAACCTGGGTCTCCAGGTTCTTTGACATAGCGGCCACGCACTTTAACCAACTACGCCACGGACGCCATAAGAGTGCCCAACTTTAAATTATTACAAAAAAATGTTTCTAGTAGTTTAATATGTTTATTTTCATACTTAAAAACAGGAGACGAAAATGTCCTCTCATGTAAGCACGGGAGTCAGTACATAGCTCATTTTGGTACACGCTCGTATACCTTATTATACGTCTCACGACCACGCCCACAATAGCCAAATTTAAAAAGCACTCGTCCTTGCTCATGTACGTGAACGATTGAGGCTCATGAGACTGTTCAAGAGCCATACATGACAATGAAAAGCAAAAATAAGAAGGAGGCGTAGTATAACTACCAGATGAGTCACAGGAACGTTTAGGGGTTAATGAATTCCTTGCATAAAAACCTATGATTCTATGACAACAATTATACGCTCGAACTATATATACATTTTCCTAGGTGGTTCTTTTAAACCACTTTGGGTTTTGAGGACTTCTTTGAGAAAAATTTGACAATTTTTGTTATTTGACAATTTAATCACACTGGAATTATATGTGGACCCAAATTATTCTATACTAGATGGCAAAAGCTCCTTTAATGTTGCAATGACGCAACTTTATCGATACATTATCCCTATGAAAAAGCTTATGTCCATAGAATCTATATTTTTCATAAGCGTGGATAGAATCATTAAAACTTCTTATACAACTCACCTAAGAGCTAAGTTATCCTCTACTACACTCTGTTTTTATATTTTCCCTTCACTGACATGTACGACTCACGAACTGTCTCAGGAGCATGAAAAGTCTCGTCTGCGTATTGGTTGGTACACGGAATGTGGTCTCATTTGTCAAAGTCTCACCAAAAGGTACCCGACGAGAGCGATAAAATGTTTGATAGTGTACGCATCCGCAAGCACGTACGTTTCCTTGTGGACCTTTTCGAATTGTACGCTCACAAAGGTCCACGAGCGAATGATCCGTACATTTTTTTTTTTAAAAACAAAGCTTAAATGGCATTCAAAACCTTTCTTCTGTGAAAATCCGGTATGCACGAGAGTTTTATTTTTTAGCCATATTTTTACTTTTTTTTTTTCTCTTTGTACGATATTGGATTTTATTCTTTAAATAGCAGAAAAAAAAACAATTGTTGCGAAGACACAGCAATCTAAAAAATTTGGAACTATTATAACTGTTTTAGCTTCGAGGCCATATAAAGCACTTTTTGGGCAAGAATTGTACAAATTTTTAAGAAGTTTAATTTTATGAGAAAAAAAACTGAGTTCAGGCGGTGTAAATCGGTTTACCAGTTGAATATGACTGCGGAAGTCCAAAAGCTCTGAGAGGAAAATGTACTACTAGTTAAGCCCTTTTAACGGAATATGAGTTTTGTTTTTGGATTTGGCTCGAAGTCATCTTTAAAATAAGGCGTGCAATTTTGAAGCTTTTTTTCGACCCACTTTACTGTACTATTTATCTATCAAGACATTTTTCTACAGTATAAACGTTTTTTTACGAAAACCTGGAAAATTGGAACATACTTTAATGTCCTTAATTTTTGTGCTATTTGAGAGCTTAAATAAATTAATATCTTTCCCCCAATACTAAGCAAAACTCGGTCCTTTTTGAAGCTAATAATAACTGCCCCAATAATTTAAATGCAAGTTAAAAGTTGATTTTATTGGTTTACTTACTTGCTTTTCATAGGCAAAGGAGCTGCTCTCACCTTCACCATCATCGCCATTGGCCAATTCCGTGAGTCTACTATGATTTCTTGTTAAACCACCGCCATGCGAGTGCCCATGATGACCACCGTGTTCTATAGGAGTTAAAAGTAAAGAAAAAATAGTTTTAAAACTTTTAAATAACTGATATTTGTAGTACGGATATTTGTATTTGGAATAAACTCACGAAAATATCGTTATCATGAGTAAAGGACAATATAACGTGCATGAACTAACATTGCCCAAGTATAAAATTATAAGGGAGATTTAATATAAAAATTATATTTTTCGTAGCCAATTCTATGTTGCAGTGGTAGCACCCGTAGCACCTTTGGAGGAATATTTCTTGAAGTCATAATAATATTCATGACATTAAGAAGCCTTACATGGCATTATTTGCCATTGCATGTAGAAAGGTGATAGCAGATCATGGAAATTAATTGTGGATTTTTTTAAAAAAAAATGTTCTATGTTAGGTGTGATTTAAATCAAGGATCTCCAGGCTCGTTAAAAAATCGGCCACGTCCACCACCTGTTTTAACAACGTTTCAAAAAGTAAAAATTTTTTATTCAAGATTTTTCAAGAAAACTTCGCCTTTTCTTTTTTTTTAATAATTTTTTTTTATTTTCAATTAGTAAAAAAAAATTATTTTAAAGACATACTAAATAATTACCACTAAATAAAAAAGTACAACAATTTTGTAATGAATTGAGTAGTTTTTGTCGAATTTTTTTTTTTTTTTTTTGGGTTATTGTTAACATTTTTTTCAACTCCATTTGCTGCAAAACGTATATTTTTAACCCATTTTCTCCCCAGTATAAAATCATATTAATCGCTTGATAGGACAACTAAAAAATTGTTTCCTAGCGTTTTAAATTTCAGGTCATTATCTTTTATCTAAATAAAGTCATAAAGATATTTGTATGACTACTTTTGTTTTGAAAAACCGCTAGAATAAAGCGAATGGGCCATTCAGGCCTTGAAAGGACTTTGACCGAGCTATGTAATATTTGTACACAAATAACCTAGAACAGAAACTACAAGATTTATGCCGACTCCGAGCCGCTAATGTTCATGTTCTTAATAAGCTTTACATGGAATTATTTGCTCTCTAAGGTGCCCCTCCGAGGTCTGCAGAGAGTCCACAACCGATCAGAAAAATTAATTTCAATTGAAAAACATTTCTGTGACAGAAACCGAAATATTCTTAAGTATTGAATCGCAAAAAAAGTTGAAAACATCCCTCTACATGAAAGCTTACTTCGAAAAAGTACGAAGAAGAATAAAGAAATTTTTTTCTCTAGATGACATAAAAAAAGCCGGCCTCGGTAGTGTTCGACTGGCACCCCAGAGCTCCAGGTTTTGAATCCAGAGCAGGCCATGGTCATACGCTTTAGCCTTTCTGTATTTTCTATCCTAATTTCTAATCAACTGAAATTGAAGAAACATTAATATTTACAACTTGAAGTTTTAGTTGGTGGTTAAGAAATTTGTGGATGAGATTGAGCCTTTTACCTTGAATTGACTTAGATTCAAATTCACATGTTTCTACGGCTTTCCACCACTCTTAGAACATCGTATACACGTTGGACTGGATTGCCCTATTCTTCCCACTAATCTATTACTCCATTTCGAAACAGGTCAGTCTTGACTGATTATGTCATACATCTGAAATCCCTAGTTCAAATCTAAACAAAAATCAAATTAAAATCATCGTGAACCTGTACGTGATTATCAGACAAGATTGCTTACGCGCCCAATTTAAATGAAAATGCATTGTACAGTCCGCCTTTATATTGTCCAAGAAATGGTACTAATTTACAAACGCCGATATTGAGACGGTTTTTATTCCCGATTTTTTCTTTGTCGGTGTAGTTTCGGAGGAAAAATGAGAACGTAGGGTTCGTTACAGCGATTTTTTGTTAATTTTTTTACATTTTCATTGACATGTTCGAGAATATTTGAAATGAAAATTGTTGATGAGGATACGAAAAAAATCGTCAAGAAAAATTGCCCCAATATCGGCGTTTCCAAATTGAATAAACAAAACCAATTAATAAACAAAGGGCACTTAGCAACAAAAACTTACCGTAGAGCAAACATAATCCTATTACATTAACCAGCAAACCTAAAGCGCCGACTATCACCAGCAACTCTGGCTCGTGTATGGGTTCTTCTTCTATGAATCTGAAATATAAATTTTCCAATTAAATAATTTGAACTTTCGCAACAAATGAAAGTCTAGATAATTGTGTTAACAATTTTTTTTTAATTTCAACTAAGAATTAGAAATTCGAAACATGTTTCATCTCTCTTGCTTCTGTTGACATGCAACACTTCAGGCTGTTTTTGTGATTTCGATAAAATGTCAGTTCAATGTTTGAATATTAATGCTTGCATGTCAGACACAAATGCAAAGAGTTACAAATGTACATAGAAAAAAAAATGAACTTACCTCTTACAAGCTTCTATCGTTATGCTAAAACATAAAGCAACTAAGAATACGGCATTGACGAGGGCGCCCAAAACCTCAGCCCGGGCCCAACCGAATGTGTTTTTCGACCATTTCTTTGGTGACATCTGAAAATAATAAAAACACACAAGCACATAGAAACAAAAATTATTATGCATAAATATAAAGTTGTACTAGCAATAAATAATGAGAAAACTATCTATTGGCAAATTATATATTTTTTTTATTTACAATAATTTCAATGCATAAATAATTTAGTGAACTTGTTGGTTGTTGGTAAGCGTGCTCACACGTGCTTGCTTTTCTATGGCATTGTCGTTCGTGTGTGTTAAATAGTTTTGATGAATAGTTGGAATATTTCTTTTTGTCTATTATATATATATTTTTTTTTTCTTTATTTATATAAAACCTTGATGTAATAAAAATATAAGTAAAATTGAAAAGGGCCTTTTTCCGGAAGTAATTGACGTTTTAAAGAATTGTTAATAGCGTAGTAAACATGCTAAGATTAAAGTTATGATACGACAGCAAAGACCAATTCTTGACCTCATGGCAAAAATAAAAAAAAAACTCGTCATCAAAATCAAAATTAAAATCAATATCAAAATCAAAGTCTGAATCAAAATTAAAATCAAAATGAAAGTCAAAATCGAAACCAAATCAAATTTAAAATCAAAATCAAAATCAAAACGAAAATCAAAATCAAAATCAAAATTAAAATCAGAATAAAATTAAAATCAAAATAAAATCAGAATCACCTCAAAATATTCAGGGTGTGTCCATGGCACAGCCAACTACGTCCTTCTTCTTTTAAACTATTCCGATGTTAGAGTATTGATTGGTTTGTGATTTTTACAATGGATATTGACAAACCCAGACAGACAGAGATCCTCTTACAGAAATATACCATGGTGACTCTATTTTAATCGAAACGACTTAAATTGTTGAACTGAATAATCATAAATTCACTCATATAATAAATATATAATAAACTGGCTATTTCGGCTCTTGAAAAAACTTCGTGTCAGATGGAAATTGAACCAGCGTTCTTAGGCTATAGGTCATGCACTCCACCCACTGCACCACGGTCGCTACCATAAATTCACTCTGTTTGTTTAAAAAGAAGTAAGCTGTATCGTGGCGTCCGTGGCGTAGTTGGTTAACGTGCGTGGCCTCTATGTCAACGAACCTGGAGACCCAGGTTCGAACCCTAGCAGCGACAGAAAATTATTTGAATTAAAATAATTTTTCTGTACGGCCGCCACCTCTCTGCAGACAATGGCAAACCTCAGAGAGTAATCAAAATGCCATGTAAAGCTTCTTGAGAATAAGAACATTTCGTTCATCGCCGTTCGGAGTCGGCGTTAAGCCTGTAGGTCCATTTCTCGGTCAATTGTGTACAAACTTAATAACACGCACAACACAATTGATCATAAGAAGCTAGGTCAAAGTCCTTTCAAGGGCTGAAATGGCCAGTTATTTATTTATTTTATTTTTTAAGCTGTATCGTGGATACACCCGTAGGTTTTGACATGACAGCGCTTCTTTATCATTGTGCTTATTCTTGCCACAATACTTTCCTTTTTTTTCCAAACCATATTTTTATAGTCGTCCTAAAATTGTGTCCTTGTTCGAATCCCTTTCTTAATTACTGTTCCCAACTTCGGGCTTCTCTTTCCAATCTTTGTCAGAAGTGATGTCCTTAGTGTGTCCAAATCCTTGTCAAAAATCTTGTCTTTATGCTTTTTCCAATCTTGCCCTAAATTGTTTTAAGTGTGCATAAATCTTTAATTTAATCCTTGTCCTAGTTCTTTTCCCAATCTTTTTCTGAATCCTTTTCCTAGTTCTTATCCATGATCTTAATCTTTTTCCAAATCTTTATCTTATTCTATATTTTATTCCTGGTCCTACTATTTGTCCAAATCCTTACCCGCATCGTTATTCTAATTCAATCGAATTGTTTTTCTTTTTTCTTTAAACGGTTCCCGGAGATGTCTCACGCAGCCATAATTAATATTTTTTATTTTTATCATATGGACCTCAGTTTTACTGTCGTTGAATAAAATTTACCGAAGCGTCAATAGTCACGGAGTTTTTTCATTGTGATTGCAGTTTTAGAAGGCAAAAAACCAATCTTTGCTGCCGTAAAATAAATTTATCGTAGTACCCCTAGTTAGTAACCGAGTAATAATTCCATGCAACAATATTGCATTTTTGTTGCATAACATAAGTTTCTATCTACGCGACCTGACGACGGCATCATTTTTATACCCCTACGTTAAAAAAACGTAAACGGGGTATATTAATTTTGTCACTCCGTTTGTAACGCCCATAAGGAGGCGTGGCAGGTATAGAAAAGTATATATATTCTTGATCAGCATCACCACCCGAGTCGATGCAGCCATGTCCGTCTGTCTGTGATCACGATTACAGCCGTAATTTTCAAGCTATCATCACAAAATTCGATATTTAAGCTTTTATTTAAAAAATAAAGGTCATATTCGAAAATGAGCGAAATCGGATGAAAATCACGCCTACCTCCCATACAAAGTGACTTTATCAAAACACAAAAATTAATATATGGACTTGAAATTTAGCTATTTAATATACACTCTAAGTATGAAATTCAACCAAATCGGATGAAAACCACGCCTACCTCCCATGCAAAGTGACTTTATCAAAAAACAAAAGAGAATATTTTATGTTAAAACAATGACGAGAATGTTTTTACAAATAAACATTTTTTTGACTGCTTAAGACTTTGAATATACTTCGGTTCGGACGTGGGGGTTTTTGAAGCGAAGCTTTTTACGCCTCGTTCTGCGATTTGCTAGAGTGAAATCAGAAAAAACGACACTTTTTTCCGACACTATTTGAAGCGAAGCTTTTTACGCCTCGTTCTGCGATTTGCTAGAGTGAAATCAGAAAAAACGACACTTTTTTTCCGACACCTTTTTTCTTAGAATTGATATTGTTTTTTGCTTGCATCAATTGAACCAGAAAATTTTAAATTAAAAATAATTTCTTGCCCGCTGCAGGAATTGAACCCATAACTCACAGTTCTATCGTTTGTTGGTACTTTCCTCTAACCATTACGCTAAAACCCTTTCCTTCATAATTTTGTTGATTCAGTGATAAACATTAGCTAAAGCTTTGTTTCAGCAGATCACTATAATCTATTAATTTAAGAAAGGATTGTGTGTTGACTATTCTTCAAAGGATTGTGTCTTGGCTAGCCAAACAACAAAAGTAGCAAAAAACAAAACTGTTGCTTCTTCTATTCCACACTGTCATCAACAGCGTTCAGTAGTTTGGGTTATTGTTTGGGCATTTTTTTTTTTTTATTTTTGCATAGCGCGAAGGAAAAATTAACAATTGACCAAAAGTGCGTTGACAAGTGCTTTTCTAAGTGACAGAAAAAAAAATAATAATGATATATAATAAAACTTATTGGTGTGAAGATAAACGTGTGTTTTTTAGTTTACTTTGTTATTTTCAAGTTCTGAATTTAAAAATTATTCGAATCGAAAAAAAGCCATTAAATTATCAAATCTATGAAATTGTGAAAATGCTTCGCTTCTGTCGTGTGTCCAGTGACGCACCTGTGTTTTTTAACTTCGGCCCAGTCGAAGATCATTTCTTACTAGTTTTTTATTTTTGCCGTAGGGCCAAATATAAATCCGCCATTTCTGTTTTATAACTTTTACCGTGCCGCATATAATCATCGAGTAATAATTCCATGTAACAACGTTGCATGATTATTGCATTTTCTATCTTATAGTGGCTCTCTCCGCAGTCTTGAATTTTTTGTCTATTTTTGTCATGAGGGCTAAGAACTAACCTTCACTGGTAATATTATCTGTGTAATATTTTTACCATACCCCTATAAAAACCGCATTATAATTCCATGTAACAAATTTTCAGTTTCGTTGCTTAAACAGCTTCCTCCTATTCCCAATGACATTTTTAATTTATTTTCTTATTTTCTTATTTTCGTCATAAAGTCAAAAACTTAACGCTTACTATCGTACCATTACTTTTATCATATCACCTTTACCCAACGAGGAACAATTTCATGAAACACCGATGTATTTTGCGCGGTAAAACGCAACGTTGTCAAATCAAAATGTTATAAGGGCTCTAGTTATAAGGGTCTTTCAGCTCTTTAAAGACCATTTTAGCATTTCTATTTTTATATTTTGTTTCCTAATTTTTACATTCAAGGATATCATTAATTAGATAATATAATAAATTATCTATCTATCTGAAATAACAGAATTCTAAGTATAAATGAGTAAATTATAAAAAAAAAGGTTACTTAGCAAAATAAATTATGTGCTACTCATTTCAAACTTACCTTTACTGATAAGAACGATATTACAAGCGCGGCGATATCACCCAACATGTGAAAACTGTCAGCCACTAACGCCATGGAGTTTGTCACATAGCCAACAACAATTTCGACAAAAAAGAAGAACGCTGTCAGCCACATCATCGACAATAGTCGACATTTTTTACCTGAGTATTTGGACATTTTGGCAAAGCTGCAATGAAAGATAAACATAAAAACAACATTATACATTAATTTGCGTTCTACGAAATACAGAATAAATGTTAACGTTATCATAGATAATGTAAATACAACAACAAGCTATATAATCACTCTAGAAATAATGGCTTAATTACGCTTAGGTAAGAATAACAAATAATTTACAAAGAGAGCACAAGTAATGGAAATTACATCATGATGAGAACAATAGTAACGATGATGATGATGATGATGAAGAAGAAAAGTTTTCCTGCTCAAACTTTTTCAACACGGTATGTTTGTTCAGAATAAGCTAAAGGTATGTAGCTGGGCTAGTGCTGCTGAATTAACGTCCACAATATCATGAATAAAGAAAACACTTTCTTGCTGCCGTTGCCGTCGTTGTTGTCGACGTTGTTGTCGTCTTATGCGTTGACAAAGAATAGGGAATAAAGTTTGCAGCATGTAAGTGGGATGGATGCCTTACAATGGTGACAACAATAGCGACAACCTAGTAACTGGAATAAAATTTGAATTACAATAGCGTCAATGCGAGTAGAGCAGAGCACGTTTTGAACACAGCCGCAGGATTTTCGGTGGAACTTATGCACGCAAAGTTTAAACGTTACGTCGTTGCTAGTGTTAAATGAGATTTTTTTTTTTAGAATTTCTTACGTGCGCTGCCGTCTGTTTGTCAACAAATAAAAAGCACAAAGCTATAGAGTAAAAAAAAATATTATTTTCAATGTGACAGAAGTTTTTGTCACAACACTGAGATTCCGACAAAAAAACCAGATCAATTTAATTTCGATCATTGGAATTTAAAAAAAGTTGCCAGTTAGGGGTGCGGATTTTTTCAACGTGTTGATTTCAAATAAATATTTATCAACATGTGTATGTGGTTTGGGTTCAGAAGTTGATCGGAAAGGGGTTGAACTTATATTTTACCAATAAAATTCATAAATAATAATGGTATTCACAATGTGGTGGTATTAGGCTGTACGAACACTCGCCCAAAACCCAATCGTCTAAAACCTAATCGCCCAAAATTCAAAAATGCACAATCACCCAAAAGCTTTGGGTATTTGTGCATTGTAAATGAAAAAAAAAAAAAAAAAGAATAAAAATGCAAAATCGTCCAAAAATTATATGAACGATTACCCAAAAGTTAAAATGAACGATTGTCCAAATTTTTGGGGGTTTCCTCATTATGAATAGTTTCTCAAAAATATAATGAACAAATAAAATAAAAAAAAAAAATATATAATGAACAATCACCCAAAAATTCGAAATTAAAGAAGGCATTTTGAACTTTTAAACTGGATGTAAGCGGCCTTTTTTCTTTTCACTACCGTGATCAGCGTAAAAAACTACGTAGGATCATGCATTTTATGTAGACATAAAGTCAAGGTACATTGGCGACCGTGGCGTAGTTGGTTAAAGTGCGTAGCCTCTATGTCAACGAACTCGGAGACCCGGGTTCGAACCCCAGCAGCGACAGAAAATTATTTGAATTAAAATAATTTTTCTGTACGGCCGCCACCTCTCTGCAGACAATGGCAAACCTCAGAGAGTAACCAAAATGCCATGTAAAGCTTCTTGAGAATAAGAGCATTCCGTTCATCACCGTTCGGAGTCGGCGTTAAACCTTTCTCGGTCCGTTTCTCGGTCAATTGTGTACAAACTTAATAACACGCACAACACAATTGATCATAAGAAGCTAGGTCAAAGTCCTTTCAAGGGCTGAAATGGCCAGTTATTTATTTATTTTTACATTGACTTTATGTCGTGGATTGACAAATTATTAGGGGTAGAACTCATATTTCAGTTTTTGTAATTTAACTGCATTTGTCAAACAAATAATTGGTTGTGGGTCTCAAAGGTATGTTTTATTTTTAAGAGTATGTTATTACAATTATAAAAACAACAATTTTTTTATGCAGAAATATTTTTTGGAGCAAATATGGGGATTAATAGAAACCTATTACAATAAACCTCAGTATTTAGTGATGTCACCTTTTGCTGCGATTATATCTTCTATTCGTCGGAACATGCTCTCCCTGCAAAATTTTGCAGTTCGGTGTCGTTATGCAATTTCTTGATAAGAGTTTCAATCAACTGGATCTTGGTGGTGATCGCTTGGTGGTGATCGCTTGCTGGCGATGGCCTTTTTGGTGAGCTCCCATATGTTTTATATGGGGTTCATTTCCGGAAAGTTCTCTGGCCAGGGCAAAACAGTAGTTATTTTCAGCTTGGAATGCAGTACTACTCCCGGCTTTACGGCAGGGTGCCGAATCGTGCATAAAAATGTATTGGTTATCACCAAGAAACCATTTCTTAAGCCGTGGTAGAAGCCGAGTTTCCAGTACTCGCTTGTACTGATCTTTCCTCATAGTCCCTCTAAGATGTTAAGGCGCCCTTCACTGAGATCACAGACCAAACCATGACACTAATTGGGTGCTTAGCGCACTTCGTAAGGCAGTCTGCAAGGAACTACTCCCCCCTGGGCGCAGTCGGATGGATGGAACTTTTATCGACCAAAACCTGAAACGTTGATTCGTCGGAGAAAACATTCCTGTAAAATATGACACTCACAAAAAATTCGTTGTTGACATACAGAACTGCTTACAAAATTTTAGATACTTATTCGACTCCAGTCTTCAAAAGTTATATTCTGATATTGTCTGGTCCATTGTAGTCGCTTTATCTTTATTGCATCGGTAAGGCGTGGTTTGTTTTTAGGGCGACAAACCATGAGGTTACGTTCGGTCAACTGCCTCCGGACTGTCCTCTTGTAAACTTTTATTCTTTTGTCGTTCATCATCGTAGTCAGACGAGCAACATTTAATTTTTTTTTGTTTCTATTGACTTTTCTATGGGCTATTCTATGGCCAATAGGTACTACCGAGACTATCTATCGAAAGAGTTGGATCATTCCAACTTTTTTTAATTTTGTGTACTCCCTGAACAGAAATGTATGAATATCGGTCAAATAGCTTCAGCTGGGATAATTTATGGAACTAGTTCGATGATTAGATTTTTTTTTTGGTTCGGACTCCTCTAACAAAAATCAATGAATATAAGTCAAATCGGTTCCACTGGGATTATACAGGGTGGGCCTAATTTAAGTTTTTTTTTAAATGCAATAAAATGAACAAAATTGAAATTTTTCCATGTATTATGGCTTTATTAGTAAGAGCGAATTCCCATTAATTATGGAACATAACGTCGTTCAAGTGGGTGCCTCGGCTGGATTCGCAGTAGCGCATTCTGTCACTCCAATTTTTCAAGACCTTGTTGATGGTTTCTGGCTGTAGCTCACGGATTGCTTAGATGATATTGGCCTTAAGTGTTTGAATCGTTTCCGGATTGTTGGCATAACATCGGTCCCTCACGGTTCCCCACAAAAAAAGTTCAAAGGGAACAATTCGCAGCTCCGAGGCGGCCAATTGACATCGCCAAGACGACTGATAACACGATTTGGGAATTTGGTACGCAAAAGATCGATTGTGGCATGGGCTGTGGGGTATGGCGCGCCATCCTGCATGAACCAGAGGTCGTCCAAAATCATGTCTCCAATTTCAGTAAAAAAAACTCGGTTAACATGGCTCTGTAACGCACACCGTTGACCGAAACGTTGTTCCCAGCCTCATTTTCGAAGAAAATAATCCAATGATGCCACCACTCCACAATCCGCACCAAACTGTCACTCTCTGTGGATGCATCGGCTTTTCGACAATAACGTGCGTGTTTTCCGAGCCCCAAATGTGGCAATTTTGTTTGTTAACGTAGCTGCCGAGATGATGCCCGTCAGATTTTTCGCGCAAAATCATTTGGACTACATAGCACTCACTTTGGAAATAAAATTCCAATATTTCCCAACGTTGTTCAAGCGTAAAGCGACTCATTTCTTTCCGCGGAGGTATGAAATGACTTTATGTCAATATTTCGTGCGGGAAACAGCTGTCAGTGTCAAAATAACCCATGATTTAAAAATAAACCACTAGATGGCCCACCCTGTATATTGAACCAGTTGGATTATTGGAATTTTTTTTTTTTGGGTTTTGTGGACTAGTATATATCCCTTATATATTACCCTAGATTATTTTTGAACCTGATATTTAACAAATAATATTCTCAAGAATATCAGGAATTTATGCTCGGTGCTATAAAAACATATGAGATAATTTCTGACATAGCCCTATTGATGTCCATTCCATCATATTCAACTAAGACATTACTCTTGGTAAGCAATTTTGAAATATTTCGACGTTTGTTAATTGCTTTGCTTTCACGTTTAATCTGAAGAACGGATAGCGTCACCAAGATTACACATAATCAAGATTATGGAGAGACGACTGTTTATGCGTAGTATACTCATTTTTTGAGTGTAAAAAGCTTGCGCTTAATCTAGATTATGGAATGACAAGTGTTTCTGCGTCACCTATACATTTTTTTATTGTTTTTTATAAAATATCTTCAAGTGGTCACTTATGGTATTCATAATGTTAAAATAAAAATGTATCTTTAAGAAATGCCGCAGCAATAATATTATCACCTGAAAAATAGTTAAGTTAGTATACGAGCGTTGCTATTTATATTTCTGGCCATGGTAACAGTAAGTGACAACACATACCATCTGACGTTTCCATTGTAAACTTGACATTGTGGAACATACCCCATACCCAAACAGAGCGCGGTTTGTAACTTAGAAAATTCATCTCGGGCAAAAAATGGTAGATGGTAGAAAAGACGAAAAATGGTGGAAAAGACGTGAATTAGCAGACACGAAAGCATCGATGAACTTAATTCTTTATACGACGGTAGAGCACGATCCTGCGAAATAACTGAGCGTTCGCTCCAAGACGAATTCCGGCAAGGTCATCCAAAATCGGTTTCTGTGTCAGAAAACATCGATGCTGTGTGTGAACTGATAAAGCAAGATCATCATGTGACATACCGTGAGATTGAGGCATCTGTGGGTTTTAGTATGACAGGCATCATTAAGATATTTCATGATCATTGGGCCGTAAAAAAGATTTGTTCGCATTGGATGATCCCACATAATCTGACAAACGATAAAAAAAGCAGAAGGCTGGTGTCGATTGTAGAAGTAGATGTTGAAAAAATACGATCAAAGTGCATCAAAGGCTGTGTATAACATATGCACAGGTGTCTTATCATGGATTTATGCAAATGAGCCCGAAACAAAACAGCAATCGACTACATGGGTCTTCCAACAGTTCACGGACAGCATCGACGTTTTCTGCCACAACAGTCGTTCTGGAAGACCTACTCGAAATTCGTCTTGGAGAGAAGGACGACCACGCTCGAACTCATTGAACCAGCGTTTTACAGTCACTGAGTGTGGAGCTCCATCACCAAAATAAGTTGATCGATGCACTTTTTCTTGTCAATCCACGTAGAACCTCATAAAAAAATCATAGCGCGAAAATGTTCCCGTTTTATTAACATTTCTTTGTTGAAATATACTTTTTAAACCACGTACACTAAAACGTTGTTAGTACGTTTATGCTAGAAAATATCTAATTCTCGAATGGAACTGTCAAAATTCATCTGGCAATGCCTAGTGTTGCCGAGACGCAAGACTTAAAAGACAGACCTCGCATCAACGGTTCTAGCTTATCCAAAATCCATATCTATTTAGATTTCAGTTTTTGTTTTTCATTTTTCCATGCAATACCTATCGATCAAGTATAAAAGTCTTTGGATTTTAATATAGAAAATTTCAGGACTTTTTTTAATAGGAAAACTCACTTTGCGTCACACTGAACCTTCGAGTAGAACGCGAATTAAAGTGAAACAAGTACTGGTTACCACTGGTTACTAGTACTTAAGGGCTAGCAAAAAAGCTAGAGGGGTAACATTTCCAATTACTGCGTAGTGAATTTAATAGATTAAAATAATAAATTTACTATTCAGACATTTTTTTTATCATATCCGAAGTCACTTCAATTTGGTTGTCATGTAACACACAATCAATTTTAGTTTATTTACCGCGTCATAGCAAGTTTTTTTAGGATATTTGAATCTATAGAATAAAGTTGTTTTTTTTTCCTAGTTTCACAAAATAACGATTTATCGAAAAAACGTATTTACCCTGTTAGAAATAAAAAAAAACACCATTTAAAACAAGTTGTATAATTTTACCTCTAATCACCTCTAGGTTGAATGGAAGGGATATTCTTTACTTTTCTTTACTCACAGGATGTGCGCCTCTTTCCCTCATATATTCTATAATACAAATAATACCTAAAAGTTTGACAGCTGTGTAGTGTCAAAGAGAGTTTAGTGAACCCTTACTAAATTTAAATTCATCGCATTCTGGAAAAAAATCCCTAACTAACCAATACTTCGACATATATGACAGAAATGAGATCTATTCCGACCAAATGAAGTCCCGAATTCAGAGGTTCTTTAATGAACATATTTTAGGACGCGCACAGTAGACTGAACCCATTCAAAAGTTTGACAAAAACAGGAGTAGTCCTGTGATAATGAAATGTCGTATGTTGAAATCGGTCAGTCCCTAGGGGTACCTCCCCCCTTGGACCTATATAAATTTTTTGCATGATTTTGTATGGAAGGTTCATACCAAAGATGACCGATCTTAACAAAACTTTGTGAAAAGACTAGGAAAATAAAGCACAAGATGTATACTGAAAATTATTGAAATCGGTTAGACCCTGGGGTTAACTTCCTTGGACCTATATTAATTTTTTACATGATTTTAAATGAGAGGTACATTCAAAAGATGACCGATCGTAGCTAAACTCTGTCAAAAGACTATGAAAATAAAGCACAAGATTTATACTGAAAATTATTGAAATTGGTTAGACCCTAGGGATACCTCGCTTGGATCTATATTAATTTTTTACATTAGTTTGTATGGAAGGTACATACAAAAGTTCAACAATCTTAACAAAACTCTGTGAAAAGACTAGGAAAATAAAGCACAAGATGTGTACTGAAAATGATTAAAATCGGACCTAATGATAACAATCGGAATTGACCTAAATTAATTTTTTACATGATTTTGTATGGGAGGTACATACAAAAGTTGCCCGATCTTAATGAAGCTCGGTCAGAATGTTAGAAAAAAGGAATAATAGATGTGAGGTAGACTTGAAACCATCAGAACATATCTTTCTATCGAAATTTTTCATTATTGTCGAATAAGCACATGATACCAAAATAATAGATGTGGCCATATACAAGCTATTAGTCAATATCTAAGTTAAAAACGGTTTTTTTTTCTATTATATAATTTCATTTTATATCATTTAATTAATATTTTATTTAATTTGCTATTCGCCGTTAACTTGCAATATTTGTTGCTGAATCACTCACACCTATTATTTCGTACATATGTGATATCTGGAAGTAAAAGGTCAGAGCTGACCTCAAACAGTGATGCCCACAACAAATTATTAAAGAGCGCAAAAACAATTTCCACAAAAATCCAACATCAATAACAAAGCGTTGGATTCATGGCACAATGGGTCGAATGAAGAGGTCATCACTGAAACAAAAGACTATTTTGAGGACCTTAATAGAACTGATTGTTTGGAAGGAATAAACAAATTGGAAAATCGCTGGACTAAATGTAAAAGATTATGTTGAATAAAACGCTTTTTTGCCGACAAAACTACCTTTTGTTCAAAAAGTCACTGACTTATCAAATAGTCCTTGTACTGTTGCCAAGGCCAGCCATATAAACAGCAAACCTCGTATAACAACAGATTTTTACAATTTCTTTCTTTGATGAAAGATGAAAGTCAGCAAGTGAAAAAAAAAAACATTTTCGCCAACATTCGGAAGCATTTGCGCTTGTTCGACGCAATACGTTCCTCGTTCAGGTTTAACCATAAATAAAAGGAATAAAATAAAATTCCTTCACTATGAACACCCTGTTTGCAGTCATCGTAACGATGTATTCAGAATTTACGCCTGATGTAAGCTTTGATTGTTGTTTATTTACTATAGAATATTTTCTAGTCTATTTATATTTATCTCATTAACATGCAATTGATTTAATTTTTGCTCCCATTTAAAACAATTTCTGTGTTTATATGGAAAAGTTGTCGCTGGGTACGGAAAATATGAATATGAACAAAAGTTATTCCAGCTCTAACAACATTGTATAGCTAACAAGCTGATTTTAATAAATAAATAAAAAAAAATCAACGTTCTTTAAAGAAAATAAAATTAATAACGAGAATGTTAAGGCGATAAGGGAGAACTTGTTTTTATCATATAATTTCAAAAAAGGACGCACAGTGAAAAAAGTTCTACTCAGCTTGTGCTCGATTTACTATTGATGTCGTAGACCTGTTTCGAACCACTCCCGCTTTTTTTTCAGCATTTCTCTGAACCAATCGATTCATGCTTTTTTTGTCAATCCACGTCAAAAATCGTGAAAAATCATCACCTAAAATGTTCATGTGTTCATTCAATTTATTTGCTAAAATACCATTTTTAAAACAAAAAAACATTGCGTACGTTTATGCTAGTAAATGTCAAATTTCCAGATGGAACTGTCAAAATTTATCTGGTAATGCTTAGTGTTGCCGAGGCTCAAGTACCATTGTTTGGCCGCTGGAGCAAAAATTCGCAAAAAATTTTGATAATCTTAAAATTTAAATAATTTCATGTTTTCTTAAAATGCACTCTTTTCCAGATTGAAAGCCATTTTGAAGCCGACATCTTGAAAATGGAATAAACTTTTTAGGAATTGGTATTTTAATTCAAAAAAATTATAAACAACCAAAACCTATTTTGGTTGTTAAGCAAATAACTTAAACTTAATTGATTTTTGCTCTATCTTTTATTTCCGCTTTTTTTATATGCCTAACTGTATATCGGAAACAACGCTTTCAGTTCAGTCAGTATTAGTAGACAGTAACTATGATTATAAAATACTTAACGTCCACATACGTGGCCTAGGGCGTGAATCGGTTAAGCAAATAAGAGCATAACTAATTTTACGTGACTCCTTTGTGAAAAAATAAAAATATTCTGTTTTGGCAAACATTTAGAACGAGGAAAATGCCGCTTCCGGACAATATCAATCTCTGGCTCTTTTGTGGAATATAATAATGTGACTCTTAAGCGAATTCACACCACTCGCCTGTACAAATTGATTAAGTGAATAAGGCTGTGAATAAGGTTCAGTAACTATTGACCTTTCGTTAAATTTGTTCAGCAAATTTTTTAGACTTCAATAGCGCCGACAGAGATTTTGACGATTTTATCTTGAAGTATGACAAAAGCAAGTAACAGAGTAGCCAACATAACAATGCTTTAACGAATTTACATATTTTGCAACTTATTCTTAACGAATATTAAATGAACGGTAGTTATTACAATTAAATTGTCAATACGAGCGCAGCAGAATAACATAAGGGGGGACAAATTGTGCCCTGTTCAGTACCTCCACCATACATGAACCCCTGATATAGCGTCGTACGTTCGTGATATACGGCCGATCAGAATAGTAAAAAAATCTATCATTAGAAAAACTCGAGCGCGTCAGATTAAGGAAAAGTGAGTTTATCACATGCAGAGGAGAATGAATTCCAATCTGAAGATTTAAGCGTGACATAAGGAAAGGGGAAAGTCATATTAAATTAGTCACTTGAAAAAAATGTCACCTGGACATTCTCGAGCACGGTTGATTTTTCGCCAGTTTGAAAGTAAATCCTTCAAGGATCACGATAATAGTATAATCTGCCGATTATCACAATTCGAAGTAGTTAAAATCATTAATAAAGTAAGGTGCGTGCAGCTGTCGAGAACTATGAACTTCCCACTCTGCGCCTCTCTTTCCTTCACACTTTTTCTCTATATCTTACTCTCTCGCACTGTCCCGCCACTACTTTCCGACCACTCTTTCTAACGCCATGATGCCATCACAGCTGATGACGACGACACGTTCTTGTTTATATGTGTACAACCCTTGGGTTAGTTTATATATTGAAATAATATTTTTTTTTTAAACCTTCAGATTAAGGAAATTCCTCCACATAATTGTCAATGACAAGGCCATTAAGCTGAACCGTTTGTATAATAATCTAACGCGCTCGAGTATTTCAATGTCACAATTTTTTTTTGCATTTTGAAAAATCAGACATGAGGTTTGGTCGCGTCCAAATCGTCAGTCTTTTATATGGGAGCTCCTTAAGGGTTTACTTAACACCCCTTCTGAACATCTGACGCGATCGAATAATTTTTTTTTCTTATCTTGTACCCCTTCGTACGCCCATCTCCACAATTCAAACCGGTAGATTAAGGGGAGGAATACATGTAAAATCTACTGTAAAATGTACTGCCAGCAACAACTGGAAACAGCAACAACTGGAAGATAATTAATTAAGCTTTTCGAGGAAGCTGAAGGGCTATTGTATCCGCCTGGAATTGCTGATTGATCGGTAAGTCGCAAAAACTAATAGTTTTATCGTTCTAAAACTTTAAATGCGATATTCTCGAAACTACGTTTTAAACGGGTTTTAGTCAACATAACTACCCATAGAATCATCCTAAAATATAACACATTTTGCATAAATAAACAATTTAAAGGGGGCAATAACTGTCAAAAAATAGGCGAAAATATGAATGTTTTATTAAAAAGTTTACCAAATTTTTTATTTCGTACTTTTTCTCAATTTTTTATGTTTACTCTATGCCTAAACTCATCAGTAATCGAAATATTTTTTCTTTTTTTAATTTCAGACCAATAAAAAAAGCTGGGAGATGGCAGCCGTTTTACGACTTTGGCCAAAAACGACCTTCGTGGAAGGACTGTACCGCCGCCATTTTGTATTAAAAAAAAAATTGTTTTTATTACCAGACACATGTCATTAAATTATGTCCAAAGTGTAATATGATTTAATTATTTTATCACCCTCAAAATAATTCACGAAAAATTACTGATTTTAGAGCATTTACATGTATTGCTCTGTCCCCTTAATATTCCTCCGTTATCAGAAATACCTGGGTCGCATACACTATTAATATCTGAAGCGCCGAAGTATTTCTCTATAACTATGTCTTTTACATTTTTGAAAACCTACACAGGCTCCCCCCCCGCGAGTGTGGGGACATGCATCAAAATATAACCTTTTTCTTTTTTTAACATCTAATCTTTGCAATTTAGCCCCTTGGGCTCCCCTACTATAAAAATTAAAACATGCTTTTAGCTCATCACCTCGTTCTAAATATTCTGAGTTTCACTGATGAAAATATGACCTTTACTTTTTACTGTGAGTAGCCACCCTGTTATTTCTTTTGCAAAAATGTTTCTATAAATACATGATGAACAGGAAAATATAAAATATTAATATTTTTGTTGTTGTTATTTATAGAATTTCTCTGTTGGAAGATATTGTTTGCGCAAAAATAATATTTATAAAATAAATGCTTTTCAATACTTGAACTTGAATTGGCATCAATATATTAAATATTAGAAAAATATCGATAATTTTTCAAAATGCTTCGACTAACTTCAAAAGTCAAATAAACGGCAAAAAGAAATCTAACTGTCAAAAGAAACAACTCAATGCTTTTTGTTCATCTATTAAAATCAAATTGAACAACTGAAAAATTAAAAATATTGCAAAAAAAACAAAAAAAAAAAATCACAAAGTGAGTCAGTTTGACTGACTCTCATTCTGAGTAAACCATTATTTTAATTTTGATTTCCCACTTCGGCAAACAAAAGACAAAAATTTGTCCCATGATGAAAGAAAATATTTTTTATTCATTTCTCTTTTTGACACTCAAGCACACAACAAAAACAAAAAAACAAAAAACAACAACACCAACAACTGCCACAGTCAATTTCAACTAGCACATCACGTGCAAATGATTTTAATTGAGAAAAAAAACCAATTAAAAATAACCGCCAAGAGACAAAAAGAAAATGAAATCGTTTATTCTAAAAGAGCCAGCAGCATAGATTTTGCTAGATTTTTCCAATTTAAAATGATAATTGATGGTGCCAAATTGAAAGTGTAAATTTTTTTAATATAAGCAGCAGATAATTATTATCGAAACCTATCGATCAATTAATTGACTATATGTAAATGTGCCTGCCACATGCATTATGTCATTACGTCAAACAAATACAAATATGTCAAAATATTTACACGCTTGGAGTTTTTACATTATCTTGCATTACATGCATTGTATTTAGTTGTTTGTATGTGTTTAAGTACACCGCACAGTGCATTCGGTCAATCATCTTTGATGTCATTGTGATTGTCGTGATTGACATTGTCACCGCGTCCGCCTTTGTTGTGCTTCGATTTGAGAACAATTCTTTAATTAAGTTGAGCACATGAAGATTTCGCACACAAATGCAAACATGTGAAATTTTTTGTAGGCTTGCCAGCTCCCAAGAAACTTAAGTTTTTCACGATATGTTCACATTAATTTGTAGTGTTGTATAAAATCTTGCTTTAATAAAAGAACCATCACTTCCATTACACAGATCTATTGTTTTTTGTAAACGCGGAGTTATTTTTTTAGTAAGTTTTTGCGAAAAATCCAAATCTGAAAGAATTGGCTACTTTAAAGGTTATGTTATGAACAGGATACAAAGAGACATTTACAGCTGTATTCACAAAAATATTTTAAAATAGCTTATAAACGTTCAATAGTTAATAAGCTTTTTAATGTTAAAAAGTCTTTTAAAATTTTTTATTCATAAACTTTGTAGTTAAAATAGGAACACTTTCGATTTGAAGTGGGAAGAGTGTAAATAATGGTTTGTGCATTAGATAAATTCAATGACTTTTTATTTATTTGTCACAATTAGATCAACATTTTGGTATTTAACCCTTCTTTGCATGATTTTTTCTTTTTTTCTTAAATAAATCACTGTGATGTAATTTGTTCTCTAGATTAAAGGAAATATATTCGAAAAAATCCTAGTTTTTTTATTTATTTTTTAAGAATTTTATATTTTTTATGTTTTAATATCATATATTTTTCTGTTTTTTTTTTATAATTTATATTTTTATAAGCAGTATTTTATTTAAGTTTGTTACTGTAAATTTATTTTTTAAATTGTTTCTTTGAATCTTTTTGTTTTTGTAAATATATTTTTCTTAACTCTTTCAGCGCCAGTGGTTTAAAAACTGTACCAGCTGATTTCACTGTTTTGCGCGAAGATGGTAAAGTTTTTAAACCACTGGTACATTTCGTTGTAAATGTGTAAATGAAATAAAAATGTGTAAATGAAATAAAAATATAAAAATGACCAAAACCAAAAAAAAATTTTTTTGCCACTTTAAGGGCTAAAATATTTCAAAATATTTGCTGCTGAAAGAGTTAATGTTTTTAATTTTTCTGTTTAATTATTTGTTTAATTTTTTTATTTAATTTTTGTTAATTTTTTCTAATTTTTTTAATCCTTTTTTTATTATTATTTTTTTTTTTTTTTTACTAATTTTTTTCAGTCAGTACCGTACAAATCTTGGAATCCATTTTAACCAACTTCCCGATGAGCTAGAGATTTGAATTTAAAAATGAAGCTCATAACTGGATTACAACACAATATTAACTCATTTTCTTTTATGTCCATTTGTTTGTTTGGCAAAAATGTGAAATTATTTATACATATTAAAATAAATAAATAATTAATACATATTAAAAATTAAACAAAGAAGCTGAAAACATCTGGTTTACATTTTTGAGGCTCGAACTCACAACCTTAAGATTATAAAGAAAACACAGTAAGCACTAAGCTACAATGCTCACATGAAAGTATTTTTAAAAATGCAATAAATCAAAAAATCAGTCTTTTAGAATCCGAAATATTTCAGTATCATATTTCTATATCGTTGAAATTTTTTTTTGTAAATATTCTTTCTGTTGTTTGTAATATTATTTTTAAAAATATTTTTTATAAAGGACAAAAACTTTTCAAAAATTTTTCAATAACTTTTCAAAAACATATCAAAATTTTTTTTGTAGTTTTGAAATTTTGAAAGATTAAATTTAAGAAATATTGATTTATTCCATGTGCAATTACACACAAATTAAAAGAAACATTTCTTTTTAATTTTTGAAAAAGTTAAAAGTTATTGGTTCCTTCAATTAGTTGGCAGCCCTAGTTTACTCATGCATGTCAATCAATACACATGAGATGCCAAATTATTTTGAATTAATTGCATTGACATGTGCTTTAGAGTTTTTTTAGAGCTTTAGAAGTTTACAAAAATATGAGTGCTTGTTGGCTAATATTCGTTTTAGCATTTTAGGAATTTGCCATGTTTTTTAAATTTTTATCGGTATTGATCGGGCAAGGCGTTCATCACACCATCTTAAGGGTGTTTTCGTCTGAAAACGTGATTTTAAGCACGACAATGCTTAAAACTCTAACGAAGAACATCGCTAAAATCAGGGACAGAAAATAAATTATTTTCAAAATTTCTAAAGTCCGACGGCAAGAATGAGACTATTCGATATTTGAATATAGCAGTGTGATGTTTGTTAGCTAAGGAATAACAATCTTAAAATATTTTAATTTTTTTTTTTCATTTTTAAGAAAAGTCAGCAAATAATCGTTATTTTTTACCGATTTTATTTCGATAAAAAATAAGAGTAAAAACTTGACTTATTTTTTACAAAATCTAAAATGCTTCGTTCATGCAACGGCGTTGCATGGAATTATTACACGGTGAGTATATGCGTGCGGTACATGTTATAAAATGCATATGAAGAACTTTAACTTAGTCTTACGACAAAAAAAAAATAAGAAATTTTAACGTCATCAGGTCACGTAAGTAGCAACTTATGCAACAAAAATGCAATATTGTTGCATGGAATTATTACTTGGCGAATAGAAGTGATACGAGACATTTTCTTTTACAACAACAAAAAATGGTTCTTTGACATATTAATGAAAATAATTTGGAGCCACGACATCACGAATTAACCGCTAAAAGCAGAAAAATTCAACAGCAATGAAAAAACGTTGCATGGAATTATAATTCCGTGAATATTTGTCCTACGTTAAATTGTATGGAACGACAGTCAAGCTGAGGTTTTCGGTCACGTGATGAAAATAGAAAAACAATTTAATGTCGTCATGAGGCCTCTCAGGGAACCCCTTAAAGCAACCTTAATGCACTAAATGCAATAGCAAAAAGATAAGAGCATGAAATTAGACATGGATTAGGAAGGAATTTAGACAAGGATTGTGAACAGAACTACGACAAGGATTGGGACAAGGATAAGAACAAAGATCTAGACACATCTTAAACAATATTAAGAATACGATTGGGAAAGGGACAAGAATAAGAACAAGGATAAAGATAGGCTGTCACGTTAAAACCTACGGATGTGTCCACGATACAACCAACTTATTTCCTTGTTTTTTTAGAAAACTACGTCAAACTTTCAATGGCACAACGCAATTACTTTATCATTGTTGGAGTTATTGATAAAAAAAAAATAAAAAAGTACCATTCAAAACAGTTTAAAACAAAGAAGAAAAAAATCCTCACAGACTAGATTATATAACACTAGATATAACCATTATCAGCTAATTGTGAGCTTTACCACAGGTCGTATGTTAAAGAAAAAGTTTGCAAAATAAAGATAAGCGTATGAAATTGTACATGTTCTTTTTTTTCTAAAACAAACTAATCAAGCGGTATTATAATTAAAAATTTTTTAAATTTTATTTATTGTTCAATATTTATTTTATATTTATGGGTTTTGTATGGCTATCAATTCTTTTCAGACAACGAAAATGCACGTTTCTCCACACATGTTGCTTTGTTGTTATTCACTTAATGTGCTTTAATTGACAGATAAATATTTACAACTTAGTACATAAACAACGGTAAAATTCTTGAAAGCACCATTTTAGAAAGAGTAACCTTTCAGGTATTTACCGTGATAAGGTTAATAATTACATTTGTGGTTAGTTGTTTGTAGTAAGTTGTTGGTATTGACATGGTCGAAGCGAGAGAAAATAATTTGCTGTCTACCTTCCGATCGATAACTATCTGATAAACTTAAAGTGCACAAATAACGTTGAACATGTAGTAACCAACACAACCGGCAATAAAAAAAAATTGCCATTGATTTGCAGCCTTGCGTGTAAATGTCAAAGTATGTATTTACATGGATGCTAATTAGGTATTCATGACTGCTTTGATGATGACAAAGTAGATAGACGATAAGCTCTGAACAAAATTATTTATAGATTTCCTTTGACTGGTGAGATACTCTGCATTTCTGCTCAGATTTGAATATTGTTAGAAGCTAGTTAAGTGAAGACTGCTTTTTTTTAATGAAATGATTTTATGATTTAAAGTGAGACCTGCAGTGCTTAGTAAAAATGTACTCACATAATAATCACAATAATCAATATTTTTTGACGTGACAACGTATGTTTTACCGCCAGGTTTCTCAATAAACTTTAAAAATAGCTATTTTTCGAAAATGCATCGACATTGCATGAAATTGTTACTCGCTGAGTATGGGTACTAAGAGAAAAGTTATGGTACGAAAGTAAACTGCGTGAAGTTAAATTCGTAAATCCGACGCTAACTTAGCAAAGACACAAACCAATATTTCTTCTCTGTACAAAGTTAAATTCGTACTTTTTTGCAAAGTACGAATTTTACTTTTGGTACGAATTTAACTAACGAAACAACAAAGTTAAATTCGTACTTCTATGCAAAGTACGAATTTAACTTTGAGTACGAATTTAACTTTGAGTACGAATTTAACTAACGGCACTACGAATTTAACTTCATTTGTAAGGAAATAACTTTGACATCAACTTGGAAAGAGAGAAAAGTTGAAAAGCTTATGAAACATTTTAAAAAAAATTATTAAATTACAAATTACAAAAATGTAGTGAAGTGTTGTAGAAACATTTTAGCCACTTTGAATGAAAAAATTCTAATATCCGAAATACAAACCCAGAATATGATCCAAACCACTGGACAGGTAATTGATGCACCTTTCCAACGATATATCATTCATAAGTGCACACTCAAGGTTTTGGCCAAAGGAAATTTTTGAAAAAGTATTGAAGTGTAGGCAAAAGGTACTAACTTTGAATGAAAAAATCCTTTTATCAGAAATATAAACCTAGAATGATACGTATACCACTGGACAGGTAATTGATGCACCTTTCCAACGATATATCATTCATACGTGCACACTCAAGATTTTGGCCAAAGGAAATTTTTGAAAAAGTATTGAAGTGTAGGCAAAAGGTACTAACTTTGAATGAAAAAATCCTTTTATCAGAAATATAAACCTAGAATGATACGTATACCACTGGACAGGTAATTGATGCACCTTTCCAACGATATATCATTCATACGTGCACACTCAAGATTTTGGACAAAAGAAATTTTTGAACAAGTATTGAAGTGTAGGCAAAAGGTACTAACTTTGAATGAAAAAATTCTAACATCGGAAATATAAACCTAGAATGATATGTATACCACTGGACAGGTAATTGATGCACCTTTTCAACGATATATCATTCATACGTGCACACTCAAGATTTTTGCCAAAGGAAATTTTTGAAAAAGTATTGAAGTGTAGGCAAAAGGTACTAACTTTGAATGAAAAAATCCTTTTATCAGAAATATAAACCTAGAATGATACGTATACCACTGGACAGGCAATTGATGCACCTTTCTAACAATTTATCATTTATACGTGCACACTCAAGATTTTGGCCAAAGGAAATTTTTGAAAAAGTATTGAAGTGTAGGCAAAAGGTACTAACTTTGAATGAAAAAATATTTATATCAGATATATAAACCTAGAATGATACGTGTACCACTGGACAGGTAATTGATGCACCTTTCCAACGATATATCATTCATACGTGCACACTCAGGATTTTGGCCAAAGGGAATTTTTGAAAAAGTATTGAAGTGTAGGCAAAAGGTACTAACTTTGAATAAAAAATCCTTATATCAGAAATATAAACCTAGAATGATATGTATACCACTGGACAGGTAATTGATGCACCTTTCCAACGATATATCATTCATACGTGCACATTCAAGATTTTGGCCAAAGGAAATTTTTGAAAAAGTATTGAAGTGTAGGCAAAAGGTACTAACTTTGAATGAAAACATTCTTATATCAGAAATATAAACCTAGAATGATACGTATATCACTGGACAGGTAATTGATGCACCTTTCCAACGATATATCATTCATACGTGCACACTCAAGGTTTTGGCCAAAGGAAATTTTTGAAAAAGTATTGAAGTGTAGGCAAAAGGTACTAACTTTGAATGAAAAAATCCTTTTATCAGAAATATAAACCTAGAATGATACGTATACCACTGGACAGGTAATTGATGCACCGTTCCAACGATATATCATTCATACGTGCACATTCAAGATTTTGGCCAAAGGGAATTTTTGAAAAAGTATTGAAGTGTAGGCAAAAGGTACTAACTTTGAATAAAAAATCCTTATATCAGAAATATAAACCTAGAATGATATGTATACCACTGGACAGGTAATTGATGCACCTTTCCAACGATATATCATTCATACGTGCACATTCAAGATTTTGGCCAAAGGAAATTTTTGAAAAAGTATTGAAGTGTAGGCAAAAGGTACTAACTTTGAATGAAAACATTCTTATATCAGAAATATAAACCTAGAATGATACGTATATCACTGGACAGGTAATTGATGCACCTTTCCAACGATATATCATTCATACGTGCACACTCAAGGTTTTGGCCAAAGGAAATTTTTGAAAAAGTATTGAAGTGTAGGCAAAAGGTACTAACTTTGAATGAAAAAATCCTTTTATCAGAAATATAAACCTAGAATGATACGTATACCACTGGACAGGTAATTGATGCACCGTTGCAACGATATATCATTCATATGTGCACACTCAAGATGCACATATGAATGATATGAATGACTGGCTTAAATGTTTCTACAACACTTCACTACATTTCAAGAACTTCTGTTGATGAATTTCCGAATTTTTCTCTTTAAATAATTTGTGTGCATATTTTTTAATTTAATAATATTTTTTAAAATGTTTCATAAGCTTTTCAACTTTTCTCTCTTTCCAAATCGATGTCAAAGTTATTTCCTTACAAATGAAGTTAAATTCGTA
The DNA here is from genome assembly GCA_943735915.1 of Pherbina coryleti. Taxonomy (NCBI): domain Eukaryota; kingdom Metazoa; phylum Arthropoda; class Insecta; order Diptera; family Sciomyzidae; genus Pherbina; species Pherbina coryleti. The sequence goes on along the minus strand of OX030952.1, from coordinate 81,745,353 downwards.
GTGTCGTTAGTTAAATTCGTACTCAAAGTTAAATTCGTACTCAAAGTTAAATTCGTACTTTGCATAGAAGTACGAATTTAACTTCGTTGTGTCGTTAGTTAAATTCGTACTAAAAGTTAAATTCGTAATTTGCAAAAAAGTACGAATTTAACTTTGTACAGAGAAGAAATATTGGTTTGTGACTTTGCTAAGTTAGCGTCGGATTTACGAATTTAACTTCACGCAGTTACGAAAGTAAAGGTTAATTTTTAATTTAAAAAAATAATTACGTTATCGTGACGTGAAATTTGTTACATTTGTTTGTTACAATTGCTACGGTAAAAAGTTGTATATCCCAGTAAAGGCTGGCCCTGACGATAAACATAGACATAACATTTATGACGTCAAGAGTCCACGAAGAGAGCCGCTCCAAAATCGAAATTACAACAAACATGCAACGACGTTGCGTGGAATTATAACTCGGTTGTAAAATGCACTGCGGTCTATGTTGTGAAAGAAAAATCAGGGTTTGCATTTAGCCTTACGAAAAAAATAAAAAACAAACAAGCATGTTATTAGGAGCCGCTTATGAAACAAAAAAGCAATGTTGTTGCATGGAATTTTTTTTCGCTCATAATAGGTGAAACTGTGTAAAATTCGAATAAGAAATATTGGGTTGTGCCTTTGCTAAGTTATCTTCGGACTCACGAATTTAGCTTCACGAAATTATTGGCAAAGTTTGGTTCTTTGGCCTCTTAATAAAAAAATGTTGATAATAAAATGCAACAAAAATCCAAAATCGTTGCGTGGAATTATAACTCCGTGAAGTAAGCGCTAAGGTAACTTTTATGAAATGCCATTCAAGTTGAGGTTTTCTGCCACTTAATAAAAAAAAAAAATTAATGGCGTCATGAAGTCAGCGTCACGTTACAGGGACCGCTTAATGTACAGTAAATGTACCATCGTTGCATGTATTTATTGAATGGCGCTAAATTAATGTTAATGCACCTCAAAAAAGCAAAATCAGAAGCAAGAATAAAAACGAAACAAAAAGAAAAAGTAAAAGCAAAAGCATAAGCAAAAGCAAAAGCAAAAGCAAAAGCAAAAGCAGAAGCAATACCAAAAGCAAAAGCAATAGCATAAGCAAAGTAAAATCAAAATCAAAAGCAAAATCAAAAGCAATAGCAAAAGTAAAATCTTAAGCAAAAGAAAAATCAAAATCAAAAGCTAAAGCAAAAGCAAAAACTAAAGCAAAATCAAAGCAAACGCAAAACCAAAAGCAATGCGAAAGCAAAACCAAAGTAAAATCAAAGCAAAATCAAAGCAATAACAAAGCAATAACAAAGCAAAAGCATAGCAAAAGCATAGCAAAAACAAAGCAAAGGCGAACGCAAAAGCAAAAGCTAAAACAAAAGCAGAGCAAAATGAAAACCAAAAGCAAAGAAAAAGTAAAGCAAAACGAAAACCAAAAGCAAAAGCAAAAGCAAAAAAAGCAAAAGCAAAGCAAAAGAAAAAGCAAAAGCAAAGGCAAAAGCAAAGGCAAAAGCAAAACAAAAGCAAAGCAAAAACAAAGCAAAAGCAAAAGCAAAAGTAAGAGCAAAGCAATAGCAAAAAAGAATTTCGACATAGCCTAAAACAATAAATCGAACAAGGATAACGACAAGATAGAGGATAGGAATTCGGACAAATATGGAAATAAAAATAGGGATGAGAAAACGAGAACTAGAAGAACTGTCTCAATAACAACTTGATTGAGATATAATCGATGGAAGATGCAATTTAATGAATTTTTACATTTTTATGTTTTTCCCTCCCTCTATAAAACTGCGTCTTTGCAAGTAAGAAACTGTAGGTTGCCTTCTTCCCAGAGATCCGAATCCCGGCTAGACCATGAACCTACTTTCTTAGCTTTTTCACTTCATTCCTTATTTCTTGTCGGATAAAATTAAAATACATAATTATTACGGATGTATAAAAAATAAATAAATAACGGATGTATAAAAAAAAAAAAAAAAATAAATAACTGGCCATTTCAGCCCTTGAAAGGACTTTGACCTAGCTTCTTATGATCAATTGTGTTGTGCGTGTTATTAAGTTTGTACACAATTGACCGAGAACCGGACCTACATGCTTAACGCCGACTCCGAACGGCGATGAACGGAATGTTCTCGTTCTCAAGAAGCCTTACATGGCATTGTGATTACTCTCTGAGGTTTGCCATTGTCTGCAGAGAGGTGGCGGCCGTACAGAAAAATTATTTTAATTCAAATAATTTTCTGTCGCTGCTGGGGTTCGAACCTGGGTCTCCAAAGTTCTTTGACATAGCGGCCACGCACTTTAACCAACTACGCCACGGACGCCACGGATAACGGATGTATACTCGTAGCATAAGTTGTAGCCGACGCATGTTTCATTCGATTTGCCCGTCTTTTCTTTTAATGTATCACCGCTTTTTCAACTAAAGAAAACTTTGCTAAATAGGTGTAACACCTGAAATCTTGGTAGAAACTTAAAAGAAAGTCTCAGTTTCTGTTGACTTTACAAAAGAACCATGTAAAGGAAAAAGTTTCTTTGAGAAAACGGTTTTAACGGTTTTATCTATGCAACTAACGAACTTCTTGAACGAAAATCGATATTGTCTCGACAAATTTGGTTCCACAGGGTTGACCGATGCAACTAATTGAGTCATTAGAACCTATCTTGGGTTCTATGCAAGCCTCTGATGATACTATGGTCAATAAATTTCACTAAGGCATTCTTGGAACTTTAAGCGCAACTTCGAACTAATTGGACCATTGGATCACTTATGGGTTTTGTGAACTTCTTGGAAAAAATTTATAAATTTCTTAAAAAAATAGATTCCACTTGGATTATTTATGATACAAGTTATGTTATTGGCATTTTTATTGGTTCTCTGGGCTTTTGGACAAAATTTTGTAAGGTTTTGTTACAAAGCTTTTATTGGGATTATTTTTCGAACTTATTACGATATTAGAAACATTTTGATTTCTTTGAACTCTTTGGACGAAATTCATATTTTTTTAACTCATAAATAGGTCCAACTGGGACTAAACTATATAAAAATTTGGGTTAATAAAAGTTCCTAAGATTCTGTTGAATTTTTAATTTTTTGAGAAATAGGTTCCACTGAGATTATCTATGGAAAAAGTTGGGTCATTGTCATTGGTCAAATTATTATATTTAAAAATCTTTTATTTAAATTTTTTAGTACAAAAATAAATACTTGACAAATAAGAAAAAAGATATTCTCAATATGGTAAAATTATGGCATATCTTTTTGAAAATACAAGAGCAAATACCGACATTTTGAATACCCCTATAATTAATTTAATTGAGGGTTATAGTTTTTATTATTTTTTGGGGATTTATATTCTTTTATGAATTCCTCTGCCGATTTCTAAATAATAAAATTTTTCCAAACAACAATTAATCCCAGCGAATTGTGAATACAACAATTTCAAATAATATTTTGTCATTCAATCAATTCATTTTAATTTGAATTCAGTTCATGTGCTCAATTTTATGATGACAATTAATTTAAACATAAAACATTTGTTTACTGCATAATGAGTACAAATTCAATATAAATAAAAAAAAAAATACACATTAAATATCAACCGCATGGATATCGTTATCAAGCAGACGAGGAAACAAGTAACAAATATTGACTTAAACTGATTTATAATGCAATGCAATGCATTAGAAACTTATTGTAAAATACAATTGGATATGTAGACCAGGCATTGCCAATCATACTTAATGCTAGTAGGTGAAATCGAGAAGAGTTAAGTTCATCAAAGAAAAGCAATGTTGACATAATTTTGCAATCGAGTGGGAATTGCTTTGATTATCATGAATCAAGCTAATCAGAAGTTATATTGAATTAAACTTCAGTTCGAGAGAAATGTAGCATCTAAATAACATCAAGACAAATGTGAGCATTACACATATTTTCTATGAAAAATAGTTCACTACTTTATCGTTGAAATTTAAAGAAACAATTAGTCATTTATTATTACTTTGAAACATGAACAGTTTATACGAAGGATGCCTTTTAAGTCTTGCGCCTTGGCAACAGTAAGCATTGCCAGATAAATTTTGACAGCTCCATTTTAAAATTTGACATTTTCTAGCATAACCGTACTCACGACGCTTTGATGTATGTGTGCTTATTGTGTTCTTTACAGTGGTTTGAAAAATTTATTTCAGCAAAAAAATGGAATTAACACGTGAAAATTTTCGGATGATGATTTTTTACGATTTGTGACGTAGATTGACAAGAAAAGAATTACTTAGTTCGACTTTTGGTGATGAAGCACCACAGCCAGCGACTGTAAAACGCTTGCTCAATGATTTCGAGCGTGTTCCGTGCTCTCTCGAAGATACATTTCGTGCAGGTCGTCCAAGAACGACTGCTGTGGCAGAAAACATCGATGCCGTGCGTGAATTGTTGGAAACAGAGAGGCATGTGATATACCGTGAGATGGAATCATTAATGACTTGTTCCCTCACATTAAGAAACAAACTTGTGGCGCCCGAACCCTCAAAACCCGGGTAGCTTGAAACCAACTTCAAAAGTATACTCCAAGATCTCCAAATTGATCATCTCGGAGAATACTTTGAAAAATAATAAAATCATTTTCACTGATTTCAAAATCATTTCAACACTTAAAAGGCAGCCCTCGTATGGCTTACAGAAAGCCTTAAGAAAAACTCAAAATTGAACTGTTTGAACTTCAAAGGAAATATTTTGTATCATTTAATGGTAAAGTCAATCCCCCAACCAGTATATAAAATTTTATTTGTCACTCACAAAAAAAAAAAAAGGAAAGAAAAAACTAATTTTATTGAAATGTTTGCTCTTTAAATTCCCAACACGTTCAAACCATTTTGTCGTCAGAAATGACGACGTTTATAATAGGATATCTGACTTTGGGAATACGTTTTTATTAAATCACCACAAAGGCAACTCCGTACAATAGAGAAAAAAAAAAAAGCTAACCAATGCTGTCACATGAAAGCAATGACAGCCAGAACTTAAAATGTTACCTGCATACATGTTCATATAGAAGTAAACATAGTATATGCATAAATATATACATAGAGTATATAAACATATAAATTTCAAATTGTACATTAACACACATACATATTTCCGTATATGCAAAATGCAATCAGTTTCGATTGATAAGTTCGAATTTGGTGGAAATTGAATTTCGATTGCACCTCACAAAATAAGCGACAGCCTATGTGCATATGTGTCTTTGTGTGTGCATATTTTTGATTATATTTCTAATGGAAAATGTAGCATATTTTGAGGGATTTAAAGTTTTGCAAATTCTGCACTAATAGAGTGAAAGAATTTAAAATAAAGAAATATTATAACTCGTTTTGAAACTCCACTGGTTACAATAACGACTTTTAATAATTAAATAATAAATTTTTAAAAATTTATGACATTTTCGTTAAAAGAACGTTTAACTTTTTTATAAGGTTATAACAATATCCTTTTTCTATTTTCACTTTCCTAAGAGGATAAACGTAGTTAGATGGACAAAAATAATCGAATTTTCAAGAAATTGTCCTGAGAAGACATATTTATTTAGGAACGTAAAAATTTATATACATGTTGAGCTAACTTCTAAGTTTATTTCCCCATTTTTTATTTGTAAAAATAATCATTTTTAAAGCTGCTGTCTGGGAGCTCCTTTAAAAAAAGGCATCTTGTGATGAGCACGATATCTCTGGACTGGATCATCTGAAATGAAGAAACCAAAAAAAATGTCGTTAACTTAAGAAATTAACTAGTATTTAATAGAAGGAATAGGCAAACTATCAATTTTTGACAAAATGTCGGCTTCACAACAAAAAAAAAAAAAAAAAGAAAGCTAATTGCATTACATTACTAATTGCAGAATATATTCTCTCTATGGAAATGAAATTATATGTGTTTTTTTCAAAATGAAATTTAGTACTGGTTCAAAATAACCCATTTTCAATGTTAACTTTATCTCTAATCTGCGATGTTGCGCCATACAACTATGCTTCCAAATAAAGTTTAATTGCCTTTTTCATCTTATCAGACAGACATTGTGTCTCAGGTCTACAAGAACAAATCACAAGGTGATGTTTTCCCTCAACTGACAAGGCCCCCTTGGCGGTCACGGTAGTTAAGTAGGTAGCGTGTTAGACTGGCACTCCACAGGTACCGAGTTCGAATCCCCGGCCAAATCATGTTCCTACGCATGCATTTTTTTCATTTCGAAGCAACTGATATAGAAAATTCATCAATATGACTCAAAAAGTTGTAGTTGGTTAGAAAAGTTTGTGGATGTCCTTATAACTAGAACTGGCTGAGGTTAAGGCATAACGCTCGCCTCAGACTATAATTAACATGTTTTTAAGGCTACTCACCCGCTACGCTAAGAACACCCTTCATACATTTTACTTGATTGTCCCTTCTTTCCCACTAATCTATCACCACATTTTCGAACCAAGGTAGACTTGACTCAATTGGAATAACACCTGAAATCTTTGGTTCAAAGAGTTGAGATATTATCTAATCACTACTTTTATTTTTATTTTTTTTTTTTTTATATGTAGTTTCGACATTTCATGCGGCAAAATTTACGATTTCATAACAAAAACTATAAATTTGCTTGACACCACCGGCGAATTATAAGAATGAAAGCAAGCCATTTTTATACATACCATATGGTACATGAGGAATTTGTATTTTCAAACTAATAGAAGAGGTAAGCATATGAAAATTTTTCTTAAGACTAATTTAACTTTATTTGCTAAAGTGGAATTTTAATTTTCAAATTTCAAACATAGCAACATTCAATGCAGTGTAGAGATAAGACCTTTTGTGGTGTCGTGTTTTTTTTTTTTTTTTTGGTTTTTTTATCTATTTAGCAATTATTTATGTACATATCTTAAGTTTGTACTTTTGCGCGCGCCACTAACGTTGTTTCATCGTTGCTGCGTCATATCAGCGCCGACGCTGATCAACGTTCTTTAGACGGCGTTTTAAGTGCTCTGTGTGAATAAATTCATTCAATTGGATATGGATATATGTAATTCTGATTTTATTATTTTTACATATACAAATTAATAACACTCTTTGTTATTTATTTTATTTATTTTTATTTAAAGAATCCACTATGTGGAAACTGTCTTACCACTAGGAACAAAGATTAAGAACTGACTTAAAACTAACTTCAATATAATTAATCTGCTTATAATTCTAAAAGGAATTGCATTTGCTTGTTGTTGTAGTTACAGTTGCTGCTATTGCAATTCTTGTTGCTGGTGCTATTGTTGTTGTTGTTGTTGTTACAGTTGCTGCTATTGCAATTCTTGTTGCTGGTGCTATTGTTGTTGTTGTTGTTACAGTTGCTGCTATTGCAATTCTTGTTGCTGGTGCTATTGTTGTTGTTGCCGTTGTCGAATCATGGGCGTCTTATTACAATTGAAAGAACAGATCGTTGCTGCTGTTGTCAAATTGTAATTTTGATATTGTCACGTACGTTTTGCTAAACTGATCGTCAGCGTGGGAGCGGACCAATCGTTAGCATTTTATAAAGGCGGCTGCACGTGTTAGATGTGTTAACTCCCCCCTTTCTTAAATGTAATCGTCCCTGATTACACGGAGTCATTTGTTTCACTCGGTTCAATAATTCGACTTAATAGTTCCCGCATGACCACGTCATTGCTTTGCTGCGGTTGCCTTCTTGTTATTACTCTGATCGTTTTCTTATTGCAAATGTTGACAATAATTATTATTGATAAAATTGCTATTGCTGCCCATAAAGCTATTTTCATGCCGCTATGGTTCGATTCTATTTGTTGGTTGATGGTTGCTATTCTCTTAATGTTTTTTATGTCAATTTCGTCAATATTTTCTAGAGAAAGTTCCTCAAGTTGTTTTATCACATTTAGTTTCTGCAATCCGGGATGTTCAATATTATTGTAAGCTTGATGTTCCTTATTTTCAAAAAGTGTACCATTAACAACAACTTTATGATCAAATACTATAAGATACGTCCCATTTACGATCTCTTCTTCGCCATCTCCATCTCTTACTACGAATTCACCGTTGTTCAGTAATATTACACCTTCTCTAATTTTATCTATTTTTCGGTAGCTCTTAGCATAACTTGTGTTGCAATATGCGGTATTTCGGTTGAGTAGATCTAATAAGCAATCTTCCTTTGCTCCTATCTGACAAAAATCAACAACTGTTTTACCATTACAATTTTTTAATAATTTGAATTGATTCCCTTTCTTTCCAACTATGTCAAATTTTAAATTAATTACATTTTTATTATGAATAACTGGTTTTACAATAAACTTTCGGTAAAAGTCTTCTACTACAGGATATTGTATTACAAAGAATATTGTTTCATTATTTTGCACTACCTTAACCTTAGAATTACTTAATATTGTGGCTACACTAATCTTATTTTTAATACTTGAATCTATGTCTAATAGTTCGTTATTACTTAATAATAAAGGGTTTACAATATTCATTCTCGCTAACATTACTGAATATATTATATTATGTAATTCCAATATAATAATATTGTTTCTATGTGAAATCAACTCGAAAATGTTATCCTCTTTTGTTACTGAGCTCTCATGTTTCAATTCATTAATTCCCTTCGTTAGTTGGTTAATTTTGTTTACAATTTCTGCGTTTACAATTAACTGGTCGTTATTTGATTCAATCAAAGCTTCCGTTTTCATCTTGACTTCATTAAAATCATAAAAATCTGGTGTACCGGCGACGAATTTCAGAGCTGATCCTAATAAATTTATGCTTCGTGCATACCTGTGGTGTAGAGTTAGCATGTTAACCAACCTAAGTATTTGTTCTGAGTCTATTTCTATTGTTTTTTGTAGCTCGGCATATGATAAGCCTTGAGCAACTTTTAGATTTTCGTAGGCCATTTTGGAAAACTCCATTAAATCTGTTTTATGTATCAAATATTTTGTGACGTTATAAACTGCTATTTCTCCATCTTCTATTGGTATGTAGAAGGAACCCGAATAGTCTATAATTTTTGCTGCAGTGATAGCGAGACATATCCTGAAATTATCGAATATTGTCTTTATGAATATGTTTTCCATCTATTTTAAGAGTAGTACCTAAATCTTCCTGAACTACTTTCTCCCTATAAATATCTGATAACTTATTTCCTAACCTTTTATTTATTTTAACATACACAATATCTCCTATATTATACGTTTTATATTTCGTATTTTTGTTATGAAATGCTAAGTCCTTAGTCTGCTTCGTTTTCAGTTTCTGTTCAATATCCCTGTTCGATGTTCCTATTCCATAAATTACGTCTATTGGCTTACAATCCGTTACTGAATGTATTGAATTATTATATTTTATTGTTGCTGACAAAATAGTTTCTACGACATCACTTGAATTTCTTTCATTCTTAATACACCTGCCTATTTCTGTTAATGTACTATGAAACCGCTCTATTTGACCATTTGATTTACTGTGGTATGGTGGGACTTCATGCTGTTCTATATTATGGTTATTTCTGATATAACTTTTAATAGATTCTGATTTTAACGCGGGTTCATTATCACATACGATAATTTTTGTATTTGGAAATATATTCAGTATTTCCATTATGCCTACTTTTATATCAGGAATTGATCTTGTTTCTAATTTTTTTACTATCGCGAATTTCGAAAATTTGTCAATACATGTTAAAAATGAAATTTTCGCCGTTGAATAAATGTCTATATGTAAAATTTCTCCTGCGTAAGTTGGAATTGGAGTATTCTCGATTATGTGGTTGTCTGGTTTCCTATTGTATTTAGAAACTAAGCATGTTTTGCACGATTTTATTAACTCATTTAATCTTTTTCTCATGTTTGGGAAAAAATAATCTTTGGTTATTTGCTTGTAATTCTCTTTGGCATTCCTATGTGCCCTATTGTGTTCTGTGATTAAAATTTCCTCCTGATCATCTTTATTGATTACATCTATTACGATCTTTCGAGTATATACAAATTTAACACCTACAAAGTTTCTTAATAATGCCTGTTGTACTTGTCCGAAATATTCCTCTTCGCAGTGAATTGCATTAATTACATTGGGATTAATCGTTTCTTTTAGTAATTGAATAAGGTTCTGCTCGTCTGTGAAATTTATCTCGTGTCGAATATGTTTCTGAAACATAATTTTTGTTTTCTTTGAGTTACTGTCCTGTCTGTGGATTATAATTTGGTTTCTGAAACTATTTAAACATGTTTGTACCATTTTAATTGTATCTGTTAGAGACATCTCTGAATGAGAGCCAGACTCAGAAAGGTGATTAACGTATTGTCTCGATAGGGCATCTGCCACAACATTTTGACTACCTGGCTTATAAAAAAATTTGGGGGCAAATTCTTCTATAAACGCCCTCCATCGCTTGATCTTGGCATTAGGATTTTTGTCTGACATAGAAAAAGTAAGAGGTTGATGGTCAGTGTAGATATTCAGTCCCTTGCAACCATATAGAAAATTTCTCAAGTTCTTTATTGCCCACACAATGGCTAATAATTCTCTCTCGTTAACTGCATAATTCATTTCTGTTTTTGAAAGGGTCCTCGATACGAATGTGACAGGCCTGTTATTCTGTGAGAGAACTGCACCAATAGCTGTTGAGGATGCATCCGTTGTTAGGTCAAATGGTTTCGTAAAGTCCGGGTATAGCAGTACAACATCTTCTGATACCAGAATCTGTTTCAATTTTTCAAAAGCTTTACGCCCTTCTTCGTCTAACTGTATTGCTATTTTTCTCGATTGATTTGCACTCACATTGCCGTTTTCCCCACTTAAATAGGTAGTCAGTGGCTTCGCTATGTCAGCATATCCCCTAATGAATCTCCTATAATATCCTGATAGACCTAAAAACGCACGAAGGCTACGAACGGTTTTAGGTTCCTGGTATTCAATTATAGCCTTTACCTTTTCAGGTGCGGTTTTTAACCCATCTCTAGAAACTACAAATCCTAAAAACTCTACATCTTCCTTAAAAAATTTTGACTTCTCTAAATTTACTTTCATATTTGCATTATTAAGTAATACTAAAATGTCTTCAATGTGCTTCAAATGGTCATTTTCACTTTGCGAAAAAACTATTATATCATCCACGTATACGTGGCATGTTTTCCCAATTTCCGTCCTCAATATGTCGTCTATAGTTCTCTGAAAAATGCTTGGTGCATTTTTCAGGCCAAATGGCATCCGCCAAAATTCATACTTACCGTTATTAATACCAAAAGCTGTTTTTTTTCTATCCCTTTCATGTAACAAAATCTGGTGGAATCCCGATTTAAGGTCCAAGGTGGTAAAATATTTTGCTTTGCCCAGGTTGGAGAGGATAACTGAAGTATCCGGTATTGGGTACTTGTCATTACTAGTGATATTATTTAACTTTCTAAAATCAATGACCAGTCTCTTCTTTTTTTGTCCATTGTCGTCGATACCTTTCTTATCTACGACCCATACTGGGTTGTTATATGCTGATTTAGATGGCCGTATAATTCCGTCGTCTAACAAATTTTTGATTTCTTTGTTAACAAATTCGTTAACAGCCATAGGGTACGGATAGCTTTTACTATAAATCGGGTCATTCGATATAGTATTTATGGTTGCAATCACATTTGTGTTGTACGATAGCTTAACATTTGGATTAGCAAAAACTTCCTTGAGTTCATTTATAATTTCATAGAACCGTGCCTTTACACATGAAGGCAGGCAATGTGCCAATTCTAATTGATTAATTTCGGCACAACTCTTGAATTTAAGTGGTTCTATTCCACCATTAAAACTGAATATTTCTTTTTTTGCATCAATAGTTCCCCCTATATGTTTAATGAAGTCGTATCCTACTATTCCATCAAACGATTGGAGTTCAGGTAATAAATAAAAATATGAATACTCATTGCACACATTTACCAGACATTTTTGATCTATGATCAATTTACTATTAACTGTCTTTAAAATAAATGGGTGTTCGAGCTTCTTAACCCCCTTTAAAATTACTCCCCCTTTAATATAATTCTTAGCCGTACCTGTATCCAAGAGGAATTTAAGCAGTTTGCCATTTAGATATCTCTCTATGTATGGCAACTGCGATCCATTTCTAAAAAATTGCACTCATCTGTCTCGGTATAATTTATTCGTTGTTGTTTATACGGTACATGTTGTGCACTGTTAGTATGTCTTTTCTCTACATTGTTGAAAGGAGGAAATCTCCGTTCGGGATAATGTCGGTTGCTATTGTTTTTATGTTGTGGTGTAACATCGCTTCGATTAATAATGTTATTTTGAGTTCTTGTGACAAAGCGTGAGGTACTCGGATCGATTTCCATCGGAATTGGGTCTCGATCCCTGTTTGTTTCCTGTCGCATATTAGTGGATGCATTTCTATAGTCTAAATTAACATTGTGTCTAACTGGTCGAAACTCATTACTATGGAAAGTATTAGCAAAGGCGAATCGGGAATTATTAGCAACAAGTTCTTGTGCAAGCGCCAATGCGCTGGGAAGGTTATTCGGCTTCGACGAAAATAGAATGTCACATAAGGGTTTGTTCAATCCCGATATAAATACTCTAAGCGCGTCACTTCTATATTTGTCGTTCAAGGAGTTGATTAAATTCACATTTCCCTCATTCGTCATGGCCACTTTGTTTATTATAAGTGTTAATTTTCTTTCAACTTCTTCATAAAATTTTATAATACTTGAACGTCCCTGTCTTAAAGTGGACAATTCCTGTTCTATCAAGTAAATTGGACGTTTATCCGCAAAAGAAAAATCTAGTCTCGCTATAATTGCATTAAAATTTAGAACTGTATTAAACGATGCTAATGTGGCATCTGCACGACCTGTGATTTTGTTTCTTATTATGGCAACAGCCTGGTAATGCTTTGAACTGCCTACGTATGGCTCAAATAATTTATAGGCTGCAAAGGCCGCTTGCCGCCAAGACACATATTTTGACTCATCTCCGTTAAATTCGGGTAAAGTTTTAACAATATCCAAAGGTTCATCACACACTACTCCACTCACTATAGAAATAGCCTCATATTCTTTAACTTGTCTCGGAATTTCTAGTTCACTTATTCTTTCTGCTAATTCATCTATATTTCCTTTCAGTGTTTGCGTCACTTTATTTGCAAATACCTCAAACAATTCTCTCATTTGTGTTTCATTCATTTTCGAGCTTATTTCACTTCAACTATTTCCTACTTGTTACAATTATTTCTTAAACACACTTAAGTTTCCTTTAGTTATTTCGCTTAAATTATTTTTTATTTGTTCAACTATTTCTTTTACACACTTGTGTGTTTTTTTTTTTTTTTTTTTTTTTTACTTAACTATTTTCTATCTGTTACAATTATTTCTTTTACACACTTAAGTTTTCTTGATAATGATTCACAAAATTTTACAATTCTTTATTAACGTATCAATTCTTACATTATAATATTAATTTTCAGCATCCTTTCCTCTTATTCCTTGGTATTCCGTGGGTAATTGTTGGGCGCCAATTAATAACACTCTTTGTTATTTATTTTATTTATTTTTATTTAAAGAATCCACTATGTGGAAACTGTCTTACCACTAGGAACAAAGATTAAGAACTGACTTAAAACTAACTTCAATATAATTAATCTGCTTATAATTCTAAAAGGAATTGCATTTGCTTGTTGTTGTAGTTACAGTTGCTGCTATTGCAATTCTTGTTGCTGGTGCTATTGTTGTTGTTGTTGTTGTTACAGTTGCTGCTATTGCAATTCTTGTTGCTGGTGCTATTGTTGTTGTTGTTGTTACAGTTGCTGCTATTGCAATTCTTGTTGCTGGTGCTATTGTTGTTGTTGCCGTTGTCGAATCATGGGCGTCTTATTACAATTGAAAGAACAGATCGTTGCTGCTGTTGTCAAATTGTAATTTTGATATTGTCACGTACGTTTTGCTAAACTGATCGTCAGCGTGGGAGCGGACCAATCGTTAGCATTTTATAAAGGCGGCTGCACGTGTTAGATGTGTTAACTTACATAGGTATATATAAGATCATATACATTTCAATGTTTGCATAAATATTAAAGCGAGTTAAGATGTTTGTAGTTGAAAGTTGACAAATTTTTACCTACAAGCCCTACAAGCAATTAATATTTACATTCACTCGGAAATTTTTTTATAAACGAAAGTTATGATGAGTCGATTTGTCAATATTGACAATATCAAAAAAAAAAAAAAATTAATCCATCGGATCCGATATATTCATGCAAAACCAACCTCGAAAATGTTAATTTCACTCAAATTGGATTTCATCCTGGATTTTTGATAAATGATAACGATTGATAGTAATTCGGGGAAAAACGGACAAAATCATCTTTATACCATCAGGATGAGAACTTTTGTTTTGGGACATGTTTGGGGGAGTAGAAATCGGACTTTCATACAAAAATCACATTCGCATTTCGGTTCAAATTTCGGTACCAAGGACGATAGACCGGAACTTCGATTGTCCGTATGAAACTACAATTTTGAGCAAAAATCCAGGATGAGAACTTTTCATCTTCTACCTCTTTTGTCGTTTTGTCCAAAAAAAAACTACAAAATTGCTAGCAACTCATTTCATTCAACTAGGCCATAGAAAGGACGATTTTTACCATCGAAAGGATAATTGAAATTTTTTTCTGACAGTATGAAGGTGTAATCTGTCTATTTTCAAGCAAATCGCTTTGCAGTTTTGACTTACAGCTTTCTCCTATCATAACATTTTCATGACCTTACTTTTTCACTTCTAGACTATTTTACGGTATAAAGGATGATAGATAGCAATTTGTTGATGATGAGACTAATTTGTATTTTAAATTCCATTCTTTTGTAAAAAATTTATCATTGCGGCGAATTCAGCATTCAAAAGTTTTGCGGCGAATTGAGCAAATACTTGTGATGAAGATTTTGGGCTATCTTCACAGAAGTCTTTTAGGGCGAAGTCTTTAGGTCTTCCAACATGTTGATGCCTTTCGAATAGTGCTAAATACGCATTTGTTTTACGTATGAATTCATTATTTGAGCAAAACCGCTTTCCTTGCAGCCATCTTTTCAAGTTTGGATGCAGCCAATAGCTGCTAGTGGCCAGATCTGGAGAGTATGGTGGATGCGGCAGCAATTCGTTACCCAATTCATGGAACTTTGCCATCGATTTTGCGCATGCGTTTTGTCGTTTATTTTTTTTTTGTTTTAGCTTTAAAACAAAGATCTCAGATGAAATACCTATGCAGCCAAGTTTGCCTTGGTTCGAAATGGGGTTATAGATTAGTTGGAATGTAAGGACAACCAAGGGAAATATGTATAGGATGTTTAAATGGTGGTGGAAAGCCTCAGAAACATATAAATTTAAATACGAGACAATAGTTAACAAGTCAGACAAGTTATAAGGCAATCTCATTTACTTAGTACTCTCATATGTTTTGGTACACGACTGAACGTGCTCACTTTGAGTGAGCTACTGAACCCACTCGCTTCGTTTTGACACCTATTTGACATTTATTTCTAGCATAAATTTCTTTTCGCGAAAAAAGTTTTCGTCGGCATGAAATGGGGCTCGCACTAAAATCGTGTTGTTAAAGTTGGACTAAAAAAATATGGCATGGAAAGAGCCGATCTTTTTCGGACCTTGCGACGAGTCGGAGTCACTCGTAATTTTGTGTACCGTACTGTGAAGTTGTTTAAGGACACTGGTGCGAATAATCGACCGTCCAAAATCCGAACATCTGCGTGTTGTAAGAATATCGCGAGCCATTAAGGCGGTGAAGTCTCGAATTAAGCGTAAACCTCTGCGAAAGCAGAAAATCTTGTCGCGGGAGATGAATTCTTCGACGCAATTGATTTCTCGGATTCTTAAATATGACTTGGGGCTCAGAGCATACAAAAGACACACGTCTTTTCACGGCTTCTCACGGTAGCGTTAAAGAAACAACGTAAGCGAAAAACGAAAGCGTTACTTCTCAAGCACGCGGATAATGCCCACAGACGAATTATGTTTACTGACGAAAAAATTTTGACCGTAGAGAAATCGTTCAATAAACAGAATGATAGAGTGTATGCTCTGTCATCACGACATGCAGCAGAACTCGTTCCAAAAGTTTAGAGAGATCACCACCCAGCTTCTTTGGGGAGTCGTCTATGATGGGGTGGTCCCCAAGTCAAAACTTCGATGTTTTGGAATTGGTTCTGAAGCCTCTTAACACGACATTATTTCAAAACAAGCCGTGGACGTTTCAACAAGTTTCCGCTCCGGTCTATAATCTCCTTAGCAATCTCACTTAATTTCAATCGGAGGTTATCCACCACCATTCGATGGATTTTTTAAGGTTTTCTGGAGTTGTCACCTCAATTCGACGTCTAGAATGAGCAGCATCTTTGGTGCTTGTACGGCCACATTTAAATTCTGCAAACCACCGACAAATGGTTGCTTTCGACTAGGCAGATTCCTTGTAACACTTTTCAAGCCATGCTTAGTCTTTTGAACTCAACTTAAATAAATTTACACTGCTTTTTAATCCAAGCATTTAAACTTTAATCACTACTAGGGCAAAGACTTTTTAATTGACTCGTTTCCCGTCATAATGTTTAAATCACTGAAAACGTTTATGTTGTTCAAAAAGTTAACTACACTCAACTACGACTTTAGAATTATATGAAAGGTCATTAAAATTCAGTATCTAATGAATAAAAGTTCTGTCAACATTTTTGCCTTTTTCACGACAGACTTTCCTGTCGGATGTTTTATGAGGACTACGAAATTTAACATAATGTATTGTGGAAAGTGGGCAGCAATTACAAAGGGGCGGAAAGAACAAAGTACATTTTTCAGTGCACGATGATATGTGTGCTTCTATAGATCCTTAGTTTGTGCCTATGTATGTTTATTGTAGCACAATTTAGGCCATTTTTTGTTGCTCACAAATGGTGCAGGAAATTCCTTTGTCGCCTAGTGTTTGTATGGGTGTGTGTTTGTGTTTGCGTTGGTTTTAATCTAGGTGAACTGAAGCTGTATTCGCTCCAATGACTCTGAGTTAGCTTTTTTGTTTGTGCTTAAATAATAAAAAAAGGGTTAAACTTTTAATGCTTTTGTCTGTGATTCATTTATTATTTAAGGCTTAATTTATAGCAAACAAAGGCAATTGAACTCTTTTATTTATTGGGTGTCAATGTATTGAACTCAGCTTAGTTTGTATTGAATTTGTGATACTTAAAAATGGTTTTTCACTTACAGTGACGGACAAAACTGTTGACAAATGAGAAGTTAAACATTAAAAAAAAATCCGTCTTTTTCACAGAAATTAGAATAACAATATATGAACACTTTTACTTTGTATGAGCACCTTTCGATTTTTTAAGAGTCTTAATTCTTTGTGGCATACTTTTAACTTAATTTGTAAGCACCATTGGACTTCAATTTTATCAAGCTTACTGTGTTCTTTCCCATAGTTCATCTACGGTGCTAGGCAATTCATTTTGGCTGAACGTTTTTAGTTTTAAAATTGCCCAAGGATGTTCGATTGGATTTATATGAGGCGATTTGGGTGGTCAATCCTAAAACATTATACCATTTTCGACAAACCATTATTTAGTTATATTTGCCCTGTGTTTGGGTTCATTGTCTTTCATGAAAATGTCGTTTTAACCCGGTTCGATTCCAAAAATATCCAGACCATGCAAAAAAGAGTCCTCAAGAATTGTGATATACCTCTTATCCGACGAAGAATTCTCACCTCATTTCGACGAGAACAGCCCCAAGTCATCAATGAGTCACCTTCGATTTTAAAAGTTTCCCACCTTTTCATATTTTTTTTGCAAAAATTAGCCTTTGCCGCTTACTCAGAAAAGGGTTTTTTAACCTTGGTTAAAGCCCTTAATCTTTTATTTGTGACACTACTTCGAATAGTTTTGACAGAAGTTGGCTGTATTCTGGACACACCCATGGATTTTAACTTGGCAACGTATCTTTATCCTTGTCCTTATTCTTGTCCCTATCCGTTACTTTGTTTCCAAGCTGGCGCTCATCATTATACTTTTTCTTATATTTGTCCAAATTAATGTCCTACTTCTTATTCAAACTCTTCACTAAGGGAAAAAAATATTAAATTTATCCAAAAACTTTTTTAATTTATCCAAAAAGCGAGTCATTTTTGCACCAATAACGCATTTGCATAAATCGACTACGTAAATATTTAAAATTCATTTAAAAACTTTTGAATTACATAAAATATTAAAATATTTAAACAGAAATAATAAAAAAATATTTAAAAGAATTAAAGAATTTTTGAATTTGAAAATAAAACTATCACATCTAAAGGAAATTTATATAAAAAATATTGAAATTAAAAAACAATATATTCAAATATTTCTCACGAGCTGCGTCCATTAATGCCATTAGCATGGTACTTTATTTTCTTTTTTCGTTCCTTAATATTATACTATTTTTGACAGTCGGTGCAATATTATGACACCATATGTCAAAAATAGTATAAAACTATAGAACGAAAAAAGAAAATAAAGTAACCATGCTTATGGCATTAATAAAGCAAACTAATAAAGCAAAATATGCAGGCAAATGACAATCGGTGCGACACATTCGTGGGAAAATGTCGAGTTGTCACTCCACCCTACATAATTGCATTATTTCAGCACGCAATCAATCGCTCATACGTACGGCCAAATATCCCTGTTATACTACCCTTGCAACAAAAACGAAATGAGAATTATAAGAACTAAGGTTGCAACTGAAAGAAATAAACTGCAGGAACAGAGGGCGATGCTGTTGCTGCTTGTCGGAATATGTGTGTACGTGTGCGATGCTGTTGCTGCTTGCTTGTGTGGAATATGTGTGTACGTGTGTGGTATAAATAAAATTCAAATACGAAAAAAAAAACGAGTTGTAAGGAAAATATTTGATTTATCCACGTAAATATTTAAATAAAATTGATACTCAGGCGTGGATAATGTTAATATGCATTATTTCCCTTAGTGTTGTTTTGATACATGTCTAAATTACTTACTTTACCGTTGTTCGAATTCATTTCCTAATCCTTGTTCCACTTTTTCCCAACCTTTGTCCTAAATCTTGTCCTTAGTGTATCCAAATCCTTGTTCCATTCCTTGACCCATTTTTTGTCCTTATTCTTTTCCCAATCTTATCCTAAATATTGTTTTAGGTGTGCCTAAATCTTTGTCCCAGTCCTTGCTCTAATCCTTTTCATTTTCTTCTTTCCAATTTTTGTCTCAATTCCTGAATTCTTGTCCGAATCCTTTTGAAATTCCATGATCTACTCTTTGTCCAAATCTTTGTCCTACTTCTTATCTTACTTCTGGTCCTAATCGTTGCCCAGCCTTTATCACCTTTATCCTCTTTTTTTAATCCTTGTCGTAGTACTTATTCTCATTTTAATTTGAATTTAATTTTTTATTTTTATATTTGCCTTTGCTTTTGCATTTGGTCCATTTACTAACATAGGTTACTTTAAGGGGTTTCCTGAGAAGCCTCTTGACGCAATTAATTATTTTATTGAAAACCTCAGCTTTACTGTCGTTCAATACTATTTCAATACTAATTCGATGCAACGTTTTTTTATTGTTGTTGCAATTTTACTGTAACGAAACTGTTGCGGTAGTTTCGTGGTTACAAAAGAAGTTTTTTTTATGAGTGAAAACAAGTATTTTTTGCTGCCGTAAAATAAAATTTTTCTTAGCACTGCTACTCAACGAGAAATAATTCCATGCAACAATGTTGCATTTTCGTTTCATAAGTTCCTATATCCCCATTACGTCATCTTTTTTTTTAGATTTGTCGTAGAGTTAAGTATAAATCCTTCATTTATTTTTTAAAACATTTACCGTACTGCATATACTCACTGAGTAATAATTCCATGCAACGCCGTTTTATGATTATTGAATTTTCGAACTTGAAACGCCTCTCTTCATGGCTCTTGGCATCATTACTTTGTTTGTCTATTTTTATCGTGAGGGCTAAGAACCATCCTTAACTGGCGTAAAATATTTTTTTCCCGTACCACCTATACTCAGCGAGTAATAATTCAATGTAACAAATTTGCAGTTTCGTTGCATAAACAGCTCCCACGTTGTCCCAATGAACTCATTATTATTTTTTTTTGTATGTTTTAATCATAAGGTCAAAGAATAAACTTTCACTTTCGTGCTATAATTTTTTTGTTAGCACCTATGTACATTCAGCGAGTAGCAATTCCAACGCGATGCATTTTTGAAAAATTACTTTTTCAACTTTTTTTCGAAACCAGCGTGATAAAACGTATCGTTGTCACGTCAAAACTAAGGAAAACCCAAATTCTTTTATCGGGATTTAAGCCAGTACAACTCACAGTACCAAGGACGTCAGTCAAAGTTATTTGACGTTGCAAAGTTACTTTTAAGTAAATGCACTTACGTTCCATATCGAGTGCATTTATGTTCATTCTGATTTATGTATGATAAGTAGATATGACATACATTCAAAAATGCAAAGCAACCGTATGCACTCGAAATTGTATTTCCAGAATATGAAAGAATGGGGTCGACCGCTATGTCCTTGTTGATGCGAGAAAGAGTTTGAGATTTGATTTGAAAGTTGCTAAGATAGCTTGTGTGTGAGTGTGTAGTTTAAGTGGGTTACAATGCAATAGAATCCCTCACTTAAGTGACAATTTTCTTTTGTCAGAGACAGAGTTTTGTCGTAACGAAGCAATTGTATTGTTGTTGTTATTGTTTTTAGTATTTTCAGTGAAGTTGTTGCTTACTGAAATACTACCACACAAATGCATGTATGTTCTAGTAGAAACCACAGATTTTTTACTTTATTTCTGAAAATATTGACTATTTCAAAAAGCGTCTAACAGAAGTGGCATAAACCAAATAAAAAGTATTATTTCATGTTTTTCTAAGATTTAAAAACAAAAAATGCTTTGTGGTCAACTAAATTTATTTTGAATTCTTGTTGGGACGGAGATAGACTCGCGATGCATTTTGCTTGGCTTTATACGCTGACGCACACAAGTTAACCTTGGTTTTTCTTTGATAAGGATATATTTTCGGAATGGTTTCATTCTCCATGAGTGTGCATTTATTGAACTTGTAATAAAATTAACGACCTACACTTTAAGTGGCCGAGAATAAACTCTTTGCTATTTACTTACTTTTATCTTTATTTTGGGCTTTGTGTCTTTCTACATAATTTTAGCGCGTATTTTCAGCGTTTCCCAATTTCAGTGTCTAGTGCACAGAATCCAATAAGAAATGAGCTATTTTTCAACTACTTAAAATTGTTGTTGCTACTTAAAGAAAACTTCTTATCTTCTGCTGCTATTTATTAGAAATTTCATAGATTAAAATGCACGTCTGTCTTTTAAGAAAATTGTAGGGAAAAAAAAACTAATTTAAACTAGGTTAAGTTAACAAACAGTGAAGATTTGTACCGTAATTTATGAAATATGCCAAAAAGTAGAACTGCACAGTTATTTGCATTACCAGATATAACTTGAGTTATTTTGAAATTAAATCACTAAAAGTGTCTACGAAATGTATCTAAAAAAATTTGACTATATTATAAAAATTTAAATAAGTGAACTAAATAAAGTTAATAGTTCAGTTTTATTAAAAAAGTCGCTTCAAAGCATCAACTTTCAATCGTCAAATTACAAATAAGTAAACTAAGTTTTATTTAATCAAAGATTGCTATAAATGAAAGTAAAATATAAAATACTCAAGTATTTTATACATAATTATTAATGCAAAAACAAAAAAAAAAACAAAATTAAATATTTCCTTATGAAACTATTATCGACACATTACTCACCATGGGAATGACAAAACTACCTAGAAGCAAGCAATAACTCAATTAATTATTCGAATATACTCATATATTCTTATAAACTGTGTTTTTTTATTTTTCCTCGTAAATATTTATTGTTAAAATACACTTCAAAGTAGTTATAAATGCATAACCAACTGCTTTGTTATATATATACAGTAAGGTGATTAAAAAAAAAAAACATTTTTTCGAAAATCAACCGAGCTCATTCAAAAATAGGATGGTTATATCAAAATATGAAAACCAAAATTTAAAAAATTATTTTTTTTTAATTTCTGTTTTAGTTGAGGAAAATCGTGGAAAAAGCCTTAAATTTGAAATATTCATATCTCTCTCATTTTTAAACATATAATTATGAAACTTTCATGGCATACGTACAATAGACCATCATTAATAAAACATGTTAAAATTTTGGATTCTAGATCAAAATGTTTTTATTTTAGGTCCTTGAGGGTTAAAAAAAGGAATCGCTGTTAACTATGTTTCGCATGGGAAAATAATATTTTTTTTATTGACAACCTATTCCTCGACAACCATTCATTCCATTCTTTAACATTATTTTGTAGACGTCGAATTAACTTGGATAGTACAGCTATGGAGAACTAATGCTGTGGGGAACTTTTAACAAAAAACACGTTAAGACAACTAAAATAAATTTTATTGTCTTTTTAGTCAAAATTACTAGTGATAACCAGTGCCAGATCTACATACGGGCTGAAAGGGCTATAGACCCCCCATCTCCCCCTTTTTAGAATTGTTTGTATGGGAAAAAACGAGCTAAAAGCCATTTCAGCTCCCCCCTCGGGCTACAAAACTGTAGTTTCAGACCCCCCCTCGGGCGAATCCTAGATCTGCAATTGGTAATAAACCCCCGAAAATCGGGTACAGGTTGTGTCTCAAGTCTTTTTGCCTTTTTTTAACTTTAAACGCTCATACCCATATGCTTGAGTGTGCATATATGATGGAGTAATTTTTTCCATGCTAGTAATATCCAGTTTCGAATTCCACATGAAATTCTGAGTAAAAAACTCCTTGTGACCATATATTTCCGATGAAATTTACCCATCGAAAAATCGTTTAAAGATTCGTATATTATAATTTCGAAAATGAAAGAGATATGAATATTTCATCTTTAAGGCTTTTTCCACGATTTTCTTCATCTAAAACAGAAAACCGCTGGTAGCACTATCTAAAAATTAAAAAAAAATTTTTTTACGTTTTCGGTTGATTTTCGAAAAAAATTTTTTTTAATCACACTAATATACAGTGCCACACAAAAGTATTCGGGACTAATATTCTTTCGAAATTAACCATAATTTTTGTTGAATATAAACGAATTCTTTCAATCGAAAATCACTTCAGTACTTTGTACAAATATGATTACTTTTAATAACAACTATTAAATAAAAGTGGCGTCCGTGGCGTAGTTGGTTAAAGTGCGTGGCCGCTATGTCAACGAACCTGCAAGCCCGGGTTCGAACCCCAGCAGCGACAGAAAATTATTTAAATTAAAATAATTTTTCTGTACGGCCGCCACCTCTCTGCAGACAATGCCAAACCTCAGAGAGTAATCAAAATGCCATGTAAAGCTTCTTGAGAATCGCCGTTCGGAGTCGGCGTTAAACCTGTAAGTCCGTTTCTCGGTCAATTGTGTACAAACTTAATAACACGCACAACACAATTGATCATAAGAAGCTAGGTCAAAGTCCTTTCAAGGGCTGAAATGGCCAGTTATTTATTTATTTTATTATTAAATAAAAGTTAAAATAATAAAACCTAGCGAAATCAACAAAAATCGAAAAATTTAACTAAATATTACTCACAAAAGTATTCGAAATTTGCTCGGTAGCGTCCCTTTTTTTCGTAAAAAAAAAATAATTTTTAGAATGCTTGAAGAAAGGAAAATAATTTAAGAGATTTCTAGTTCTAAAACAAGAAGCACTTCTACTGTTTCTATCATAGTATTTTAGAAAGGCACACGCTTCGTGTTGGACAACGATCAGGCAGGCCAAAAAATCTAAATACTCGTGATAAACAGAATATGACGAAACAGCCTCTAACTTCTACCGTAGAGGTTAACAGAAACCTCATTGCATGCATGTAAGTGGAGGACGACGCTCAGAGCTGCTGGTTACAATTAAAGAACTCTCCGAATCAAACCACTTATAAGTGAAGAAAATTGTAAAAAAAAACGCTTAAAATTTGCGAAAAAATATAACATTCACACAACCATTTGGATCTCAATTAATATACAGCGAAGAAATAAAATGTATCCTTTCTGAGCCAGATTGGAAAATAAAGTACGGAGAAAGAAGAATACTGAATCGAACCCAAAAAATACATACCCTTTGTTAAACATAGAGTTGGTAACGTCATATTATGGAGTCGTATGAGTGCAAATAGAGTTGGCAACATTCAATTCATAACAGACAGAATGAACCATCGGCAGTACAAACAGATTTTGAAAGACAATTTGGAAGCAAGTGCCGAAAACCTTAGTTTTTCTGGTCGTTCCATATTTCAACAATATCGTTATCTACCCGAAGCATAAAATAAAAAAAAAATACAGTTCAGAAAAATCAACTTTGGATCCAGTACAATACGAAAAGTATTTTAGGAACACCTCCTCAGTCACTGTATCTCAACCTGATCGAACATTTATGGACGGATTTGGAGCAATCTATATGAAAGTATCCTATAACATCAAACGAGCAATTTAAACGAGTAACAACAGAAGAATGGGCGAAAATTTCATCAGAAAGAACTCAGAAGCTTGGTCTGTCCTTGCCAAATCGCATAAAGAAAATTATTAGACAAAAGGTATACGGCACACAATATTAGATTTTCATTTTCATTATTTAACTAGCATTTTAAAAATATTTTAAAATAGTGGTTTGAAAATGGAGTTTCACCAAAGAAATGGAATTAACACGTGAATATTTTCGGGTGATGATTTTTGAGTTCAAACCTTCGAAACCTTCAAACTCCTGGTTTCGGAGGTACCATCTTTAAAGTGGTAAAACTGTTTCGAAAATTGATTCATACGAATGCATTTTCTTGGAGAATTCTTCGAAAAACAATCAAAGCATTCTCAGTGATTAACCAGTGATTTCAGACTTTAAAGGCAACACTCATATTTAATAAAAGTTATCTATAAATGATAATATATACCCCCGTCGCCAAAAAACAACCCTCGCGATTAATTTTTTTACAAAATCCTAACAAATAGTAAATCCATTAATATTATGAAAGAAATGGCAATCTTGCTTTTATTTTAATGCATTTTTTTTTTAAATGGCAATCTTGCCTGGTTTTAACAATTATTTAAAAAAAAAATTCAATAAACAAGTGCTTAAGTAAAGTGAGGGTGTTTTTTTTTTTAGAAAAAAGGCTCTAATTTCAGCATTTAAAAAAAATAAGATAAGCAAACGTCAGATTGCTATTTAAGTAGGTACAGATGAGTTGACTGTAAGAAATGTGATAAAAAATGATGAAAAATTTGGGTTCATGGTTTACGGGTTTAAAGGTAGCAGACGACCAAAAAATACAACGGAAAGATCATAAAATAGGAAGAATCTGTGATTCAAACCGGTTCCAACATGCTGGACTTATTAACAAAACTTTTCACACGACGATTAAAAAAAAAAAAAAAAAAATAGTAACAGAACAGTTCAGAGGCGGCAATTGAACTACGCCGATTCACAATTGAATTTAATTCCAGAAAATTATTAAGGTTAAAGCGTGAAATCTTGAAGAGCATCAAATAAACCTGCCAGCTATCAAAAATACAAAAAAAAAACAAGTCTACGTAACAGTATCGTTAACAAATCTCTACTGACAGGCAGGAGCTTCCATAATGTCAGAGAAATAAACAAAGCCAAAAGTATAGAATCTAGTGTGGGAACTACACGTTGCTAAATTGATTTCTTTGGCGTGATATCGTGCTGGCTTTACGTGTTAAGCTTGTATGCATAAGAATTACTCAGGATAAGGAATATGTTGCTAACAAATGTAATGCATAGGATATCGATTTTTTATTAAACCATTGAGTGATGCACATACATACGAAAGTACATAAAAACACGAAAGTAAACACCAACAGTTGACTGGCAGTCACAAAAAATTATAGCTTACTATGCATAATTAACGATGACCTTAAGTAGTAAGTTCTATGCAACTAACTTATAATAAAACAAAACTAATTAAATCATGACAAAAATACACACGCGAAGAACTCGCACCAACGTCATAAATGAACATAAATAAATTAATAGCATGACCGTGTTTTTCTTTACAAATTCCTCTTAAGGAAAGTGTCATCTACCTACCAGCTAGTCAGTGAGTATAAAAGACAACATCAACAAAAGCTGTTCTACCTAAACATATGACGCCGGTTATGTAGTTCCCTGAATACAAAAATGAATCACATCGATTACTTAGTAAATGTTTTAAAAATAAAACGATGATGTTGTTTGCAGAAAAAAATTAAAAAGAAAAACCAGTTATTTAACCAGGCAACGTGGTTTTCGGCGTGCACGAGGTAAACAAAACCAAGTTAAACCATTTTACCAAAAGTAGCAACAAAACAAATGCAAGTTAAATTTGTATATTTTGTGCTTAGTAACCATCGTGAAGATGTTGCATTACAACTTTACAATTATAGTTTTGTTTGTTAAGAGAATTAGAGACGAGGCTTTGTAAAGCTGATGTGGCACAAGCAACTGTCTAAAAGAAAACTTTACACAAAAGTTTTTTAAATACTTTTTAGCTCAAGTTCTTTGCTATTGTGTTAGGTTTCAGACATGTTACCAACCAACTATTCCATGTAGCCCCTATGGGCTCAACACTAATGACAAAATCAAACCAAGTCGGTTCGCTGACCTAATGATTATGACGAGACGACTTAAATAGTTTGTTGGTACCTGCCAACGAAGGTGTATTTTGTGTCGACGAACCTGTGCTATAAATGTGTAAGCGTCTCTTTAAAATGCACTCATTAACCATTTGTTCTATCATGCTTGATTACATTATAAAAATGTTTGTAGTCTAAACCAAAAGGACAAACACCATTTCAATTAATAAATTATCAATAGGGGTATTCACGATTTCATGTATTTGTTATATATTTAAAAAAAATACGCAATTTGAATTGCAAACAGTGAAGATATATTCAATGTAGAAAATTGTTATATTTTTAAGTTTGTATATTTATTTGCATGTTGTCGTCAAGAACATAATTCAATTACATAAGGTTATCCAGATATTTGACATTTTCTTCCAAAAAATAAAATCAGAATAAAATTGTAATTTCATAAGGGCACAGTTGCCCGAAAATCATACTTATTTATAGTACATTTTTTATAAATTACTTTTATACTACAATTTTCTGCTTACATGAATACCTTTTTTTATGCAAATAAAATTTTGAGCTATCGCACAGTGAACTGTCGCTATATAAGCAGTTGACAAAATTAGAAATAATCGTTGGATATTTATGAAATTTGGTACCTTTAGCAATTTCAGGTGGCTAAGCACATAATGAAAGCAGATTTATTGTAAGCTTTTGCAAAAAGTTAATTCGGTTATTATTTTCCTTTGGCTAAAATCTTGAGTGTGCACACATGAATGATATATTGTTAGAAAGGTTTGCCAATTACCTGTCCAGTGGTATACATAACATGCAAAGTTAGTTTGTCGGATATTAGGATTTTTACGTTCAAAGTTAGTATCATTTGCCTACATTTCAATACGTTTTCAAATATTTCCTTTGACCATTCAAATGACGTTTCGATGTCTCGTCAATAATGGATTAATTTTTGTGTACGATTATGATTGACAATCAATGTTAAACGAGTGGCAAGAAATTACGAGTGATTTAAAACAAATCTCTGGTGAGCATGATTTATCGTTGGAGCGGTGCCAAGTTTGCTTTTCAGACCTATGACCTATGTACAACACTTCAATGCATTTCAAGAATTTACATATGAAGAATATTACACATGCAGAAGTTTACACATGAAATAATATCTCTTGATTTAATTTAATTTGACTTTTTCATTAAATTATATTGAGACTAATCTTGAGTTCGAGGCCAATTTCTTTTTAATGTTTTAAATTTAATAAGATTTTTAAAATTTTTCAACTTTTCTGTGTTTCCAGTTGATGTCAAAATGATTTCCTTATAAATAAATTTAAACTCGTAGTTAGTAACCATGATACAATTATAAGGTAGGCCCAGGAAAAACACACTCTCTATGACTACAAATCAACAACAAAACAATAACAAAGGCGTAGGTATAATGTCAAAATACAATACAAAGCGATGCAAATAAATTGGTTACTGAACAATCGAAGTAAGAACTCGAATAAAAATTATATAAAAAGTTCACTTTTATTTGCTTCGTTGAAAGCTAAAATACAATTAATTTTGTATTATATCTTAAAACATAACTCATTTTGTTAAATTTTAAGGGTTTTTGCTTACTTTTCGTGTATTATTCCACAAAAAATCTGGGTACTCAATACCCAATACCCAGATTCATACTGTTAAAAGTAAATTATACATCCCTATCGCTGAACGAATAAACGTCAGTTGTTAAAAATGACATTATACCTACGCCAATGTTTTGATTTTCTTTGCTTTGCTTTGCTTTTTCGTTTTTTTTGTCTCCGAATTGGGCCTACCGTATAATTGTATCATGGTTAGTAACATTCGTTTTTAAAGTTCCATTCGTATTTTGCAAAAGAGAAATATTGGTTTGTGTCTTTGCTAAGTTATCTTCTTGCAGTTAACAGGGCTCAATTACGGGCAAATAGCATTGCAAATGTATGCCCCTTCCAAATATTTGCTATCAACTGTGAGCACACTTTTTAGATCACAGAAAAAAAATTTTTAGATTTTGGAAGAAAATAAGAACAAGTCAAATAATATTTGTGGTATTTTTCTATCAAATCTATTTAAAAAATTTAAAGCAATTAGAAACGCTGCTATTGAAATGATTTTTTTTTGAAGATATGAAAAAAATACTTATGTTATATAGTTTAAATTAAGTGAAACATATATTTAACATGCATATTTATTAGAAATGGAAATTGACGACGCCGCTGTTGAGGAATTTTTTAACGATTTAGGAGTAAGACTTCTCTCTTTTTATTTTTTTGCTGGTTCGAGTTCAATTTGTGCCTATGGTAAAAATAATACCCACATCACATGAGGGGTACTGCACAACGAGGCGTGGCACCTTAAATACAGTTGTTACACCTCAAACATGGTATCTTGCCATTAATGAAAGTTGAAGTCTTAAAATTAGGAACAATGCAAATGTTTGGCTATTGTCAAAACTTTTTACCAATATAAACCAAACCAATATGAAATATATTGGTGGAATTTTTGAACTATTTTCTATACAAGTCCAAAACCACGAAAGCGATTTCACCGTAAAAAATATGCTTTATTTAGTGTAGACAAAGAAAAATTTTTATTGTGTGGAGCCCTAAAGCAATTGGCGTTTATTTCCTTATGGTAAACCTGGGTCTGTTTGCAAAACTAAAAACAAAAAAAAAAAAGATACAGTATACCGTGTATACAGTAAAGAAGTGAAACTTCTTCTATGTATACACTCTTTCTTTTCTAGAATAAGAACGATTTTAGTGTAAAGGCTCGATTATGCTATCTGGAATAGAACCCATCGCTGCACTAGGGAGAAAACTCAGAGCGTAGCTTTATTGAAAGTTTGAGAGCGAGAGTATGATCGTGAGAAAATCAAGTGTTGCATATTCCGCATATTAAGGGAATAATTTCTTAAAAAGGGATTTTTTTATTTTACATAACTACAATGAGCGATTTTTTTGCCAATGGGAGCTTCAGGTGGATTTATAAATTTGTTTTTCAAAAATTTTTTTTTGGCATATTAATAAGGAGTTTCACAGAACAATGTCACAACAATAAATCTACCTCAACTGTAAACTTGATCTTAACTTTCATTTTTATTTCTGCCTTAAAAACTAAAAATCAAAAATTACCGGTTATTTTGTACTCAAAAACTATGGGACAAATTTTAGTTATTATTTTTGCTTTAAAAAAATTAAGCCTTATAAATACTTTTTTGTTCAAAACTTTAAATGTGAAAAGATAACTAAAACTTTCACACACACATTATACTTACTATTATTAATAGTAAATAGTTCGATATAAAATTATATAACTAAGATATGTATAAAATAGTTATCTATTGAAAGAACTTATTCCAACTTTTCTTGCGCACAGTGTCAAGTTGGCGTCATGGAATTGCACAATTATCGCAACTTGCATTTGCGTAAACTCGCATAAACTTTCATCTTATATTCTTTCAGTTCTTCTTTGCTTGTAAAATACATTTTTAATGAAAAATCTATTCAAACAATATTTAAGGATACAAAGTGCATTAACCCACAATATCTAAGATTCAGAGACATAAAGCTTTATGTTTAGAAGTTTAATTGCGTTTCTTCAACGTTAACTATGTCAATTGCCCGAATTTCTATTAGTTGCATTGAGCAAGGTCGTACTGTAGTTACTTTTTTCTCCATACAAACATTTTTGACTCTACACTAATAGTTCGGGTGTAGAATTAAATGCTAAGAAATTTTCGTTTCTACAGCATACTACGCTTTATTCAAGAATGATAGAAAAATAGATTACGCATTGCGCAGGTCCGTTATGTTGTTTACTTTTTATTTTGACATTTCTAGCTACGAACAAAGTATTTTTTACGATCATGACGTCACGCTAGACCAAGTTTGTTTCTTGAATCTTTTGCCATTGTTTCATATTTGTTCACATTTTTAACAAGCCTTGACAGAAAGCCATATCGTAAGCTCATATCGTAAGTCTATCGTAACGTAGATGCGCAGATCGTAGAAAATTATTTTTACTATCTGCGCAATCTATTTTTCTATCATTCTTGGGCTTTAATCATAAACATTTTTTCATTCGCTGCTCATGTTTGTAAGGTTTGTGTCTGAACTAAAGAAAATCTCTACAAAAATTAAGAATTCCAATGGATTTGCAATGGCCGCTACATAAAAAAAATGCTGCAAAGGGCGCATATGGAGCATGTCTTTGATATTAAACGAAAAGACAAACAAAAAACATGGTTGCGAAAATGTTTATGAATAAGGCTGTTATATTTTCCCGCTAGGAGCGCTGTTTATTTTCCCGCTGGCATCTACAGCAAAAGTAGTTTGATTAATTGGTATGTAGACAACATTTAAATATGAAGACCTTAGCCCGGCATATATCACGTTGGCTTCATAAAACTGAGATTGCGGGTTCGATACTCATCGCTAACAAAGAAATTTTTTCAGTCTTTTATACAATGTATATCCCTCTCATTCTATCTACTTTACAACATATCTTTCTTCTCTATCGTGTAACGAAATGAAGTAAATTGACCTTGAAATTTCACTCCTCAATATTCTTATTCAAATTTCGAAGCGCCGCCTATGTTGCCAGAAAAGCACGATAAATAGTGTTTATGGTATTTTTCAACGATTGTGGGATGTGGGAATTCCCATGGTATTTTGTGGTAAAAATGTCTCGCGTGGGAATAAAAATACCACATGTGGGATATTTACCACGCGTGGGAAAAAAAATACCTCAAAATACCATAAAATACCTCAAATTACCACAAAATACCATAATACCTCAAAATACCTCAAAATACCACAAAATACCTCAAATTACCACAAAATACCTTTCAAGCATTTTATACGCTAAGAGCTTATCGAAATCAAACTACACAACAGAAGTTCACTTTAATGAAATCCACTATGAACTTTATAATAGCGAAATGTATAAAAATTAATTTATTTAAGCTATGAACATATCAATTTAAACTAATTTATTACGGTTATATTTTTATTTAATTAATATTTAGAAAAATAACTGAATTAATATGCTTATTATGTTTTTAATAAATAAAGAACTGAATAATATTTAAAATCAATGTTTTTTATTGAATATGGTCAATTCTTGGTAATTATGTTATGATGTTGTCAGAATCAATTTAGTTTACTGCATTTTGGTATGTTTTGGTAATTTGAGGTATTTTGAGGTATTTTGTGGTATTTTGAGGTATTTTGAGGTATTATGGTATTTTGTGGTAATTTTGAGGTATTTTGAGGTATTTTGCGACTGTGGTAATTTATGGGAATTAAGTGTGAGAAAAAGAGAATTTTGGTGGTAATTTCATCTGGCGACATTGAGCGCCGCCTAAGAAGTTTCACTTCAAAAAAAAACATATTTTTCATAAAGTCCAATTAAATGGAAAGTTAGAGCAATGTTCCAACTCAGGTCTCTGATCAGACTCGATCTTTCGATTTAACTAGGCCATGACAAAAAAAAAAAAAAAATAAGAAGTTATTATAAACGTGGATGTATCTCAACTTTGAATTTTTGTATTTATCCTTGCATACTTCTCGATGCAGCGTTTCATAAAAATATCTTGTTTTACAGAAAGGTGTAAATAATAATAATAAACTTAAGTATTCGGGTTACTCACCAGTTTTATTTGCCTACAATGTCTCACTTTCTGCTCTACAACTTTAGCCGAATCAAATATCAGCACTTGATGAGTTTTTTACTAGAATCTTTAATTGCACGTTCGATTAACTAAGCTGCGCTGATGGAATTTCAAACAAAGTTAGAGCCAGATGTCATTCGCACTGCTGGTTCCGCGTGCAAAACCGACTCCGAATAACAAAGACGCGCACGAGACGGTGGCTGGAAAGGATTTGGTGCACTGCTGGCCTGTTTGGAATACTCGTGGTGATTGCTTTGAAACAATTTCAAATTAATATTTATCAGCAAATCTTGTAGACGAACTTCTGAATTTTTCACTTCGGCCGCGCCTGTGGGGAGCTAGGCAATTTTTTGTTTTGGGGTGGAAACGACAGAAGAATACAGAGCACAAAAGTAAATTCGAACTGGTGTTGGGCGGGGGAGTTGAGAAGTAGGCTTGTAGAAAATTTTATATACACGGCGAAGCTGCCTCTGCTCAAGGTGGAGCAAGAAAATTTGTTGCTTTTAATAAAATAATTTTCACATCCACTTTTCTTTAACCGTATCGTGTACGTTTAAGTTCATCACGATATTTATATGCTAACAAAATAGAGAAAATTACTTTACATTCAGCGGAGATTGACAACAAATGTTAAGTGTTAAAGAAATTATAGAAAACACAAACTTTCTACGCGACTTTTGCACACCTTCTTAATTTTTATGCAATATTTTGGCACTTAATTGAAATCCAAGCTTTTCCACTTCTTTAGAATTGAATTTTATTAATTAACAAAAGCTTGTCAAGAACTTTCTTTACTTTTACTACTTTGTATCTACTCGATTATATTAATAAGAACAACAGAAAATATTAAAGAAAGCACAACACGAGCACACAAAGAAAGCGAATGAGTAATTTTTAATTCCTCAATTCTTCACTCGATGACTGTCGAATTGGTAATGAAATGTTGTGTGTTGAAAAACGAAAGAAAAAAAAGGAAATATCGAAATTACTCAAGTCCAGAGTTGCATGGAAAGTACTTTCGTATTAAAAATGATACTTTTTATGTTGAGGGTACGACATTTGTTGTGAACGTACCTTTTTATTATTTTTGAAGCACGTGGAACAATTGAAGATGAGTGAAAATGGATTTTTTTCACTTTTTTTTTGAAAATGTGTATTTGGAGCTAAAAAAGCTAATGGTGAAAAAATTTCTCGCCGCTCTCAAGTGGTTCAGAAGTTACAGGGCTCGGAAGTTGAGAAAATGGACCTCAAAAACTTGTGAGATTTTTTTCATTTACTTACAAAACCTAGCATTATGGGTATCAAAAGAAATGTTATGCTGTTACCTATTAGGTTATTTCGTAAAAGGGTGAACCGCCAAGTGTGCATATGGAAAATGCTGTATCTTCAAAAGTAA
This sequence comes from Pherbina coryleti, assembly GCA_943735915.1. Lineage (NCBI taxonomy): Eukaryota > Metazoa > Arthropoda > Insecta > Diptera > Sciomyzidae > Pherbina > Pherbina coryleti. The sequence continues at coordinate 81,711,476 of OX030952.1, read as the reverse complement.
TGCGTGGATTTTAATGATTGATAGCTCGTTGAATAGGTAACAGCATAACCTTTCTTTTGATACCCATAATGCTAAGTTTTGTAGGAAAATTTTAAAAAAATCACAAGTTTTTGAGGTCCATTTCCCCAACTTTCAAGCCTTTCAATAACTTCTAAGCCAATTGAGAGCTGCGTGCCATTTTTCCGGATTTGAGATTAGAAGGTCTTAATACATATATTCCACAAAAAAAATGTATAAATTTTGAGTTTTTGTTCATCTTCAATTATGCCGAAGATAAAAGTTGTGGCGCATTTTTTTGTTTTGGTCAACTCCTTCAAATTTCCGATAGAAAATACATGGCCTCAAATTTGGGGACCGTTAAACTCATCACTTTGAAGTCTTTGGAAGCAAATACAGGACCTTTTTTTTTGTCAGCACTTTGAAATCTCCGGGAGCAAATAAAGGTTCTCAAAATTGTTGAGGAGCTTTTCTTTTGCTCATCACTTTCAATTCGACAAGTCGAAAAAATAGGTTGAAAATCCAGTGTTTCCTAGTTCATGCCGAAATTTTTTTTCAGTTGAACGTGTTATTTTTTCCAAAATAATTTTTTTCATTTTTTTTTTTTTATTTTGAGAGTACCTTTTTATTTTTTCTCGATGCAACCCTGCTCAAGAGAAAGCACCATGTCATGCCAGTGTTGCTTTTTTAGTACTTTTAGTGGCTAAGACCATATAATAACGACACGAAGTTTTGAATATTTCGAATATAATAATTCTTAGGTAAATTTTATATATATTAATTTTGTAGTTTATATTTTATATATATTAATTTTTTAATTTATATTGTGTAATATATAAATTTTATATTTATTTCTTTTTCAATTTATAAGTGGTAAATTTTTTAAATCTTTCTCGAAAACAAACACTCCAGCTGTCAAAAGTAATGTACTGAACACACTGACGACGACAACAACAATGCGACATCTGTCAAATTTTTTATATGCTTCTCTTCCGGGGCGTCTCGACTAGCAATAATTCATTGTATGCCATCTGTCAAAATCCATTGCAATATTTCAAGCGTGGGGTTTTGATGTTAAGTTTTTGTTTTTTTTAAAATGACGTCGAGCAAATAAGTACGCTGCTAGCGCGCATTTAATGCTTTAAATCCTCACTCAAATCGAGTGTATAAATTTATTATTTTATAAATTTCTTCTCCACATCACTCCATTTTCAGGAATTTAATTTAATTTTTTAAATTTCAAGCTTTAATTTAAATTTCTTTAATTTTTGCAGCAGTTTTAATTTTCAGCACATATAAAAATGACTGTCAGATAAGAAAAATGGCAGTTCATTGCCAAGAATGATAGAAAAATAGATTACGCATTGCGCAGCTCCGTTATGTTGTTTACTTTTTATTTTGACATTTCTAGCTACGAACAAAGCATTTTTTACGATCATTACGTCACGCTTGACCAAGTTTGTTTCTTGAATCTTTTGCCATTGTTTCATATTTGTTCGCATATTGAACACGACTTGACAGCAAGCCATATCGTAAGCTCATATCGCATGTCTATCGTGACGTAGATGCGGAGATCGTTGAAAATTATTTTTACGATCTACGCAATCTATTTTTCTATCATTCTTGGTTGATTGCCAAGTTCGTGTTTGCAATATATGTCTTGCAATATTGCAAGGTATGTATTGCCAACTTCGGTAATTGTGTGGTCTCCATTGGCAATATTTGATGTTCGACAGATGGTATGCAATGAATTATTGCTAGTCGTTGACGCCCATAGCAATGTTGCTGACGTCGAATTTAGAATTATTTCTAATTTGATGAGCAAATGAGATGTGCAAATATAAGGGTTTGTGTATGTGTGAATGAAACAATCGTATGACATTTCCACATTGTTGACTCTTTCTTCATGTCTCGTCGTAAAGTCGTGTAGTCGTCAATGTGTTCAGTGCATAAGGTAGGGAAAGAAGCTGTAACAACAATGATTGGCGTTGTGAAATGTATAGTATTGTGTTAACGATGGAACTTTTTGTAATTTTGTTGTATTTGGAAAAACACTTATTAACCCTTTCATACCCGATTTAAATTGGGAGTGACAAAAAAATGTTTACGGAAAAATATGTGTTTATCTTGACTCATATATAAACTGACAATAATTTCAAAGTCCTTAGTGTCCTGGTTTTTTTGTTACAGGATGTTATCCATAGGAAAACAAGTGGTTGGACAAACTAAACACTTTTTTAATGTTCTTTTTTTTCTTAACTCTCTTATATTTATTAATTTATTTTGATCACTTGATTTTACTATAAAACAATTATTTTAATGTTTTTAAGCACTTTCTGTCAAAACACTTTTTCGCAAAACGATTTTCTTTTGACAATCTTGATTTTGACAATTTCACTCTGGAACAAATAGCTGTTAGCTTACTATGGAACAAATAGATGTTAGCTTGCACAACTCATAAAGGTACATGATGCAAAAAACTACAGGTCAAGAAAATTAAAATAGCGGGGCTTGGAAGCTTATAAGCACAATGTGGCTTAAAGGCAGAGAAGATGAGGATTTTTATATAGAGTAATGTACTGAACAGATTGACGACGACAGCGACAATAAGCTATCAGTTTATGTACTGAACACATTGACAACGACAGCGACATTACATCTGTCAAATTTTTTACATGTATTTCTTATGTAGAGCATTTGGTCTAATGTCGCAATGTCGTGTCGTCGATATAGAACTATTCCTAATTTGACAGCTTGTCGTCGTCAATGTGTTCAGTACATAATGTCGCAATGTCGTGTCGTCGATTTAGAACTATTCCTAATTTGACAGCTTGTCGTCGCTGTCGTCGTCAATGTGTTCAGTACATAATGTCGCAATGTCGTGTCGTCGATTTAGAACTATTCCTAATTTGACAGCATGTCGTCGTTGTCGTCGTCAATGTGTTCAGTACATAATGCACTGAACACATTGACGACGGCAACGACATTACGACATCTGTCAAATTTTTTTATATGTATTTCTTATGGAGAGAATTTGGTCTAATGCACTGAACACATTGACGACGGCAACGACATTACGACATCTGTCAAATTTTATTACATGTATTTCTTATGGAGAGAATTTGGTCTAATGTCGCAATGTCGTGTCGTCGATATAGAATTATTCCTAATTTGACAGCTTGTCGTCGCTGTCGTCGTCAATGTGTTCAGTACATAATGTCGCAATGTCGTGTCGTCGATTTAGAACTATTCTTAATTTGACAGCTTGTCGTCGCTGTCGTCGTCAATGTGCTCAGTACATAATTTAACAGCTTGTCGTCGCTGTCGTAGTTAATGTGTTCAGTACATAATGAAAAAAGGTAATTACCCGTTTTCCAGTAAATTATTTTATCCAAAAATTATTTGAGGGTGGCGGTCGTGGCTGAGTGCACTATAAAGTGCGTCGACCATGCGATGCCGACTCGAGACCAGGTTCGATCCCCAGCTGACACTGAAATTTATTTCAATTGAAACTAATTTTTCTGATCGGCTGTTACCTCTCTGCAGACAACGGCAAAACTCAGAGAGTCAATAAAGCCATATAAAGCTTCTTGAAAGCATTCACATTTGACGTTCGGGATCATCATAAAACTAGTAGGTCCAGTTCTTGATCATTCGTGTACAAACATTTAATAAAAATAAGTTTATGATTATAATTAACAATTATAATTTATGATTTAACTAATTCATCAATGGATAATTGTATATAACTTTAAGAATTCTATCATTAACAAGGCTTTTGATATTACATAATGAATAATATGAAATGATTTGCTTTTAAAATATGGCAAACTTAAAATCTTTTGATGCTGCTGAAAGTAATCAATGGCTGTCGGAAGTTAACGGTGACTTTTACTCCATCGATTAAACCATTGTAGTGACTTTAGTCAAATGTAGGTCAGCGTGGAAACAATAACCAAGTGCTAAGCCAAACGGACATATGACCCTTCTCGGGTTATTGCTCCCTTTTACACTCATTCTTTTATTGCATTTTATTGCAACAAATGCGACGACATATGATCGCCGGACAAACCCAAGTAGAAAGTCCAAAAGACAAATTGAAACCGAAATAGTTTGACACATTTCCCAAATGTGTTAATCACCGCCTGGTTATTGTTTTCAACGTTATATAAATAGAAGTAAGTAGAAGTAAGTAGTCAGTTAGATATAAATTATTAAACTGTAAAATATGATTTCCCACAGTTAGACATAAACTATTAAACTGTAAAATATGATTTCTCATAGTTAGACATAAATTATATAATAAAACATAACTTGTGCTTAAACTTTAAAATATGATTTCTCATTGTTAGACATAAATAAAACAACAAAACATAACATGGCGATCCTTTGCCATTCGGACCCTTTGCACGGGAAAATCGATAGTGAATATTAAGTGAAAAAGGTGAACAGGACAAGAATCCGTTTTGAACAATACATGAAAGCAAAAGTGCTCCAAAATAAACTGTGCCAGAATTTATTAGTGAACTGGGACTGTGCTAAAATAATGTAACAAAATGCCGTTTCAAACCGAGTTCAAAAATTATTTGCTGAAAAATAAGATAATAAGTGACAATATCGAATACGAATTACTCGAGAAGTTTTCAAGCACGTTTAACAACGATTATAAAGAACGTAAAATCGAAACAAAAATAACAAGCGAGGAACTAATTCAAATTCTTAAGGAAGAATCATCTCTAGACTTCAACATATTTAGCTGAAATATTTTTGGAAACAATCCTTCAGACGGGAAAAAGGACTGCGCCTGGAATATAGAACTGCATTAACTTATAACCAAGGACGACACAGATTTGGCCTCTGAGTATATCATTTCGATTGCAAAATGCAAAACAATACTAAGTTTTAATTATGTACTTTATCATATACATATTCAATCTACAATATTATATAATAGAAAAGTTTTGTTTAATATCAAATAACAAGCATTATATAATACATTGACAATATATTAGACTTTTAATCTGTAAAACGAAATTTTTTCATTATCCAAAAAAAAAAAAAAAATATATATTTTTTAATATGTCGTGGTGGAAGAAAACGCTTAGCGCGATACTAATAGCCGTGTCTGGTTACGAGGTTGGAAAAGACAGACAAGGTGAAAAAGTAGAGAAGTTAGCTGAAAAAATTAACCAGCATAGGGAAACAGTTATAAACCACAACGAATCAGGAATGAATATTTCACACGTTATTATTATTATTGTCATGTTGTTAACAATCACAGTTCTGTACTCATTAATAAAAACTTATTTCAAATACAAACACAATAGAATAACGGCTGCACCGCCAAGAATTTAAAATCGTAAACTTTATGTCGATTTTGCAAAAACCATAAATGACAAGTCCTGTCACATGGAGGGACATAACAGACAAACTTAGAAGCATTAAGGCAGAATTTGACAGATCGTACAAATGCCTGAATAGGACACCAGTACCCTCTAAACACACTCAAATAAAACACTTAAACACACTAGTTTATCAGCATAATACGATCACAGGCCTCAGCAAGACAGTCTACCCATTCTTAAGCGTCAATCACCAGGACGAATTCATAAAATTTTTTTCTTCAATCAAAACAAGACTAGAAGCAATTTTTAGACATTTAGAAATTAGGGACAGAGTACCAAAAGAGATAAACAAATTCATAATAATTAATTTCCAAGATGAAGGAGAAGAAACATCAGACGAAGAAGTAGGGAAAAAGGACAGAGAAACATCAGACGAAGAAGTAGAAAAAACTAACACAATGACCACTACTCCCGTAGAATTTATAAATTTGGCTACAAAGCTGTTGCCAGAGTTTGATGGCAAAGCTGAAAATTTGACCAAATTCATTAATGCACTGGACATACTAGACTCGATCAAAGGAAGTAACGAAAGCATTGCAATTTCATTGATCAAAACCAAACTCAACCAAACAGCGAGCAGGTTATTGACCAATGAAACAACAATCAGGGAAATAAAAAGCGCACTGACCGCTAATGTGAAACACGAGTCGTCACAAAGTATAGCAGTCAAATTGTTGAGCATAAAACAACAAAACAAGACTGACGGCGATTTCGCGAAGGAAATTGAATCCCTTGCACAACAGCTAGAGTTCGCTTACATTTCTGATGGAATGTCGTCAGCGTTGGCAAGAAACTACTCAGCGCAGTCGGCAGCCAAAGCAATAAGAACAAATGCAAGGTCTGATGAAGTAAAAATGTTAATGAAGGCAGGTCAGTTTTCAACGGTTAGTGACGCAGTCACCAAATTCATTGAGTTAGGGGCTGAAAGCACAGGCACCCTTCAGGTGAACTATATAAATAACTCATACAGGGGGAACAATTCCAACAGGAGAAATAATTCATTTAGAGGAAATAATTCTTACAGAGGTAATCGAAACTACAGAAACTATTACCAAAGTAATCGGGGTAGAAACCACAGTAACTATAACAACCATAATAACGGTAATAGTAACCCTAACAGAAACAACAATAATAATAATAACTATAGGGGCCGTAATAACCCAAACAGAAATGTACGCTACACGGAAGCGTCGGAAAACGCAGAGCACCCCCAGAATGCCCAACTGGGGAGTGCGTAAAATTAAACACTGCGAACTTATTAAACATCAATTTGTCATTTAGTAACTTTGTCACTATAAATTCCTCACTAAATGACTACGAGTCCACCTTTTTAATAGACACAGGCTCGGAAATAAGTATTTACAAAACATCAACAAATGACCAAATTCAAATAAATAAAAATCATATCTACAATTTAAAAGGCATAGGAAATGGTACCATAAAAACTTTAGGTGCCACTACAGCAACACTTTATATAAACAACTCAGAAATCATTCATAATTTCCAAGTAGTAGATGAAAATTTTCCAATCCCTTGCGATGGTATTATAGGGTTAGACTTCATAAAACAATTCAATTGTTTATTAGATTACAAGCATAATGGTCCAAGTCTATTGATATTACGACCAAACTCTCTAAAAGGTCACTTGGAGATAGAAATTTCAGAATCACCCACAAAGGAAATACTTAGTTTACCGGCAAGAGCGGAAGTAATTAGGAAGATCCACATAGTTGCAACCGCAGAAAATATACTAATCCCAAGCCAAGAGTTAGAAGAAGGCATAATAATAGGAAATACAATAGTTAACACGAGGAATCCATATGTCAGGATAATAAATACAACAGATAATAACGTTTTTCTTAAACAAAATAAGATCAAAACAGAATCCTTAGATGACTACAATGTGGTTAACATCAGCAAAACAATCGATACTGAAGAAAGAAGGCACACTATATTAAGTAAATTAACCCAAAACTGTCCTTTATATCACCGAGATAAATTACTAAAATTATGCTCAGACTATTCAGATGTATTCGCTTTAGAGACTGACCCCTGTACTGTTAACAATTTTTATAGACAAAAATTGCATTTGAAAGACGAGACACCAGTCTACATTAAAAACTATAGATTGCCACATAATCATAAACCCGAAATCAAAAAACATATAGACAAGTTAATTAAAGATGACATAGTTGAACCTTCAGTATCGGAATATAATAGCCCAATTATTCTTGTACCTAAGAAATCCTTACCAAATCCATCAGAAAAAAAATGGAGATTAGTAATAGACTATAGACAGGTTAACAAAAAACTAGCGTCAGACAAATACCCACTTCCAAGAATCGATGATATTCTCGATCAATTGGGTCGTGCCAAATATTTTTCCTGTCTGGATTTAATCTCTGGTTTTCATCAAATAGAACTAGAGGAGAATTCAAGAAACATAACATCTTTCTCATCCGATCAAGGATCATTTAGATTCAAGCGTTTACCATTTGGATTAAAAATTGCGCCCAACTCATTCCAACGAATGATGAATATTGCATTTTCCGGCCTTAAGCCGAATAAAACGTTCATTTATATGGATGACTTAATAGTTGTAGGCTGCTCGGAAAATCACATGCTTGAAAATTTAAAATCAGTTTTCGATGTTTGTAGAGCCACAAATCTTAAACTTCACCCAGATAAATGCAAATTCTTTGACTCCCAAGTAACATTTCTAGGACACAAATGCACGGATCAGGGAATCTTACCAGACGAATCAAAATTCGATAAAATTCTTTCCTACCCAAGACCAACAAATGCCGATGAATGCAAAAGATTTGTAGCATTCGTTAATTACTATAGAAGATTCATACCGAATTTTGCTAATCATTCAACACATATCACCAAATTAACGAGAAAGAAAACTCCATTCATCTGGACAACCGATTGTGAAAATGCATTTGAATACCTAAGAAATTCTTTACTATCACCTGAAATACTTCAATATCCAGATTTTGAAAAACCATTCTGTATCACCACCGATGCAAGCAAAATAGCTTGTGGTGCCGTATTGAGTCAGGATTATAATGGTACACAATTACCTATTGCCTTCGCGTCAAAAGCATTCACTAAAGGGGAAGCCAATAAGTCAGTTATAGAACAAGAACTTACGGCAATCCATTGGGCCATAGATTTCTTCAAGCCGTACATCTATGGTACTAAATTCTTAATAAAAAGTGATCACAAACCGCTAACATACCTCTTTGCAATGAAAAATCCTTCCTCCAAATTGACAAGAATGAGACTCGACCTCGAGGAATTCGATTTTGAAATTGAATATATTAAAGGTAGGGACAATTGCGGCGCGGATGCTCTATCTCGCATTGATTTTGGGCAAATTAAGCGACTCAAAGAAGAAAACTCTGCCATGATACAAGTAATCACAAGGTCCAAATCCAAGGATACACCCCCTAACACCAAGACCACCGAAAAACAAAAAGACAATATACAACACGTATACAATACTATTACAAATCAAGAAGTGAAAAAATTACCTCGCCTCACACTTAGGTGCACCACTAATGAAAAATTAACAGAATCCTCGAAATTAGTATTACTCCATGGAAAGAAAGAAATATTTAAATTTGATGCTAAAGATATTATTGCTTATGAGAAAATTGCGCTAGAGCAATTCTTTCTCAAACTTGAAAAAGCAGTTGGTAATAATAACTTTACAGGCATAAAGATAGCTATCAATGACAATTTGTTTAAACATATAGATATAGAGGAATTCAAAAAGGTAGGCAACAAAACTTTAAAGAAGGTAATAATTGGAATAACACCGCAAATAACCAAAATCACTTCACAAAAGCAAAAAGTAGAACTTCTGGAAAAATATCATGATGACCCTGTATTTGGAGGCCACCCAGGTGTCACACGATTGTTATCAAAAATTAGACGACAGTATACATGGAAAAACATGGCTTCAGACGTGAAGTCTTATGTTAAAAATTGTGAAAGCTGTAATAAAAACAAGTCGGGTAAAAATAAAATAGAGCCTTTTATTATAACAAACACACCAGCAACCGCTTTTGACATCGTTCAAATCGATACTGTAGGCCCTCTTCCCAGATCATTCAACGGGAACGAATACGCTCTTACAATAATTTGCGATTTATCAAAGTTTCTCATAACTGTAGCAATACCTAGTAAAGCAGCTAATATAGTAGCCAAAGCAATAGTAGAAAACTGCATTTTAGTTCACGGACCCATTAAACGCATACTAACAGACATGGGTACCGAATACAAGAATCAACTTTTCGAGGAAATATGTAAACTACTGAAGATTGAAAATAAAACAAGCACTCCATATCACCACCAAACACTAGGTACAGTAGAACGTTCACATAGAACATTTAATGAATACATAAGGTCCTATATTTCAATAAATAAACTAGACTGGGACCACTGGCTTAAATATTTCACGTATTGCTATAATACGACGCCATCAACAACCCATGGCTATACACCATTTGAGCTAGTTTACGGTAAAACTACCACACCTTACGACTTCACATTAAACGGTAAAGTTGATCCAATCTACAATATAGATGACTACAAATCAGAATTAAAATTTAAACTACAGACAGCTCAAAAACGAGCGAAAGATTTACTAGAGAAAACAAAGGTAAAAACAAAGGAAAATTACGATAAAAAAGCAAATCCACAAAGTATTCTAGCAAACAGCATGGTCTACCTAAAGGATGAAGCCGGCCACAAGCTGGACAGCATCTTTAAAGGCCCATATAAAGTTATAGAAACAGACACTCAGGGTAATTGCAAAATCGATATAAACTCAAAAACAACCATTGTACATAAAAACAGATTAAAATTAGCATAATAAACTTTTAAAAACGTATTTTAAGACTATCCTGGCCAGGACTAATACATTAATACCTAGATTAAAATTACTAATTGTTAACGGCAAATACATAAATATTATATACAATTAAAAAAAAAAAAAAAAAAAAAAAAAAAAAAAAAAAAAAAAAAAAAAAAAAAAAAAAAAAACCTATACCACACTACTATCATAAGGAAAATGTAAAAAACATAAATATATAAATACTTAAAATTCCATTGTACAGCATGATCATTCAAATCATCTCTATTTGTATGATCACGCTTTCCAAAACGGGGAAGGTGTAGTGACTTTAGTCAAATGTAGGTCAGCGTGGAAACAATAACCAAGTGCTAAGCCAAACGGACATATGACCCTTCTCGGGTTATTGCTCCCTTTTACACTCATTCTTTTATTGCATTTTATTGCAACAAATGCGACGACATATGATCGCCGGACAAACCCAAGTAGAAAGTCCAAAAGACAAATTGAAACCGAAATAGTTTGACACATTTCCCAAATGTGTTAATCACCGCCTGGTTATTGTTTTCAACGTTATATAAATAGAAGTAAGTAGAAGTAAGTAGTCAGTTAGATATAAATTATTAAACTGTAAAATATGATTTCCCACAGTTAGACATAAACTATTAAACTGTAAAATATGATTTCTCATAGTTAGACATAAATTATATAATAAAACATAACTTGTGCTTAAACTTTAAAATATGATTTCTCATTGTTAGACATAAATAAAACAACAAAACATAACACCATGTGAATTCCGGTTTTACTTAAAACATGCGTTCCGAAAGAACGCCCAGGCCAAGTGAAAAAGGTCAAAGATAAAGAATTGGAGACGTTGCTCGTTGAGAAGTCGTGTAAAAGATATTGAAAACATATTAGGTCTGTTCCCGTACTTTTGTAGCAAAAACTTGCAAGTTGCAAAATTCAAGAGAGTAAGCAAAAAAATTGTCTCTGAGCAATAAAAATGCTAAAAAGTACGGGAACGCTTTTTAGTAAAAACTTGCAACTTTTAATCAAACATATGTTGGACAAACACTTGGCTAATTAAAAGAAAAATTTTTTTGAAGATTTCGACAATGTCTGATAAATTAGCTGCACTAATTGATTAAATATATATGCTATATGCGCCTGGCATACAATTAATTTGAATATTTGTCTTTTTATTTTCCATTTTTAGCGCAAATTTTTACTTGATGCACTTGTCGGCCAGTTTTTTTTTTTATTCTAGCGCACATTTTGACATTTCTGTGAACACATGACAACTTGCAAGTTTTTACTACACGAAATTTGTGTAGCAGAAACTTGCAACTTTTCGCAAGGAGAGGAAATGTTTTACTCTCTCATTGTCGCTCTCTTTTGCAAGTTTTTGGTGTACGGGAACGCAGTTTAGTAAAAAGTTGTGCAAGTTTTCGAAAGTTTTCACAAACTTGCAAGTACGGGAACAGACCTATTGCGAGTTACTCAATTATTGGTTTTCATCAAAACGCAAAGAAAGTTAGGAACAACTTTGACTGTTGTTAGTCGTAGTTGTCAAGAAACCGCTTCTTCAAATTGAATTTTAAATTTAACAGTGGCCTAAAACATTTTTGTAAGCATGTGAATAATATCATTGTTTTTATTTATTGTTGTTATTTTTATTAACGTATTGTTATTTTTCTTATATAACTAGTAAATATTTTTATAAAATCAGACATTATCGTAATTATTTACTGACACAATTGAATTATTGATAATAACAAAAAATGCATAAAAACTTTTAGGCAAAACCGGCATAATATAAAGATATTTTATGTAGCAAAATCAAGTTCTTAATTTGACAATTACTGCATTCGCCAATCGAACAATGCGATTAAAGTCGGTTTTTGAATGAGCGCGCCAGTACTTGCAACGACCCCACATTACTGCAGGATAGTTTGGACTAGATATACCATGGAAAATGCGAGCTAAAGTACGACCGCTAAAGTTGTTATCCGGATACATATTAAGCATGGCATGTACATCGCTTGTAATATGATCATCGGGAATGCTAGTGAGCTGAAAGAAATAAAATAATTAATAAATTAAATTCATTGCGATAAGTAAACTTACATCAACATCAAGCTTAAGATCCTTCGGATAATCATTGCGGAAATAGTCTCGTATAATAGCTTTCAATTGATCAGACCGATCATGAGAAAAATTTTCTTTGCCGCAGGGTGTAAACGTATTGTAGGCCACCGATGACAGGCCTTGGAAAACGTATTGCAACTGCCGATTGATATAAAAAGAAATTGAATTTCAATGCTTTTGTTGATACCGTTATAATTTAAATACATTTTCATTATTACCTGAATCAGTTGCGTTTTTTCTTGCATTACAGAGCGGTTATAAAGTGTATCTAATGCATCATCGATTTCATCGATTGTAAAATCACCTGGAGCTTTAATTCGAAACCCAAGATCAGTGAAGGTAACAGAAATTGGCGAACGTTTTGGATAACCGTTGACTGAAATAAAATTTGTAGCATTATCAATCCTAATGGTATGGCCTAATAACTAACCCTGAACCCATTCCAAATTTTTTAGTTGATACTTAACGACACCACTATTCCAACCAATTGCGGCAGCTATATCTACCACAGAGAATTCTATAATATTACAATCGTCCTTGAATGACTTCTTCTTTATTTCAAGCGCAATCGCCATGGCAAGCGGTGGACACTCTTTGGCGGCATGTCTGAGAAACAAGCACAATGTTTTCATATCTAGCAATATCTTATTATATTAAAAAAGAGGGCAGCATTCGTACTTTAAATATTTAGGTCCACCATAGGAAATAACTTTAGCCGTAATATAGGCAGAACTAAGTACATTCATGTTCCATCTACTGTCCAATTCCATGTAGCACAATAAGGTCGATATATTTTCCGCTGGTATATCTAAAGCTTCGACCGTTTTCTCAATGGAGAAACCAATTTCATGTCCCGGACAAATATGACTACGAGCTTTTTTGGCCACTGAAAACGATTCTATGTCTAAAGCAACTACTTCTGATGCCTTGGCGAAAACGTCAGCTCTTTCTTGAATTTTGGAAAAATCACTATGGTTGGAAATAAAGAAAGTGATTTTATTTACGATTACTAATGTGTGCTGTGATGTACCTGATGTGTGCTATCTCCGAAAATTGTGCTGTGATATGCTCAATTGTGGTAAATTGTATCGTTGATAGATTTAACAAATTTCAATATTTAGCAATCATAAGAACTAAATATATTTTTTTTTTCAAAATGTTAGCTCTGCTTATTTTCAGTTTTATTTGCCATTAAAAGGTTTTATTTGCATAATTATGTCTTTCGATTAGGAATTTTTTAAAAAAACTGCAAAAAATTCAAAAACTTGAAAACTTTTGAAAAAAGACTTGAATAATATTTGATCAAAAACGAGCAAACCTTAGTTGGTAATCAGTTGGGCTCTTAAAAAAACCTACCATTCAAATTAATTTATTATCCATCGTAGCACATAAAAGCACACGTCGGGCACATGCCAACACATAGGTCTATTTAGTTAAATGTAGCAAAGAAATGTTTACTTACTCTCTTTTCAAATTTTTATCACAGGAACAAGGCACGAAAATACGTTGCAACAATTTACGTATCACATGACGATCAATTGAATTTGCATAAATATGCCGTCGCAATTCATTTTGATCACCACCTCTAGCATCTAAAAAGAGATGACAATGTGCTTCTTTACCATCACGTCCAGCGCGTCCGATTTCCTGCACATAACTTTCAAAATTTCGTGGCATATTGTAGTGTATCACCGAGCGTATATCGGGCTTATTGATACCCATACCAAAGGCAATTGTGGCTACGACAATGCGTAGTTCGTTCTTCATAAAAGCGTTCTGTATTGTGCGGCGGCGTGAAGATGGCATGCCGGCATGATAAGGTTCCGCATGCCAATTGATACGTTTACGTTTCTTTTTACCACCTTCTGGTTCAACCACTTTTCGATCCTAATTAAAAAAAAGTAAGGTTTGATCTCGTATTTTCGCGTTATAAACGAATGCTTCCCACCTGCATACAGGTGCGTATAAATCCTGCAATTCTTTCGCACTCATCTCGTCTTGTACAGTAAATAATGATCGATTGACAAGCTTCAAATCTAATAGAAATAAAGAACTTAAAAGTAAAAGTGTTTTTTGCAAACTTTGTGCACCAAATAACCTCGCACTATTTAATAGCTGTAAAAGTGCCGCATCTCGATTCTCATCTTTGGATATTGAGAGTATCAAATTGTCCGGTAGTGGAATATCGCTGATAATTCCGTTTTCGCCGTCATGTATACACAAATGATCGATAATACTGAGTCTTGTTGGCAGTGTAGCTGTTGCTGTTAAACCTAAAACAGTTTTTACACCAAGATTCTTTTTAAGAACCTTGCAGATCATCAAGTAACTTGGTCTAAAATTATGACTCCACTGTGAGACACAATGAGCCTCATCAATGCACGCAAAGGCAATGGGTGGTAGTTGTCTTAGTATTGAGCCAAATCCCGTAGATCGTTCACCCGCAACAACAGCCTCGGGTGAAACAAGGAGAATATCTATTTCGCCATCGCTTATAAGCTGTAGGATTTTTAAGCGCTGTTGGGGTGTTTGATTTGTATGTAGGCAATGTGCGCGTAGAAAATGTGGTACACCTGTGACTTGATCCTCCATTAAAGACACCAGTGGTGATATGACCAATGTGATGGACTTCATTTGGCGACTGTACATATAAGCGGGTAATTGATAGCACAACGACTTGCCACTACCCGTGCTGAGAGTGACTAGTGTAGAAAGGCCAGAAAGTATTCGCATAACAGCACGATCTTGTCCTGAGTAGAAAAGAAGGAAAAAAATTTGTTTAGCAGATTGCACACTTTTAATTGACAATATAAAACGGGAAGAACAAGAGCAGGGGTTTATGGTTAAAAACTCCAAAAAGCTTTGTCGGTGGGGTACACTCCAGCCACGGTTATACACGCCAAGTACGTTTTGGTTTTCTTCTTTTTTTTTTTTTGGTACGGTTTTTGTTTTTTGTGAAACTGCACCATGTGAGGTGTCTGCATCAAATATATAGAATTGTAAGTCAGAAACATAAATTCATAAAATACCTAGGCAATTTTCTAAGATCTGATCTGAGAAACCCAATAGTTCAAATTCGCAGTAATGCTTTAATAAAGTGCTCCTTTAAACTATTAAATTTTTAGCAATGAACGAAAAAAAAAACTTTTAATACACGAACCCTTCTCCATTTGGAGCAATCAACTAGCTCATATATATTTCTAGTTCACACATTGTAATTTCAATTTCTAAACTAATGGCGGAGAGGATATCGCATAAAAAAGTCAAACGGCAGATTTTGTATACATAAGTTAAAATTGAAATGATATTCCGAAAAATAAGTTTTAATTCGAATTTTAAATGTTAGCTTTAAAAAAGATTTAGCTTTAAAAGTAGCTTAAAAAGAAATAATAAAGAGAAATCAGTTGATTTCTTATTTGCCTACCAAAATGTTCTTAACTCATCACTCTCTTAAACCATATTTGCAGACAGACATTAAAATTAGCCAATAGCTTTACTTACCTTTACGAAAATCAGTATGTCCAAACATTCGTAAAACTTCAAGTACTTCAGGCGTTACAGGCTTAACCGATCCATCAGGGTTCAAGTCATACAGACCACCAATTCCACTGTATTGCTTGGATTGTGCATGGGTTGTGTCGAGACCAGCTTGTTTAAGAAATTCTTCGGGAATTTTGTGTCCAATATATTTTTTTATTGGTGACAAAGATTGCGCTGTTGCTTCTTCCTCGGCAGTCTTCAAATCCATGCTTTCCAACTCATCGTCAGTTTCCATCAGTATCGTATCTTCATCTTCTTCTCTCGCACCAACTTCAGACTCGTTCTCATCATTAACCGTATCAAATTCATCTTCGTCTGTATCATTTCGATAAATAGCCGCATTTGGTGCTGCTGGCAATTTTGTAATATTCCTACTATGCACTGCCACAGCGCTCTGAGTGGCCATACGTTCAGCTTCTTCGAGTGTGGGGAATGGCGAAGGATCTTCTTCCAGCTGTGCAGTTAGCGGCAACAAGGCATCGCCTTTAATTTTGCAATTTTGAGCAAAGTGTCCCACTTGACCGCAAGTAAAGCAAGTAAGCACACCTCCATCACAGCCACCCATATTCATATTCGGTCCACTCAATGCATTAACACGCTTCTGATGCTTCCATAGTTTTTTCTTGTATTTGGAAAAATTCATAGATTTCTTGCCGCGCACAAAAGTCTTCTTTTGGATGTTGATTGTGACAAAATTTTCGTTCAACTTTCCACTCTCGATTTTTTCTTGCAATTTTTTACGCGCAGCCTCGCGTTTTTCATTAACCGGTAATGTAGAAAGTGATGTGACTTTGTTGGATACCATTGAGGGTATCGTATTGATATAACGCTGAGCCACTGTATCTGCAAATTCCAAATCATCTAAATTAATTCGTGGTACTGCGGTTATATCCCCACTATCTAAGGCTAACGTATATTTAAGATCAACTGGGTCAAGCGGTCCATTTTCTTCCGGATCATTTTCTTCCAAATCATCGGATTCGTTGTCTTTTCTAACAGCTTTGGCGGATTTTCGAGTAGTTGGTTTTTTCGCAGTTTTGATAGGCTTCGACTTGGCTTCTTTTTTTACTTTTATGGTTGTCGACTCCTTTTTGATGGGTTTAACTCGTTTTGCAGTTGCTTTTTTTCGCTTTCCTTTCGTTTTTTTCGCCTTGTAATCGACATCTTTTTCTTCATCGTCAGAGAAGTCGTGGCCTTTTCCCAATTCTGCTGTATTTTGTGCATTATCGATGTCAAATATGTCGACTTTTTTGTTTGGTTCTACCTGATCTTGAGCTACATTTAAATTTGACTCCACCTGAACTTTTGCTTCATTCAGCACATTAAGATGGGATTCATTTGGACTTTTATCTGTGACTAGAACTCGTCTTCGTTTGACGATGTGCCTATATTCTTGGCATTCATGCTCATTTTCGCTATTAGAAACTACAGCATCGGAATCGCTGTTAACAGCTTCTTTTTGAAACTTTTTAATTAAGTTTTCTTCTTCATGCTGTTCCGAGCTGGTTGCTGCTACTTTAATTTCCATGCTTAATCCAGACTTGTTGCTTACAGTTGGTAATATTTTGGTCACATCTATATTGGAGAGTCCATAGGTTTGCCTTTTGGCAGGTGTTGCTGCTGTAATACTGCTAGTGCTATTGTGTCTCCTCTGTGTGCCTTCTGATTTAATTGCATTCGAAGTTGTTATTCGTTCAAGCCAACCTTGGTCGACATTTGTTTTTATTGCTTCCTTTGGTCTGCTGGCCAATGGCACAGGAGATACGAGTTGTTGTTGCTCCTTAGCCTTTTGCGCCAGTATAGTCTCCAAATCTGGCAGCACTTCGCGCAGTTGTTCCTGACTGTCTGCAGCCAAATTACTTTGCGAACCTCGGAAGGACAAAGAATCTAAGCGAGATAGTGATTTACGTGGATTGCGCTTAGAAAACGAAGCAGACTTGAATAGTTTATGATTCAAATTCGATTTGAATGGTTTTCTCTCACATTCGAGTGCATCAGTTTGATTTTTCGATGATTGTTTGTTGCTCACATTTTGCCCCCAAGCATGTTCATTTAGTGCCAACTGCACTCCACTCACTGGCTCGAATTCTTTGATTACATTTTTATTATGCAAGTTGACAACGCTGCTAAGCGCTGCCACATCGTTAGGTAGTTCAGCTACATTAGAAAATTCGGTGCTACATCTATCATCAGTTGCGAGCGCTGAAATATCCAATGGCAACCTGGGTCCGCCATTAACACTTTCACAAAAACTATCATCAAATGTTATATCAGCTCCATCCACTTGTGTTGCTTCGAGCACATCGAAGCCGTCTTCCGCAAGCACATCGTTAAGTGTATCCTCCAAAAAGGTTGTTTTTAGCTTATAGTACATTTTATATGAATCACGAATATCCTTGGAGGCTTCACGTATGTCATACTTAAAAAAATTATGTACATAAGCATAGAGAAAACTAAGTAAACAATTTACCTTCGAAGGAATGCGTCCGTGTTGTTTTTTAAAATCCTTCTCCCAAAGCTTAACACATAATTTATATTTTTGATATTTGTGCTTGAAAGCTGAATCACTCATATTAAACTGTTTAGTTAATTTTATTCTCTAAAATTTTGGAAAATTCGGTAAAACTAATTTTCATTTGTGCTGCAGTGTCAAAATTTCGCGCCCAATAAAATTTGTTGTGAACTTGTCATTACAACAACAAGAAAAGAAACGGTTGCAATAAATAACAGCTGTTCTCGATGCGAGCTTCACAGGGTGCTTTCATATTTACTAATTAAGCGATATTTTTTATTCGCTCAGAGCAGAGCGTAAATCATGGTATGAAAAACAATCTACTATGGCTTTTTGTATGCATTAAGTCATTCTGAATTTCATTTCAGGTTAAAAATTTCGTTTTTAAATAAACTTAGGGTTCTTCAGATAGAAAAGGTTCATATGAAAATAGAATTAATTCTTTCATTCAACTAACAGCCCCCCCCCCCCCACCTCAATTGAAAAATTTTATATATTTTTATTTCCTATGTGTATATGCGACATTTTTGTTTATATGTTACAAAGTTTTAAACGCTTAAGTTCTGATTTCTTACCGAGCGTTTCCACCGCCCGAACGAACGATGATTTCTTCGTTCGTTCAGGCGGTGTAAACAGTTTGGTCCGAACCAAGGTTCGGAACATTGGTTTTTTACAAAATGCTCGCGAGCGCTATTCGCGCAGTGTAAACACTTTTCCAGCACGAACGAACGAAGATTTCTTCGTTCGCTCTGATCGGCCGACGCTCGATCTTTTTGGGCGAATCTAGTGCTTATTTGCGCATAGGTAGTAGATTTGTTGAAATTGTAGTTAATAACGTAGGAAAAACAAAAAAGAAAGAAAATATATTGAAAATTTAACGCAAAAGAACTTTAATTTACTTTGTTATTTTATTAGCACTTTATATAAGCAAATGATTTATATAATATTCTTTATATAATAAATTCTTTACATAAATACTTACATAAAACCTAAATTAAAAGGCATAAAAGTAGTAAAAATTAATAAAATTTAGTACGTTTGCATAAACAAATATTGATCAACGCTGATGCTCGCAAGCATTGAATTTAAGTGTTTCCACTGCACGAACGAACAAGATGGCGACTTACCAATGTTCGCAACTTGTGTTCGTGCGGTGGAAACAGTTGGACCGAACGAAGAATTCATCGCGACGATTTGTTCGCGATGATTTCTTCGTTCGTTCGGGCGGTGGAAACGCTCGGTTAGGTGATACGAAACTTAGTTTTATCTGAGTTTTGTCACTTTTTGTTAAGATTTCATTAACTACTTATGTGCATTGTTCATATCAGGGTCACCAGATAAAATTACCACCAGAATTCTCTTTTTCTCACACTTAATTCCCACAAATTACCACACTCGCAAAATACCTCAAAATACCATAAAATACCTCAAATTACCATAAAATACCACAATACCTCAAATTACCACAAAATACCACAAAATCCAAATTTTCTTTTGAGGTATTGTGGTATTTTGTGGTAATTTGAGGTATTCTATGGTATTTTGAGGTATTTTGTGGTAATTTGAGGTATTTATTTTCCCACGCGTGGTAAATATC
This sequence comes from Pherbina coryleti, assembly GCA_943735915.1. Taxonomy (NCBI): domain Eukaryota; kingdom Metazoa; phylum Arthropoda; class Insecta; order Diptera; family Sciomyzidae; genus Pherbina; species Pherbina coryleti. The sequence goes on along the minus strand of OX030952.1, from coordinate 81,691,410 downwards.
TCACATGTGGTATTTTTTTCCCACGCGAGAGATTTTTACCACAAAATACCATGGGAATTCCCACAATCGTTGAAAAATACCATAAGTACTATTTATCGTGCTCTTCTGGCAACAAAGGTTCATATATCAAATACTATGTTTCCATGGCGAGTTAACTCGGGGTTATGGATTTCGTCGAGTTAAGAAAATGGCGTTGCTAACTCGATAGTGTTTCCATGCACAGCATCGAGTTGAGTTGAAGTTGTCGATTTCATTTGACATTTTTGTTATTGTTTTACTAGCGAAATGGATACTAAATGGCAGCATTCACTTTGACAGATAGAACCCAGTTAAATCTTACAAGTTTCGTGGAGTTTCGTGGATTTAACGAAACTCAACTCAACTCGCGTTTCCATAGCGAGTTAACCCCGAGTAAACACCGAGTTAACGCGTCATGGAAACATAGTAAAACTTGAGTAGCGCTACGACACGAGTAGTGATCACCAACCAATTTTGTTCTCTAATTATCGTTTGTTGTGCAACTATTGTTTTTATTAAGGGTATTCATGCAAATGGGCAAAGCCCATATAAATAGTATAAACAAATTTACTTTAACCCCCTTATTAATAAACTGTCAAAATTTGTACAGAGAATCCTTTGCACAAACTAGATATATTTGCTCTTCGATTTAGGTGAGCAAACGAGGTGGCAAACTTATAACAGCAATCAGCTGTTTATATTTTTCAAAGTTTAGTTTTTTCCGCCAAATAAAAGCGTAGCTACAATTATAAAACAAAAAATTCAACAAGTTTCTTTTTTTCACTTTGTTCACTATTATATATTCACTTTGTTCACTTGTGCTGTGTCGACAGAAACTACGAATCCTTCGTTAAGCGTTTCTCTAATAATTTTATTTATAGTAAGGCTCAAATAAATTTATTTATAAATTTTATTTATAGTAAAAAGTAAGTAAGTAAATATGCTTTAACTTTACAAAAAAAGTTTATTTTAAATCTTTCTTTTCATGATAACTATCTTATAAATGATATCTTTGAGTGTCAAAAATCTTTTAGTTGGTCTAACTCCACGTACCTTTCTCCTATTGGTTTAATTAATGAAAATATTCCTTTAGATATTGACTTTTCCGCACCTTTGTTACCCTCTTTTTATATTAAAACAATCCCTGGCACTCATAGAGCCTGATTTATGGAATTTATATGATAATATTTATAATCGTAATTGTAATTGTTGAACTTTGTTTTGTGTGTATACTTCTACTTTTTATTTTTTCAAATTTCACCTTCTGTTACTAACTTTTAGCTTTCACTAATATTCACTAAACTTTATGTTAATTTGGATGTTAACTTTAAAATCCTTATATTTGCATGTAATGGATAGTTTGTTATTCTTAGGTTTAATTGTATTTAAGTGTTATTTAGTTTGTAAGTCTATCTGAGTTTTCTCTCTTAGTCTCAGCCTAAATGCCGAGAGCAAGCATTGTTTTTCATTTAATTTTTCTGACTATTGTTGTCCTTGTGTAACTTCTTATGTGTTTGCATGCAGCATATATCTATTTTCTTTTGTTATTAGAATAATACTTCTATAGTTCTAAGTATTTCTTGTGTTCGTGTGTAAGAAATCTTTGTGTTAAAATTTTCAAGTCTCAATAAAATCTACTATTACTATTACTATTTCTTCAAGTTAACAGCTGGCATATTTTTGAAAATGCACAATCGGTTTTAAGGGACGTTCACACAATCTACCTGATAAAATAACTAATTGCACAAAATATAACCTTGCCGCTTTGCATGAATACCACTAATAAAATAAAGAATACCAAAAAATGGTCATAAGTAATACACAAAAAAATTTTTAATAAATAACTATATGATAAAAAATAAGTGGCGATTAAAAATAAAGAAAGCAGAACTTACGAGAAATAATATACTATAAATAGTAAACAATAGGGGTATTCTCTATGCCTAGGATATGCCGTTACACAGTGCAAGAATAGGAAATGTATAATATCTGCAATTGAGAAACAACAATGGCGGATTGTACATTTCCTATTCTTGCACCGTGCAACGGCATATCCTAGGCATAGAGAATACCCCTAATGTATAATAAATAATAATAATGAATAAAAATTAAACATTTTTCCTCATTTTTTTTCTGCCGATAATCACGCATATACTCTGCTCTGGATTAACCAATCTCTGCAAATCACAAAATTATTATAATCAAATTAGATTTATATAAACATATTTAAAATTTTAACCGTGTATGCCAAAAACAGCTGTTTGGTCTTGTTAACTTTTACTTTGGATGTTGGAAAAAATAAGGTTATTATTTTTCTTTTATATAAAGGCTACACAGGTTTGTGTCTAAACTAAAATAGTAGCATGCGCTGTAGTTAAATAAAATTGAAGGGAAATTGTGGCTTCGTTCAGTTTACTGATATTTAAAACAGATATCAATGTGGTTTGTGTTTAAAACACATGTTTGTGGTTTGTGTGGCAGCTATTCGAGCCAAAACGGCTGCAATTAATTGTATGATAAATTAAATGGCGCTTGATTCCTCCACTTCCTGTTACGGATATCCGCTGCATTTCACGACATAGCTCCCACATGCTGAAAACCGATCGGTAAGATATTACATATTAATAACCTTATTTTTTCCAACATCCAAAGTAAAAGTTAACAAGACCAAACAGCTGTTTTGGGCATACACGGTTAATATTTTAAATATATATAAAGCTAATTTGATTATAATAATTTTGTGATTTGCAGAGATGGGTTAATCCAGTGTTTTTTAACCAGGGTTATTACCAAGGCAGACAATGGCAAACCTCAGAGAGTAAAAATTGCCATGAAAAGCTTCTTGAGAACATAAGCCGTTCGGAGTCGGCATAAAGCTTGTAGGTCTAGATCTCGATCTTTTGTGTTCAAACATTTCGTAAAAAGCACAACACAATTGATCATAAGAAGCTCGGACAAAGTCCTTTCAAGGGCTGTAACGGCCATTTCGTTTTTTTTTGTTTTATTACCAAGGTAAGGTGTCAGATGTTACATATCATATGCGACTACTGTAAGGCTCGCTCGTTTTTTTTTTTAAATTATTACAAGAACTAAATCTCAAAATTTTACATTTTTCCTCCCCATTAAAACCAGGTCTATCAGCTAGTGCTTAATAAAGTTTAAAAAATATACTTATTTAAAAATATTTTAAAATATGCATCTTAGGAGTTATTTTTAAATATTTTTAGTACTACTTCTGACAGTTGAGTTTAATTTAATGTGGTGTTATCTGACGGTTAACTGTTATTAGAAAACAGCAGCTACGTTAGTTGAGTTGTTTGACACCAGAAAAAAAATATGACTTTGTGTAAAGAAGACTATGGCCCATATTACACGATGATCGTTTGATCGCGGTCAAAATATTTTTGTTGTTGCTTTCAATGGCCCATATTACACGATGATCGTTTGATCGCGGTCAAAATATTTTTGTTGTTGCTTTCAATGCGAAACTGTCAAAAAACACTGAGAGCCAGAGAGGATGAACAATTGTTAGGGCGATCAAAATATGTTCATCTTTGAACGCTGTACATGACAGCAATCACGATCAAAACAGTGTTGCTGGGTAGCAAAATTTTCGATGTGTTGAGTTTTAGCAGCTAAAAAGCACCAAAAATACTACTTTTCGACTGAAAGGTATTAAAAAAGTTGCATGAAACCCTTATTTTGGACAAGAATTCTTATTGGAATAAAAAAACATACAAGACTTGGTAAGCAAAAATATAGAGTTTATATATTTTTCATGCAAAATAATTTAATTCAATTTCAGATTGCAATGGCTGCTTGGTCGGAAAAAGAAGAGGAAGTACTTATAACTTTGTTCAAAATAAAGGGAGAGCTGTGGGATGTGAAAGATCCCTTATATCAGAATAGAGTTAGAATGGAAAATATTAATTTTGTCTCACCAAAATAAAATTAAACTATCTAGGTTAAGAACAATAACTTTTACAATACGAAATAAAGTGGAGTTGGAAATGGAGTGGTAAAAGTACTTAATATTATTGAAACATCAAAGTTGATCGCGATCAAACGATCATCATGTGACCTACCAACGATCAAAATGTAAAAGAGCGTAAAAAAGTGTTCATTGACCGCGATCAAACGATCATCGTGTAGTATGGGCCAATGCGAAACAATTGTTCATCCGCTCTGGCTCTCACTGTTTTTTGACAGTTTTGCATTGAAAGCAACAACAAAAATATTTTGACCGCGATCAAACGATCATCGTGTAATATGGGCCTATCACCCGATCGGACTAAAGGCGTAATTTTTAGTGTATCATTCTCGCTAACCTTTGATCCTCTTTAATCCTTAACCCTTTAGGCGCCGACCTCCAAAAAATCGTTGAAGATCATTGTTTTTTAAGATTAAAAAAGAGTCAGGTACACATTTTTACTTATACGAAATTTTTATTTAAATTTTAATTATAAAAAATAAATTTTTATTTCACTTTAATTGGTGTTTATAATTTTGTTTAATTTGATTTAAAATATGTTAATTTTTTGCACAAACTTTTCTGTGTTCACAATGCAACTTCTCACACTAAAGTAATCACGGTAAAAAAACTAAACGGCAAAATGCTATAAATCCTTCAGGAGAATTACGACGAGATATATAACCGTTATGATCGCTACAAATTCAAATAAGAAATCATTTTAGTTACGCAGTAAAGTAAAGCTATACTATAAGGGCTATAGGGCTAAGGCTGCGTTTATAGTGTGCACTGTAACCGATGAGAGATGGTACTTGCACATGGAAACAACTTCGTTGAGCTAGTAGTGTTTATAGTGTGCGCCTGTTGTTTGCAGATGGGACCAGCTTGATCGAGCCGGTGGTGCTTATAGCGCGTACTTGCTGCTTGGAGCTCTTCCTGTTTCGTTTTAAACAGTCGACAATTGCGTTTTGCTAATTAAATTCAAGCTTATTAGTTATTGTAGTTTTGTTATATGTTATTGCTCTTTATTTTGTGTGTGGTCAACTACGCTAGCACAAAACCTACCAACACCGAGCAAGCGTGATGTATGATAAAACTCGATGAAAATCATCTTGCATGTTCAAACTCAAAATTACGGCTATGATTGTCTTGTATAGCGTTAGCGCGCACTATAAACGCGGCCTAACTCTGAGCAGTACGATGAATGATTAGACCTTTCAAGCAATACCATCGACCAAAATTGGTGACTAGAAAGATATATATTGCATCATAACAACACAAGCACATATACATGCATACATATGTGTCATAGTCATAACAACTGCAGCTGCTCTTTTTTGCCAAGCAACCGAATTTTTATTTACAGGAAACTGGCAAAAAGTTGTTCACCCAAATTTTTCAAAAAGCTGTTAATTTAGATATAGATTGTCTCGAGATTTGAACACGCAATGACCATTAAAAAACAAATCACGGATGAGCGATTTCCCAGTAGTGTTTTTACCAATTGTATTTAAATTGTTTTTTTTTTAACTAAAACTTCCACCATAAACGCGTTAGCGCTTGGTGGAAAACGTCAAATTAACTTGGTTGAATTGAAATAGACATAATTGCGTTGTATTATTACTTTATTGTATTTGTTGTGATTTCGAGTTCTTCATTTAAATGAAAAAAACAACTTTTCACAGATTATGTGAATTTTGCTGCTTAAACATAATCAACTTAATTTGGACGTACATCAAGAACTACACAATAATTGATATAGTTGATAGAAAAAAGATCTTACAAAAAGCTCAAATTAAAGCTCAATGCTATGCTTTATAAAAATAATAATTCATATCATACAAAAAGCAGTTTGTAACATTATCTAGAATTGTTTTTTGTTCATTTGTCTTTTAGACAAATGTATGTTAAAAAAAAAAAAATACCACGTCACTTAGTTTTTGAACCTTTCATAATATTTGAGTTTTTTCCCGTAAGGTTTTTTGTTTGGATGTATTGCATTCATTATTATTCACTAACTACATTAAAATCAAAGCAACTTCTTCCGGCTTCATGCTAGGACACTTCCAATTGTACAAATAATATTGCAAATTTCCATCACCGGTGCCAAACTTTAAGGGCATTAAAAATTTCTTATTCTCCATCAGATCGAGAGCATTAAATACATCCATTTGTATGTTTTTAGCAGAGATGAGAGCATCATTCATAAGCTCCAGCCAGGGCGTCTTTGTGGAGACATTATAAAAGGAATATGCCGCACGCACTGTTTTGTGCACCGGATGATGCATCACAGTCGACGGCAGACTGTAATAACTGACTAAGTCGGTAATTTCACCATTGTCGCTTTCGACTATAAAACAGTCGATGATGCCCTCTCTTGGTGTGAACCAATGGCGGAATTCCTCTCGTGAGAAAACAGGGCAAATATGGAATTTTTTCAGATATTCATCTAGTATTTTGTGCGCTTTATCCATGTCTTTGGGTTCAATGCGTCGGAAACCTTTGGTTTTTGGTTGATCGGGCAGTTTATACAGTTTAATGGTGCGTTGCATTGTCATGTTGCGAGCAAGATGTGAAAATTTTACCTAAGGAAGTGGGAATGTTTTTTAATTTTAAACTAAGATGATTAGCGTTTAATAAACTTACTTCCACCAATTTTTTTGGGTTCAATGAACGATGCCAGTAGCGACAAGTTGAAACTGGCTTGGGCAGAACAACTCCAGCTGTGTAAGCAGCTTGGAATATTCCCGTCAAATTGACACGCCGCGTAATCTCACGTATCAATACCGGCGCCACACGTTTGCTACGCAGCTTCTTATGCACACAGAGAAAATTTATCTCAACAGCTTTGAGTAGCTTATCATAGGTACGTAACTGGCTAGGGATGGCCGAAATAAAACCGACTAATCGTCCCGATTTCACTACGCGCACACCCACATGCCAATCTCGTTTCCAGCCAGGCGGTTGTAGCGACCATTTCAGGAATTCAGGCTGGTAATCAAAGCGAAACATCGCATCATCATCTTCGACGTAGTTTTCATTGAGTAACGTATAGAGTTCGGTGAGATCGGCGGCACTTGTTAAGTCGAGAGTGTCCCACTTGAAACCATCGGGCAGGGTGTAGGGATCGGGTCGTATTTCTGACACATCCTTATCTGGCTCGATGCATTCATTTGTTGTGACATCTTCGTTTAATTTCGGCACGGGTTGTGTTGACCAAAACGTGAATATTTTCGATTGACGTCCAACAGCAACAGCCTCTGAGACAGCTTGCAGCAGAGCTTGCCTATTCAGCAAATCTATGGGAAATGGCACATGTTAATATTTTTAGTTAAGTATATATGATGTATTGATGTATTTTGTATATGATGTATTTTCTTGAATGAAACATTAGTTATGAACTTTTCATCATATGATAGATACTTCACACATGCACTTTACTAAAAAATATACCGTTATTATGTCAAGTTTATAATTTTTTATTGAAATATCATCACATTTCACACTTCCCCACTCCACATTCCACAAATCCGTGCCATACATAGAAGTAAACAATCAGTGCATATTTCGAGGTAAACTAATGACATTTTACAAGGCTATTTAATATTTAATGTTGTCCTTTAAAGGGAACGAAAGTTAAAATGAATGACAACAAAAATCAATATTTTTAACGTGTGGACAGACACCCCATACTAATAGCTTATCGACCCAGAGAAAAGACTAACTAGAACTTAGATATAAGAAATATCCACCTGCGCCTTACACACACTGTGCGTTTTTTGAACATTTGAATGTAACCAATAGCACATTCTTGACACAAATTATGTGATAAACTCACAACTTCACATGATGACTAGTTGGAATTTGGTAACTTGATAAGTACATGAAATGAATAACGAGTTTTTCTCAGTCAGATAAGCGGATAGCACACCATGAAGATAAATTTTCGACTTACTCAAATCTGTGCCGGCATTTCCTGCAGCTTCCAAATCATTCGATTGCTTTTCGACTTCTCTGTTATCCTTCTTAGCATCTCCATCACTGCCACCAGCTACGGATGCGGCCTGTTGCAATAAAGCTTCCGCTGCTGCTGCCACCGCCTGTGCTTCGGCTATAGCCTTTTCCACATTTTCCTTGTTTTTCTCATGATTATTCTTTGCTGCTTTCTTTTCGTTGGGCATCTTCGAAATATGTACAATTAAACTGGACTTGATTTCTTCTCTTAGGCAATATACAACCGGCAAATATTTATTTTGTCGTTATTTAAATAGGTTTTGCAAAATTTTTCAAGGTGCAGCACCACTCTTAGAACACCTTTTCATGTGAGAAAACCAAAATCGCTGCCCAAGTTTTTTTCTCTTAATTAAAAAAAAAATTTTGACATTTCTGCTCGATGACGCCATTTTTGATAGTAGAAGTTTTGTATGACTTAGCTTTATACTATGTTGTTAAGGGTGAGCTTTCTTAAGTGAAATATAGAATAACACGGTATGTTCGTATTGGAAGAAGTGTGCTCCATATCAATCCCAGCGATATATATCATCGGTTCGAAATGGTGTTTTTGTAATTATTGTTGCTTCATCTGTTTTTATCAATAGACTGCCTATAACAGTAAGGAAATTTATAAAGTCGCTTTTTGTACAAAATTTTAAAAGGCTAATCAAACTTGGTTTAGATAGTTGAATAGTTAAGGTATGTAACTATCTACAATTTGGTTCGAAACTACAAAATATGAAACAAACTGCTTTCTCAAAAAAAAAACACAGGTGCGTCACTGGACACACGAGAGAAGCGAAGCATTTTCGCAATATCATAGATTTGATAATTTAAGGGCTTTTTTTCGATTAAAATAATTTTTAAATTTAATATTTCAAAATAACAAAGTAAACTAAAAAACACACACGTTTATTTTCACACCAGTAAGTTTTATTATATATCTTAATAATTTTTTTCTGTCACTTAGAAAATGCACTTGTCAACGCACTTTTGGTCAATTGCAAAGAAATAAAATATAAGGAAATGGTGTTAGCCACACACACAGTGTACATGAACTGTGGTATGATTTCTGAATTGAGCGAGCTAGATAGAGAGTGTTTTTTGACATTTCTGAGTTCACTTGAATATAATTGAAAGTTTGTGCAGTGAAATAATTAAATTAAAAGCGTTTTTCACTGCTGAAAACTATGTCATTTTAAAGAAAAATATGACCAAAAATAATTATAACATGCGTTGTGTGGTTAGAATTTGCTACAATGCAAATTAGAGCCAGTTGATTTCGCACCAATTTGCACTCACAATGGTGCACCCACATCTGTCAAAATGCTTCAGGGGCGCATCAGTTTTTCACAGCTGAATACATTTTTGGGGCGCTTCTGTGTTCAGCATAGTTAATCAGATGTAATACATTTTATTGATTTCTTTTCAGATTTCCGCATATTCGGGACCTTAAACTGACTATTCGTCAAAAACTGTATAAAACTATACATTTCAAAATGTGTAAAAACAAAATTTTTCATTTATTTTTTCATGCGTTTTATATGAATATTAGTAAAAATCCCATCCTTCGACAGGTTGTACCCAAAAATAATAAATACAAGATAATGCCATGCGCATGTCTGCCTACGTCATGATCGACACATTGTCAAAATCAGCTGTTTTGAAAAATAAATCGCAGAGAACAGAAAATCAGTGAGAAGAACAGAGAAAGAATTAAAAACATTATTCATAAACGTTATTTAACGAAAAATCACTATATTTTTATGAATACGGTCTATGAGTAAGAATTTTTATGAATAAGATATTGTTATGAATACGGCTGTAGGTCAAACTTTTACTAATAACGTATTACTCTAAACACCGGTTTTATATGTAATTCTAACAAGCACACTTTGAGCCTTTTTTTTTCGACGTAACTGAATACGGCCCTTTGTGAATGTTTATGTATTTGTGTCAACCAATACGAATAAGAAAAATACCACACTTTTGTGCAATAACATCACTTCCTTATATCTTAGTTCTTTGGTCAATTGTTAATTTCCTTCATGCTATGCAAAAACAAAAAAAAAACAACACCATGTACCAACAACATATGTAACTAATTAACAAAATGTTCCTTTTGCAAAAATAATGTGGGTTGATCATACACATTTACCCTCTCCGACCCTTCCTTAAATCACACTGTTCCCAACGACCTCTAGTAGTAAGTAGAAACAACATCCAATACACAATCCTTAAAGGACTTACACATCGGCGAATCTGTTCGTCACACGGCGGCCATGTTCACACAAGTTCGCTAGTTAAGAAGCGATGTTCGACAGTTTGTCACACGGTTGGCCGTGTTTACAAAAATTTTTGATTTTCTCTGTCGAACAAGGGATGCTGCCGAAAATGATGACAAACAACAACAAAAATCAATGGCTTGTGTGACGAACAGGTTCGTTCAATTTGAACGCTAGCTTTTTCACACACGTTCGCGCCGCCATGCTGTTCGACGAACAGATTCGCCGATGTGTAAGCCCTTTTAGTGAATATTGTGTATTGGCTAATAGTTATTGTCAGATATGAAGGATACGTAGCCAATACATACACAATTCTATAAATAGATTATTGTAATCAACTGCAACATAGCTTTAGTTAATTTTTAATATTGAATCAGAGAAATTTAGCAACGAAGGATTTTGGTTCGATGGCTTAAGCTTTAAACTGTCAGTCAACGGGGATGGGTTCAATTCCTGCAGCGGGCAAGAAATTATTTTTAATTTAACATTTTCTTGTTCATTTGATGCAAGCAAGAAACAATATCAATTCTAAGAAAAAAGGTGTCGGAAAAAAGTGGCGTTTTTTCTGATTTCACTCTAGCAAATCGCAGAACGAGGCGTAAAAAGCTTCGCTTCAAAAAGTCGTCTTCCGTGGAATGCTTTGATTATCAATAGGTCCCGGCTTACACTTGTCAAGAATTGACGATCAGGTCTCATGAACCAACAAGACAAGATCAAGCAATCAGCAGTGCGAGAAAAAAGTATTTTTTTCGTGCCACGTCATCGGTCACAAAAAAAGCTATATTGCATACGTTTTTCATGCAAAACATGTGAAAACTCAAATAAAAGTGGAAAATTATAAAATTAACAAGTTCGAAAAATTAACTTTCTCGAAAAAAGTGTTTGAATACTTTGTTTGTTTATATTTTCATGCAGTAATGAAATTTAAAGTAATTTTATTTTGCTGTTGCAATTATGTCACGTCGCTACAGCACACTTCATTTTTATAAAAAACACAAAAAATTACTGAATTATAAACACTAAATTCTTTAAAACTTCAAGAAATAATTTTTCACATATAATCGCTGCACGTAAACAAAACAATTTGTGACCGATGACGTCAGACCTACCAGCTTTGTTTTGTTTACAATATGGCGGCTTTTTTCTTTGCATGATCTTTATTTCTTGGTTTATGATCAGGTCTTGTGTTCGATGGTGCGGGAATCGTAAAAGGGCTTACACATCGGCGAATCTGTTCGTCGAACAGCATGGCGGCGCGAACGTGTGTGAAAAAGCTAGCGTTCAAATTGAACGAACCTGTTCGTCACACAAGCCATTGATTTTTGTTGTTGTTTGTCATCATTTTCGGCAGCATCCCTTGTTCGACAGAGAAAATCAAAAATTTTTGTAAACACGGCCAACCGTGTGACAAACTGTCGAACATCGCTTCTTAACTAGCGAACTTGTGTGAACATGGCCGCCGTGTGACGAACAGATTCGCCGATGTGTAAGCCCTTTAACAATAGGGAAAGAAAAAAGTTGACCATAAGGGGCTTTCGCATGGTCCAACATGTTGGACGACAAGTAGTACCATGCGTAAGCTAAAACGACTGTCGGTCCAACATGTTGGATGAAAATCAAAAATTTTTGATTTTTCTGCTGGTCCGTCCGACATGTTGGACATGTGAACGAATGTTGGTCCAACTCGCTGCAATTTTTTCATTTTAATAAATTTGCCAGCGAGTGAACAACAAACGATCTTAGAGACAAAAAATGTAGCAAGCGTTCCCAATAAAGAAATTTGGTTAAAACTCATCGAAAAGTCCAAAAGCTATCCTGAAATAAAGAAAATCAAATATATATCCTCCAATACTTGGGCAATTATAAAAATAGCCAACAATTTTTTAGCCGCGACACCGAAGTGTTCTGCTTGAGAGTAATGCACTGAACACATTGACGACGGCAACGACATTACGACATCTGTCAAATTTTTGTACATGTATTTCTTATGGAGAGAATTTGGTCTAATGTCGCAATGTCGTGTTGTCAATATAGAACTATTCCTAATTTGACAGCATGTCGTCGCTGTCGTCGTCAATGTGTTCAGTACATAAGAAAATAATGATGTCGTAGCACATGTTGGATCGTTCGAAAGCTCAATCAAATTTTCCCGTTAGTTTCTCATCCGACTTTGTCGTCCAACATGTTGCACCATGCGAAACCCCCTATACGGTCAATTCTTGGGCAAGTTGTTTTGTGTTTGTTCGTTGTCATGCTACTTTTTCTATTCGTTTTGCGCATCAACGGCGTCGCTTCATTTCATTTCTATAATATGAAATGAAACGACAATATATGATACCTATATAATTGATCGACAACTCTTGATGTGTATAAACGTGAACGTCAAGTTTAAAGGGAAATTCGAAAAATTTACCGTCAATTCTTGACAAGTGTAAACTGGGACTAAACCATTTTACTTTTTACCAATGTTTGTGGCCTGGTATTATACCATGGTATAATAATACATGGTAGCATTGACAACTGCTTATTTTCTCTTCAACAGGAAAACAAAAACTGTCAAAAACAGCTTGTTGCGCAAATACATCAGCAGCTGCTGTGGTTGTTGTTTTTTTTTTTCACTTCAACGTTTTCAACATTGCTTGTGTTTTCAATGGCGGATTGTGAGCGCTCTCTTTTTGAGTATATTTTTTGACAGTATATGATTTCCCAAGCAACTGTCAATGCTACCTTGTATTATTATACCATGTGTTTGTGGAGGCACTTTAATGTCTTAAAAGCAATGCGGTAATAAATCAAAGGCATTCTCTTTTGGCTTAGAAATTATACGGACTCAAAGTCAATCCTTAAAAAGGCGATGTCTCTGAAAGTTTTAGATATACTTAATGAATATTTTTGAGATTGAAAAAGTTACTTAATAACTTTTGTTTTATTTTTGCGATTTCTAAAAACATTGAGATTTTTAATTTTTATCAATTTTTTAAAGTTAAAGTTATATTAATGTAAAATTACATTGTTGAGACCTTAGCTTTGTACTTTAGCTTCAAATCAAAATTTTTTTTTATTATTTGGTACATAAAATTATGTAGTAAGATTTGACTTATTAATTTCATAGCAATTATATTTATAATAAATACATTATTATATAATATATAGTATTAGATTCTTAAACATGTAAAAAGCAAGTTTAATTTATAAATTTTAATTGAATGGAAAGCATAGGAGAAACTTGTATCCTAGTCTTCTATAAACTGCGTTGAGAGTTTTGGCCTTATTGGCGATAACAATTTCTAAATACGTATGCAGAAAAAAATTAAGAAAGATATTTATTTATTTTATAGTGTTATGAATACGCCAATAATAAATATATAGGTTATTTTTTAAAGGTGGAGAACTTCGAATTAAAATAAAATACCGATCCTACACAATTTAAAATTGAAAAATGGCTTTATAAAAAATATAATTCTATACCATTAATAAATAAATAAATAACTGGCCATTTCAGCCCTTGAAAGGACTTTGACCTAGCTTCTTATGATCAATTGTGTTGTGCGTGTTATTAAGTTTGTACACAATTGACCGAGAACTGGACCTACAGGTTTAACGCCGACTCCAAACGGCGATGAATGGAATGTTCTTGTTCTCAAGAAGCTTTACATGGCACTTTTTGATTACTCTCTGAGGTTTGCCATTGTCTGCAGAAAGGTGGCGGCCGTACAGAAAAATCATTTTAATTCAAATAATTTCAAAATAAAGTTGACACAGAGGCCACGCACTTTAGCCAACTACGCCATGGCCAACACTATTCTATACCATTCGTGTTCTAAATTTTCCGGGAACGTGGTCACAAAACATTGAATCATTCTATCTAATATAATATTGAGAAATCACAAATGTGAAGTTTTATCAAATAAAACACAAATAATTAAATTATCTTTTTAACCATAAAGTAAGAGAATAGATACATATATCTCTACTGCTTCCTGCTTTTTACCCTCGAACATCTATAACTTCAAACTAAAAGAGAGCGGCACATGTTCTAAAAATAAATTTAAATTCTTATTAATTTCAGAAAAAAAACTTTAACTTCCAGAATATACTCAAATAGTTAAGTCTCATGATGATACGTGAAGCGTGGCAGCTGATATTGTCCGTATTTTTGGAGAAAATACTTAAAAATTTACATTTCTTATAAGTGAAAAAATCATTAAGTAACTAAAAATCACTTAAGAAACAAGGAAGCAGCTGACGTATCTATTTTCATTACAATAGTTTAAAAATTATGGCTGTTATCGTGGCGCTGGACAGATAGCGGAATATGGATTAATAGGCTCAGGTGTTGATAATGGTCAAGATTATACTATATATATAATGCCTTCCACGCCTCCATATGGGCGTAAAAAAAGTTGTGAAGCTAATATACCCCTAAAGATAGTACCCAACTAATAACTTCCCTTCCCATTTCGCGATATAGAGAATTATTAAATTATATAACCATTGTAAAATATAACCTATAATGGGTTATAAAACAGTTGATAGTATAGAAAAATTAGTTGAGAATAGGAAAATTAGTTGATATTTTTATAATCATAGATACATATTGATTGCACAAGATGATTTTAAAAACGTAGTAAAAAATTATAGACGGTTTATTGCGGAAGCTACCCAAGATGTCAAAAACCTTCTATAAACCAATAAAAAGTGCACCATAATAGCCTTAAATGATGATTATATAAAACTTATATCTTAAAATGTTCTAACTTTCTGCTGAAAATCTCCTCACAATTATTATTGGACGAAAATTGTTGGTTGGGTAAGAAAAGAAGCATAAATTGGAATAATTTTACTTTAGGACCCATGCCCAAATATTTTTTATCTTATTTTTATAATAAGTTTATGGACCTCCTAAACGTATTGGTGCGTTGTATATCTCGAATGGTTTAGCAGATAAAAATCGTGAAAGTTAAAAAATGTATCTATTTTCATTTTCGAAAATATCCATATTTTTTATTCATACCCATTAAAGGGTAAAATATGACATTTAAATGTAATATTAACTTCAAAATTCCATAATATGCCTTAAAAAATTCGAAGGATTGAAATTGGATCAGTGAAAAATTCAAATGATCATACAAGTGTTCTTAAACTAGCACTAGCACTGTTTGATTAAAATTGGTACCAATAACGAGTTTTTCTTTCTTCTTTAATATAATGAAAGTGTTTTATAAGGAAAAAAAGGTTGAAATGCACCAAGAGCAGACATTTTCAAAAATAAAGAAATAAACTTAAGTGTTTTTGAAGTGAAACTTCTTAGGCGGCGCTTCGAAATTTGAACGAGAATATTGAGGAGTGAAATTTCAAGGTCAATTTACTTCATTTCGTTACACGATAGAGAAGAAAGATATGTTTTACAGTAGAGAGAATGAGATGGATATACATTGTATAAAAGACTGAAAAAATATGCTTGTTACCGCTGAGGATCGAACCTGCGAACTCAAGACTACAAAAGCGGCGCTCTATCCAATGAGCTAAACTCTTCATACAAAAATTTGCTCTATATACCAATTAATGAAACTACTTTTGCTGTAGATGCCCAGCGGCAAAATAAAAAGCGTTCCTAGAAACAGCGCTTTTTATGTGTAGTTTTGATATGCTTTGAGGATGTGCTTTTCAGATTTTTATACACATTTTGTTCGCATCCAAAACAGCTTGGTAATAGCAGAGCGGTAAGACATTTGATAGCAATGCTAGTGGTCCGGGTTCAATCCCCGCATCTTTTAAAATTTTCTAGCTTTTTTTTGTTTTTTTTAAAGAGCTTTTTAACTATTTGTTTGTAAAGAAGCGCTTTCATCCTAGGATATCCAATATCTATTATATATTATTATTACGCAAGCGCTTTTTTTGTGATGACCATCAAATCCATACCGTAAATGCGATTTTTATAAAGAGGGTATCAATAGAAAGGTCTTGCTCTGTAGATGTGCAATAAGGTCTTACTTTTTCTTAAAAATTTTGTATTTAAATAAGAAAACCAAAACAATCTTCTACGAAGAAAGCCAGCTTTCTATTTAATGCCTTAAACTATGTGATCAATTTTTTCTCAAATTTTCAATTTCATACTATTGTATTATTAAAGCAGTTGAGCGAAGCGAAAAACGTACAAATATATTTTATATTGATACACTAGCCACAAAATAGCAAGTTCATGCAAAATCGCTATTCCACGAGCCTTTACTAGCATCGCCGCCAGCTCATTTGAAGGAGAGCATACTTTGCACAGCTAATTCAAACATCCTATACCTCTTCTTAAGACATCTGTATTGGGTGATAAGCCCAATTCTATTCGCTCAGGAGACGTGCTACGGTAAATTTTAGTTAACGACAGAATAGATGTGCTATTAAGCCTCACAACGAATATATCGCGAGCGCATTTTGGCGTTTTAACGTCATACGGGTTTACTAGTAAATTTTAATATGAATTTGGTTTACTTAAAAACCGCTTCAGATGTGTGAAGCGCTATGGCAGAAGCGCTTGTTTAGTGCTTTTGAAGCGCTTCGATTACCGCTGGGTGGCAAAAGCCGCAGATTGTGTGCTGATTGCGTTCTATGTGTGGTAGACAGGGGGGTTGCCATGACTCATGGTATAATAATACATGGTAGCATTGACAACTGCTTATTTTCTCTTCAACAGGAAAACATAAAATGTCAAAAACAGCTTTTTGTGGAAATACATCAGCAGCTGCTGTGGTTGTTGTTTTTTTTCACTTCAACGTTTTCAACATTGCTTGTGTTTTCAATGGCGGATTGTGAGCGCTCTCTTTTTGAGTATATTTTTTGACAGTATATGATTTCCCAAGCAACTGTCAATGCTACCATGTATTATTATACCATGGCCATGACTCAAGTAGAAGAGAGAAAGATTCAGCGAAGCAAAAGTGAATAAGAGAGTTGCCCTGAGCGCATAATGATTTTCGCAAAGTAGACTCTCATACTAGGGCTGCCATGCCAATATTTTTTTAGAATACCAACGTTGGTATATCTCTAATTCAATATATTAATATAACCTCTATGAATTTTGCTCATATTACACATATTATATTTTTGTTCATAATATTGCGATATAAAATTATATAAAAACCCAAATTCATGAAGCATATGCTGTCGCCCATGACGCTAACTTGACACTGTGCGCAAGAAAAGTTGGAATAAGTTCTTTTAATAGATAACTATTTTAAACATATGGTAGTTATATAATTTTATATCGAAATATTATTAATAATAGAAAGTATAATTTGATATGAGTAATATTAATACGTACATATGTTGAATTAAAAATATATCAAGTTGTATTCTGTATTCACATCTATATGTAAATACGACGCAAATTGGTTATCAAATTAATTGCTTTTCGGCCATAGGTCCATACCAATGAATATTAAATAAACAGAATATTTTTTTTTTATAAAAACTTTTTATTGTATTTCTTTTGCTTAAAAAGTTCTCTCTTTGCCTTTAAGGTTCGATTATGCAATCGTAAAGCAGTTCTATCTTATGAAAAATAAGTGTAAGTGGTTAGTGAAATCGTAACGTAACCTAGCGCAGCGATGGGTTCTATTCCAAATAGAAATCTACGCCACGTTACGTTGCGTAGCTTTACGATTGCATAATCGAGCCTTTACACTAAAATGGTTCTTATTCTAGAATAGAAAGAGTGTATACAAAGAAGAAGTTTCACTTCTTTACTGTATACACGGTATACTGTATCTTTTTTTTTATTTAAAAAAACGTATCGGGACGATTTTCAATAAAAATTTTTCGCCGGCTTTTACAAATGTCAAATTTTGTCATAATTCTACTTGAACCTATGAGGGTTCAAGCTCTTGTATTTTAACGATAATTTTTAATAAAAAAAAAATATTTAAACGTGGACCCTAAAGTAAAATTATGCCTTTTTACAACTGTCTCATTATTCATTATTATTTTATTCAAAAGGATTATGTATTGCACATCTTTAGTAAAAAAATTCAGTGAGCTACGGATTACGATTGTAGAACGCTGCATATTTCCTTATCAACATTTTCCATTGTCAATTTTTTGGTGAACAGCTGATTGCGTTCATACCAATTGTATCCGTTTGACTAAAATAAAGCAGCGGCTAACATTTTTATTTATATTCATACCTTTGTACAAAAACATCGCAGTCAAGTATGTGATTTAACGTAAACGATTTAAACAAATAAAAACAACAACAAAAAATATATTCCACTGTATAATCAAATGTAGTTTTAAGATAATGACAAAGTAACTCAATCCACCAACAAAACAAGATCGCATTTCTGGTTTATCAGCAAATCTATCGCAACGTAAAAAAACAAAACTTGGTCCACTTGAACTAAACAAGGTAAGTTAATACATGGTTTAGTGAAGATGTATTTGTGACGGTTTCAGTTATTTCTTAGCAAAAATAAAAGCGGCCGCGCTGCCATAAATGCCGACGCTGTCCAGAGCATTTGTAACAACAGCAGAATGCGAAAAATGTTCAAGTTGACACCAATCTACAAACGAAATATGAAGTTTTGGGCATTAGCTGGAGTCTCGCTGCTCGTTTTAATATATTTGTACAAGACGCTAGCATACGCAGAAAATCTCAAATTTATGGGTAAACCACAACAAAAGCCAACGCCGGAAAACGAAAAGAATGCAGAAAAACAAAAGGAATACTTACAAAATCCCACCCACGAAAATGAAATTAATCTTCAACATATTTACAAGCAACAACAACAAATTATATTGCAACAACATCAAGAACTGCAGCACACCAAACAAAAGTTAGCTAGAATAGAGGCTCAAATAAGCGCGCTGCAATCGAGCACACCACGAAAATATCCCAAAGTTAAATATCTTAATTATAAGAATCGCAAGCGTATACTCATCACAGGAGGTGCTGGATTTGTGGGCTCACATCTAGTTGATGATCTTATGATACAAGGTCACGAAATCATTGTTGTCGACAACTTCTTCACAGGCCGAAAACGCAATGTAGAACACTGGTTGGGACACGAAAACTTTGAGCTGATACACCACGACATAGTCAATTCGCTATTTATTGAAGTTGATGAAATTTATCACTTGGCATCTCCTGCTTCACCACCGCACTACATGTACAATCCAGTAAAAACAATCAAGACCAACACCATGGGCACCATTAATGTTTTGGGCTTGGCAAAGCGAGTCATGGCTAAGGTTCTTATTGCCAGCACATCTGAGGTTTATGGGGATCCTACAGTTCATCCGCAGCCGGAAACATACTGGGGACATGTTAATCCAATTGGCCCACGCGCATGTTATGATGAGGGAAAACGCGTATCGGAAACGCTGAGTTATGCTTACGCCAAGCAGGTATGTAGAGATTTTTTTATAATGACAGTGTTGGGGAAAATTTATCATATTATCAAATAAATAAATAAGTAAATAACCCGACCGATGAGAAGGATAGAAAATTAAAGGAAAAAACCAGTTCATACTAAATGTACGAACTTTATACAGGCAAACTAGGGGTTACTGCGTTACCACTTACTTATGTGGCGCTTATAACCGTTGCTCGGTTTTGGCCTCGTCTAAGAAATTGTGCCAGTAATTTCTGTTTTGCGCTTGCTGGCGCCAAATGGAAACACCAAGCGTCGTCAGGTTGTCCAACACTTGGTCCTTCCAACGAACATATGAGCGTCTACTACGTTACTAATTAATATACTACGTACTAAGTCTCTGGGTAAACTCTGCATGAAAACACAAGTGAGTGTCGTCAAATCCAAGAAAACTCCACGAAAGTTGTTGGATTCAGGGGGCATATAGGTTAAATAAAAATAAAATAAATAACTGGCCATTTCAGCCCTTGAAAGGACTTTGACCTAACTTCTTATGATCAATTGTGTTGTGCGTGTTATTAAGTTTGTACACAATTGACCGAGAACCGGACCTACAAGTTTAACGCCGACTCCGAACGGCGATGAACGGATTGTTCTCGTTCTCAAGAAGCTTTACATGGCATTTTGATTACTCTCTGAGGTTTGCCATTGTCTGCAGAGAGGTGGCGGCCGTACAGAAAAATTATTTTAATTCAAATAATTTTCTGTCGCTGCTGGGATTCGAACCCGGGTCTCCAGGTTCGTTGACATAGCGGCCACGCACTTTAACCAACTACGCCACGGACGCATATAAGTTACAAATTAAAAAAAAAAAAATTCCCGAAAAAAAATTTGGGAAAAAGGTGAACCGGTGAGGTGAAAAAGGTGAACCTTGCTACACTCGAATAATTCACCACAACAATTCGTTCAGGTTGGGACATATATATATCATCTATTTGTTGCTAGTAATCGACTGAAAAGGTGCTATGGTGAAATAAATATAAGGTGTTCTCATCCGGAATATCAGAAAAAATAGGCTGCCTTAGACATTTGCATACAAAAACGTTTATATGAAACCCTTCAGTTGTCAAAATTAGGCAGCATGTGAAAAAATATATTGAAAAATGTCATGGGGACTACAGCAATCCGCTTGAGCTACTTGAGTCGGCTTAAGCATGTGTTTCTTTTGCTGTGCAGTTATATTTATAGCCTTTTTGTGGATATATTAATTTATTTTTATGAAAAAACATGAATCTACTTACATTTCAACGAAATATCAACCAGCAGAAGAAACAAAAACTCGCGCAAATGAAATCTGTCAACGATTAGATGCTTGGTTTTATTCCGATAAAAAATTGATAATATTGGTTTCTGTGACACTTAAAACCGATATTAATTCCGATTCGAACATAAAACCAAAAATGTCGGAATACATGACACCAAAGCAAATTTTTCGTCGTTTTTGAAACCAATTCCGACAGCTGGATTCCATGATAGCGTGAAATTGGAAAATTTCAAAAAAAAAAAACCTCACATAGTTTTAGGTAACACATAGGAAACTTACTTTCTTTATACAAAATTGTTTTGATTTTTTTTTTCAATAAAAAATATTGAAGAAAAAGTGAGACTTTATTGCACATCTGCAGAGTAATACCTTTCTATTGATACCCAATTTATGAAAATCGCATTTACGGTATAGATTTGATGGTCATTACAAAAAAGCGCTTGACTTATAATAATATAGATTGTTCTTAAATATTAGGTGCTGAAATCGCATATAAACTAAAAATATCAAATTCAAATTTAATGTACATAATTTTAATCATTCCCAAAAAAGACATTTAATTCAGTTTCTATTTATTTCTTGTAGCTTAAGCTTTAGATAAGTTTATTTTATTTTAAACTTTAATCCTATTGAACGACATGTATAGAAATAACTAACAATATTAAACTTTAGACCAAAACTCAAGTTAAAATAAAAAAACTAACTTCCACATTATTAGTTTTTCAGCCACTCCGAACAAATTAGATATGTATTTTGAGTTTGGTATAACTGTACTTCCATTCCATGGTTACAGGACCTTGTCGCTGCTTTTCTGTAACACAGTTAATCGCGTTGACTTAAAAACTAATCAACTCACTACCTTTGTGTACGCAAACAATTACAAATATGTAATGAATATTTCCATGACAATGCTCATAAAGTTGACGTTGGCTTTTTTTGTAAATCTTTGTTTTTTTTACAAGGTTTTAATAGGTTAAATACACAATAACATTTGTTATCTTTCATATGCGGTTAACGACATGATTTAAAAATTGTTGAATTTAATAGCAAGTGATTATAACACTTAAAATTCTTGAGTAACGAGAATATGACACAATAGATTACAACCAATTCTAACTCCTAATATAGCAGATAGATAACGTTTTTGTTTCTAGAACTTAATTTACAGTTACTTACAAAATTCAGTTATAACTTTAAAGCCTAAACCTAAATTAATGAAAAACCCAACAATTTATTTAAATTGTTTTTATTGATTATTAGAAGAACGCATAACTACTTTTTTATTTAAGTTTAAACTAAAATTTATTTGTTTCGATCTTAGGATAATTATTGAAAACAAAAAATCACACAGAAAACCCACATAAGTGCATGAAAATTATAGGGTGGTTCATATCACTTGTTTTATACAAAATTGACATTAACGAACTTTTTTGAACTTCCGTAGATTTTTGTACACTTACAAATATTGATAGCATTCTTTATAATAGAGCGATTTTGCATAAAACACTTATTTCACCAGATCGCCAATTAATGCTCTTTTTCAATAAAAATTTTTTTTTTTTTAATCGAATTTAAGTTCTGGTGCTCAGAACTAAGACTCTCAGCCGAAGTATACGACTGGTTACGGATGATGCGATGGTAAGTCGAATACTATCTCAAGTGACTAGTTCAGTGGGAATGTTTTTTTTTATCTCAAGACGAAGATAGCACCTCGGTTGAATAGACCTGTGAGTTGAATAGACCCGGAAACTTGTCTAGGAAACTATAACAACTTCAAAACACTGTTGCAAAGACGGTCTACTGATCTTAAAGGACCTAAGATATCAGATGCCTGTTTGGAGCAAAGGAATGACCTCTCCAAAAGTCAGCAATATCTAAGGAAACATAAGGAAGGAAAGTTAACATGAAGATGACTTCTGACGTGAAATCTGATGAGAAAGTTTCCATTTAAGCGTGCACTAGGATTTTTTTTCATTCTCTCCCATGACTATTGTAAACAAAATATGTATGTCGGATGATCCATCACAGGAGAAGTGTAAAGAGGCCTATATTGTCGGAAATGGACCGTTCTTCAAAAAAGTCGTATATCAGACTCCTGACTTCTATTGAAGAGGACTGAAACCGTAGAAGTGCCTATGTTGAAACCGCAGAAAGATCTCTTTTGGTAGCAATTTAAACCGACGAAAAACTTTGTGAGCTGTCTTTACAGCACCGCAACTACACCATCTCACACAATTGTCCGTACATATGGGATAGCAATAGAAATTTGGCTGTTTTATGGAGAACATTCAATCGAATAACTCGAAATTTTTTTAATGAATCTTTATAATTTGTCGTCATAATTGAAAAATAAGAGTGAATTTGTTTGCATACCCTGTATTTTAAAAATTAAAAATTTTATAACTCCTCAAAAACAAATCCCAAAAAATTCTCCGTACATAAATCAAATTTAATATATTTTTCAATCACGATGATGAAACTCTTTTGCCAAAATAACCTTCTTCAAATATTGTTGCTATTTTACTTGTGACATCAGATCCTATTTTCTTCCATTCATTCATGATGACATCTTTTAGCATTTGCTTGCTAGTTATGGTCCGTTGTCGTAGTTTTGGTTCTAATATAAACCATAGATGTTATATGGGGTTAAGATCAGGGCTTTAAGGAGGGTGGGGAATCACTTCCTTTATATTGTAAAGCAACCATTTGCTCACAAGTCGAATGAAAATAACCATTCTCTCACAAACCAAGAAAATATTTTTTTATGAGTATCAAGACTGAAACTAAATTTTCGAAATCATAGTTCTTGCCCTAGTATTATTTACCTTTGAATGACTGAATGAAATCATACTGAATAGTTAAAAAATTACAATAATCCAACAAGAAAACAACAATATTTAAAAACGCAATTTTTTATTTTCAGGAAAAGGTGCAAGTCCGCGTTGCACGCATTTTCAACACATATGGGCCACGCATGCACATGAACGATGGCCGTGTGGTCTCCAACTTTATACTGCAAGCATTACGCAATGAAAATATTACCGTTTATGGCAACGGCAAACAAACACGCTCCTTTCAATACGTCTCCGACCTGGTTGATGGCCTTATATCCTTAATGGCCTCAAACTATACGCAGCCTATTAACATTGGAAATCCTGTGGAGCATACCATTGAAGAATTTGCAGTGATAATTAAGGACTTGGTTGGTGGCAAAAGTGAAGTTATACAGATTGATGCCGTTGAGGATGATCCGCAAAGACGCAAACCCGATATAACGCGTGCAAAAAAATATCTCAATTGGGAACCAAAGATATCACTGCAAAAAGGATTGCTCGAAACCATAGACTATTTTCGCAAAGAACTTGAACGCTCCGATCTTTTTCAGGAGAATTCAAATAAATATTTTGAATCACCGGATATACAACGCAGTCGTAGTAGGTTTCATTTTAATCCTGGGGAAGACTAGTGTACGGCATAATTGGCAGACGAAGACATGTATTAATAAGTGTGATTTTTGTTTTTGCTGTAATGTGAATTATGAGAAAGAATCTAAGAAGATTCCTGCTCTAAATCTGAGAGAATGCTAATTCTAGTCTTTAATGTATAAATGCAATATGTAGTAAGTTTGACCTAACTAATTAATGTACCCTTCCCCCCCCCCCCCTCCCCTTTAAGTGTAGAACTATCATTACTATATATAAGTGTGTGCGTGCAGGAAGTACTGCAAACTTAGTTTTATTAAATTTATTTAATACGCTCTAACATTAAGTTGAAAAATAAAGTCAGATACGATTTAAAGTTTCCATAAAAACTAAAATAATCAATTTTATTTATTTTGTTTATTTTCAATTCTATCTGGAAATCCGGGGCTCTATCTGGATGAATAAGAACGGGAATGTAGTGATAAATAACGAGAGTACCCTGATATGGAGTAAAATAGTTCTTTAGTCAACTAATGGCGGCGCTGATAACAATCTCGTCTTATAAATAATATCCCGGAATCCCAAATTACTCATAACCCAAATTACTGAGATTTCGCCGCTCGAACACAATGAAGACTTAAAAGAAGCTCTTTTTAAATATATTAACGTGCTATCGATTGCGCAAAGTTCCATGCTGTAAACCTGAATATCGCATATAAGGCCTGGTCGAGCATAATATGTAAAATGGTCGACCATAAATTATGTTCCATTGTTAACCTAATAGGACCTTATCAGTGTGGCTTCAGGCCCCATATTTTTGTCCACTACAAGCCGCTTTCGAATGCCCAAAGCAATCATATATAGTCTGCCATTTCTGAAATTGATATCCCCCTGCAGAGCTTAAACATGATTTATGACAAGGTGATTTCTTAACGTCTGACTCTTTTTCAAGCGTATGATAAAGCAGATCGTAGGAACTTAATATCTAAGACATAGTGATACAATAGTCCCATATGAACCCGATGTTTTTAATTGAAAACCACATTACTGATTACAAAACCACATTTCAAAGGGAATACTTTCACTCTGTAAGTCACCCATCATGCCAGTCCTTTGATATGCAGCATAGAGCTGAATATTGAGTAGTTCTAAAACAGTTCATCTGGCGTAAGCGTACAATTATGTTAGGTTTGCAATAAAAAATTATTGATTCGATCCGTTTAGGTAAGAAAATCTTATATATTTTTTTTTTTTCTTTTAATGACCGCTATACTTCTATTTGAATCTTAAATGTAATGTTCAACATATATTAACTAATAAGTATTTGCTAATTTATACTATTAGCAATTAAGTTATCTTTCAACTTTTATTTAATACAATTTAATTTTGTGAAATGTTTTAACTTGAACTA
The DNA here is from genome assembly GCA_943735915.1 of Pherbina coryleti. NCBI lineage: Eukaryota > Metazoa > Arthropoda > Insecta > Diptera > Sciomyzidae > Pherbina > Pherbina coryleti. Next base: position 81,665,625 of record OX030952.1, on the reverse strand, counting down.
AATCTTAAATGATTAAATTTAAATTAAAAGTTATAATTTAAACAACTTTTAAACTACTATCGAGTTGCTAACTTTTCTCATATTAATTTTATTAAATAATATACATAATAGATAGTGTATATTTTTTAATTGGTTGCTTTATGAGGTATATTTTTGCCACGGCCAATGTTCTATTTAAATTGAGTTCACTGCTTCCTTCATTATTTACAATCCATTCTAACAAAATATTACAAAATAGTTTAAAGCTATACTCACTAAGTGACGCCCTTTCCAATTTGCTGACTATACTTGAACAATAATTTTAGCTATTGCTTAAGTTACATTTAATGCTAATAAACTAAAATATTTTGGTTTTAGCCAGTTTCTCATCTAATGAGACAAGTTTTCACCTTGACACCGGCTCTAGCATTTCAACAAACAGTTTCTTCATAGCAACAACGCCATCTTGGCAGATATGACGCCAAAAACGGCGTATAATATTATCGGCTTGTCGCAGAGATGGCAGCAAAAGGAGCAATTGTTGCTGATGCGAAACGGCCGCACTGTGACGCAACAAATATACAACATCGTTTAGTGAATTTAGAATAGAATCACGAAATGAGCGCAATGATGTTTGGTCCTCCAGCAGAATATCACAATTGGAGAGCAGCAGTGCTTTTAGCAAAAAGTATTCCTCACGGCGTGGCGATAAACGTTCCAGACGCTGCGCGATTTGCACACAATGATAGTAGAACTCAGTGTAGCCGCATTCCTTGGCAATCAACTCATCCATCCACACATCGGTGGCAAAACAGAGTTTACCATTGAAAGGCAACGAACGGAAGGTAAGTTGAAGCGTGAGTATCTCGGCCCAAGATATTTGTAGCAGTTTCATTTGATCGTTGAGTGGCAATTCAGGAAAACCTGGTATTTGTTTTGCCCAACCAATTATGCCAACTAGTTCCTTATCGTACAAATCGGCCAATACACAGAGTATCTCATGTGGATCGTTGTTATTGTTGTTTTGAAAAATGCTGAAACTTGTGCGTGCAGAACTGCATTTGCTGCCTTCACTTTTAATTTGCAGTGGCAAGCCACTCACAGATTGTTGGGAGTCGTCGGAAGATGCAGCGTTGGTGCCGGTTGTTGTGTGTGGTTGTTGTTGTTGTTGCACAGTTAATGTATCCGGCTCGTAGGAATTAAGCACCTCGAGAATTTTTACATCCTCCAGCGATGATGTGTTTGATTGAAATAACATTTGCATTGTTTGATAGGCATTCGAGACAGGATTACGTCGATATTTTTGACGACCACCACGCACACGATCAAGACGCACACCCTCCTTCAAAGTGAAAATAATTTCATTAACAATTACAAGGAAAATAAAACAACATAAGATTACCTTCAACATGCCCATCAATAGGCATTTTTGGAAACGGCACGCCTGACAGGCTTTCCGTCGACGTTTGTTGATTTCGCATTCATTATTCGCCGGACAAGTGTATTCGATGTTGCCCTGTATGGTGCGTTTAAAAAAAGCTTTACAAGCCTCACAGCTAGCAACGCCATAATGGAAACCAGAGGCCACATCACCGCACACCAAACACAAACGGCGCAATTCATCACGTATAGAGCCACCACCAGAAGCAACATTATTTGTACTCGACTTGCTCTCGGAGCAGCCTAAAGTAACGCTGTGTATATCGCCAGCTAATGATGTTGTTGAGCTGCATAGTTGACGTTCTGGCGAAACTGAAGGCGACGACTTGTTGCCGCTGGCTGTAGTGCTGGACGATAAATGCGTCGTCGAAGTGGTTGATGAAGTATTTCCGCCTCCTCCACCACTGTTATTTGTACCATTAGAATATGAATTGGAATTCGAACGATTGAGACCAAGCGTGGATGATGAAGTGGAAGGACTGCAACAAGTCGCTGTAGTACAAGTGTCGATTTCTTGTTTTATATGCAGTACAGTGGTTCCAATGCTATCAGCCATGGTTGCTGTTTAGAACTCAGCAATAAAACTTCAACTAAAATAAATATAAAAAAAAAGGAAGAAACCAATTTAAATGTGTTATTGAATTTATAGTGACTAACAGAACCGTTTATTAAAAACTAGTTTGCTTCATTTTCTCCTAAAAAATTTTTTTTGAGAGATCACAAAAACCATTCAGAGACTGTTGTTAACGAAGGTTATATTTTTAAAAAATTTTTATTAACACTTTTGTAAAATAAGTGTTTATTTGAGTTTCGGTTTGCAATCCCGTGAAAAACCGTCATTGTATCCTATTAATTTATATTTTTTACATTCATTTGTGTATATTTGAAGAATATTATGTAAGGCGAGGTTCTTAAAATTTAAATTTAAATTATAATAATCGCCCACATCTCCGTTGGATAAATCAGGTGTTGGACAATTTGACAACGCTTAGTGTATCAGCTGGCTATAAGTAAAATAAGTAATGCAGAGAATATATCCGATATCGTTACAAGGTAATGAAACAAGAAAATATGGTTATGGGAGTGAGACGAAATTGAATATCTATATCTTACTCAGATATCGATACTCCCAACGTACAAGTTGATAACTCAAACTACCCACTTTTAAAGGCACAGTGTTTATCTGAATCTTCGCATTGGAATCCATCTGGTGACAATTTTTTGAACCTATAGCTAAAAACTTGAGGCATTGGCAGCTATTTTTAAAGTTATAACTTTGGTATATTTAGGTGAGGACTCCATGCAAAACTTAGCACCTTAAGTTAAAAATATATTGCAAAACTGTCGTTTTTTTCTGTTGGCAACTACATGTACATAGTTATTCAACCTTATTCCAGGATCCGTCGTAGCTACGATTTTTTTTTCAAATTCGTTAAGCGTTAACTCGTGAAGCGTTAACTCGTATTCCAAATTCTTAACATTGGCATACCACGTTCCGAACGCGTCATCATTTGTCAGTTCTTTTCGCGTATTTTTTATGACAGCTTTGCATCGTCGTAATTCATGGGATAACTGAAATTCTAAAGTGAAATATTGTTTATTTTATTAAAATAAGCAACATAAAGGAAAATATGTAAGTATATCTCCTTTAAATCAACAAAAAAAAAAGGTTTTTTCTGTTAATGTAGGTCAAATATTATAAATAGAAACCAATACGCGCGTTTGGTCAGTATAATGAATGAAATGGAATGCATCATCGCCAAAGCCGAAAATATTTTGAAACATTTTTTATTCTAACGTTAAAAAAATATTGAAAACTGGCCAAATCGTTGCAGCGGGAAATAATCCAATCTAGAATGGAACGCGTCATGCCTGAAAGTTAACAAAACAAGTTGATGGACTTAGTCGACAGATTTGAAATGATTTTTCTCGATGATGAGTGCCATAATTCGGACACATATCGGATGCATTCCTATCGAAACAAAAACGTCGGCTTCCACCGTCAATTGCGTGGTTACTGCTGATAGTTTTCCATCTACCAAGTCGAGCACTAACAAATGTTTTGGAACGTGCACCACCTACATTTCGCTGTAATCTCGCAATACTTTTTGCCGAACATTCATACCTCTTCTCTTTAGCATATCCTCCTCATGCTGAGCAAAACTTTAAATTGCAATGGAATTAATATTAAATTACTTTTTACTTAAAAATCATTAAACTTAACACTTTAATTAATCACTTTTTCAAAATTGTATGTCCCTTGTCAAAAACGGCTGTTTTCGAATTTTCGAAATTAAATTTCAATGAGGCAACATTCCGCTTTGTTTTGTTCGGAACCTAGCATAGCAAATTTTTCGTATTCGTAGCGTAAGCTTACGTTCATAGATTTATTACGACGGATCCTAGAATAGGTCTGATTAGCTATTTTTTTCTGAAAAAAAACTATGATTGAAAGTCATAAATACCAACCTAATGTTCAAATATTTGTACCACAAAATGTTTGTATCTTAACATATAACTACAAAAAAAAAGTATGTCGCAGAAGACAAATTGGTAACTTAAGGTACAACTTACATGCATTTATTTTGTCCAAATTACAAGTTTAAATTCTAAATATGTCATGAAATATGTTTGTTAGAACTACAGTGATTAAATTCGTCGATAGACATTAATTTCATCTACAATAAACAGAAACCTGTACTCGATTTTGGTTTTCTTTTTATAACGAAAACAACACTAAAATGGTCATACTGAAAAATTACGATTTTCGAGTTACTAACTTATACGTTGGACGTATCGATATGTACAATATCTTACACAGATATGTACAATATCTGTACAGGTTAGAGAGTTGCACAAGCATAAGTAAAAAAATTATTTGCAGGGCATCTGCCATTATTCAAGTACTTCATCTCTTCCGTCATCACATTTCAAATCAAGTAGTTTTGAACGAAGAAGATCTTTTGATATGCACTTAAATTGAGTATCTAATGCTATGTTCACACAGAGAGTTTAGTTTGAGTTTCCAGTACAAGTTGAGTTTACTTTGTACTGGAAACTCAAACAAAACTCTCTGTGTGAACATAGCATAAGAAAACTGAAGTATATCTGAAGTAGAATATACTATAGAAAAATGTTATGCACTACACCTATGCATAATCCATGTTTTGCTTTTTTTTATTGGTTTAATATCGGCAGAAAATATGTATGTGTACGTCGCAAAAACCAACATTTTTGGCCAATTTTGCTTTGTTTTCAAGATATGGCGTTCTTCCCAATTTTTTATGGTTGTCATATCGTTGTCATACCGACCTCTCTACGTTGGCGTCCTGAGCTCGAGACCCCCTTTAGAGAACCCAAAACCACTGTTATTTTTGGCCTATCTTGCTTCGTTCTCGAGATATGGTACTTTTTATAATTTTTTAAGTTTAAATTATAATAGCGACTGACCATCTTATTTTAAATTTCCATAGTCAAGGCTCAAAATAACCAAATCGGGATTAACACGCATATGAGAATGAACAGTTTTACACGGCACTGTAAGTTATAATATAAAGATAAGAGCTCTAATATGGCTATGAAGTAAACAAATAATGAAAAACATAACCTGATGACACCATGACGTATGAGTGACATGCGTGGGGTAGTTAATTAATAAAACGTGTTTTGCGACTGATTTTGCATATTATGAAATAGAAATACATACCTTAACTTTGAATGCTTTTTTTAACATCGAAACTTAAACAAATAATAACAATAAAAAATCTCTTATTTCTTTGTATCCTTTTGTGCCCTATGCTTGAAAGCTTTAAATTTCTTCCAACTTGTTTAAGGTGTTATTATATTGCTTATCGTGCACTTAATATAAAAAAAATAATGCTTATTTAAATTTACATAAAACTGCATGACTTTAAAAAAACTCTGAAATGCTGCATATAACGCTAAAAACACAAATGGAAAAAGAGCCAAGTTTGACAGTACTAGAGATGCAATCGCATTATTTTTTTGCATGTATTATAATAATTGACATATATAAAAACACAGTTATTGTCAGCAACTTGTTTAAGTTCTACACAATTTGCTCTTTTTTGTTGCTTTTTTATTAATTTTTTGTTTTTGTCATAGAATAATATTAAATAAAACGAGTAATTTAGAATGGAAGTAAAAAACAAACAAGAATAAAGGAAAAGCTATATGAAATTTTTACGACAAACTCACGATTTCATTAACTCAACCAGCAACACAAACAATGATCGAGCGACTGTCGTTAGCTGATAATGCACTTTGGGTGCATTTGGAGCAGACGGACAAGTGAGAGAGAACAAAAGTATGCATTTTTTCCCACCTAAGTGTAAATAGTGACAATATGCATTTACAAACACACATGCGCACACATATATATTTATGTTTACATATGTATAGATATATTATTTATTAATATTTGTATATAGCACAAAACAAGCGGTAAAACTTCGTACGCATGCAACATGTTAACAAATTTTATTTTTCAATATTCATATTTTTCCAAGTTAATACCTGCTATAAAATGTATTCTATGATTTAGTAAGAGAATAAAGAGGGAAAAGAACATTTCTTTGCGATTTTAATTTTTTTTTTTTTTTATTAAAGTTGTACGAAGGTGCATTAATTTAAAATTTAGCTTATTATTCAAAATTAATCATAAAATTCTTAATTTGTCAATTTATTTAGAATTTTTATTTACAAACCAACCTGTAAATGTACAAAACATAAAATATTCGAATGATATCTGCCAATATATATGATATTTAAAATAATATCAAAGTGGAACGCTCTTATGAAAATAATTGGTATTTTTTTTTAATTGAACTTCAAACGTCAGCTTAAAGAATTCAGTAAAAATCTTTACACCAAAACTGTCTTGTTAGGTTATCTTTTGAAATAACTGAGATGGGAAATTTATCTATCCGTATGTGACAGTCTACGGATGTGACAGTCTATTACAACACTTTAATGCCATCAATAAACATAGACTAACTTGTGTAAATGCAGTTGAAAATTGCTTGTTAGCGAGTAGATAAAAATTGCACGTTAATCTTATCAGTGATTTGTCACTAGAAAAACACAAAAATCTGAGACTAACATAAACAGTATTAAGGGGACTTTCTCATGAATAATTTTCAAAAATTTATTTTACATATTTCGATTCCTTTTACATTTCATTACCTCCTAAAATTTTATAAAGAAATTCTCCCTAGAAAAAAGTTAGAGTTATATTTGTAATGACTTCGCGCATGAATAGATTGTGGTAAAAAAACTTAAAACGTTATTTCTCGAAACTACCATGTTCAAACTGGTAGGGCATTTTCCGAATCTACTTGACCGATTTTAATAAACCAAAAAATTTTGATTATTTATAAGAAAAACTAGACAATAAGCCTCTAAAACTTGAAAAAAACTACCCCTCTTTTTTTATGTAGGAGTGAATAGCCCAAAAAAAGGTATTTTTTTCAGAATTATTCATATAAAAGCTTCAAAATGTAATGAAGTATTTATTTTAATGACTTATTATCTAGTTTTGAGTCTTAATAAAAACTTTTTAACAAAAAAAAACCGACCTCAAAATCACTACAAAGTAAAAAATAATTTTAAATAACTTTTCCCATTCATTTCTTGGTCATATTTTAAAAGCTATTTATATGTATTATAATATTTGAAATCTTATCATTTCAATTTTTTCTATTTTGTTTTATTATCATCAATACATTAAGTGCTTTATGTATATAAAAGCTTCAAAGTCGGCGCTTATCTTACTATGTTGAAATCATTTTATTTTAATTTTTCTAATTTGTTTTATCATAAAAATATTATTAACTTTATGAATATAAAAGCTTCTTAGCGATTTTTTTCTTTCAGTTGACAATTTTTGAGTACGCTGAATGTAGCCAATGTGTTCCACGCATTACACACTATGTCATATTCAATATGAGCTTTACAAGCTCACCCAAACCAGTTTAGTGAGAAATTTAATGTGTACAAAGCTTTTAAAATTACTACAGTGTCACCAAGGCACCAAATAGTGCACGGATGGTAAAAGATCATGATTGTGTGTCAAAGATGAGCGCCGATTTCAAAGCTTTTATGTTCATAAAGCAATTAATATATTGATGATAATAAAACAAAATAGAAAAAATGAAAATGATAAGATTCCCAATATTATAATACATATAAATAGCTTTTAAAATATGACCAAGAAATGAATGGGAAAAGTTATTTAAAATTATTTTTTACTTTGTAGTGATTTTGAGGTCGGTTTTTTTTTTGTTAAAAAGTTTTTATTTCTTCCTTTTTAAAGAATATGAAATTTTTTATGTAATAGTTATTCTTTGGGAAAATTTCAAACATGAAACTTTGTTCTTAAAAAATTTGTTTTGTTAATTCCTGAAAGTTTGTTGGGTATTTTTCATTTCTGCTTCTTTGAAATTTTTAGTGCCACGCCCTTTATCTAAGCCCGTCCACTGTATTTACCGTACTTTATAATGATTCTACCTAGCCCTGTGCCAAATTTCAGTTTCCAAGTATCAATATTAACCGTATTATAGTACTTTCCTTAAAGTGCCACACCCTGTGTACAATCCCGCTCACTTTTTTAATGATTCTACCTACCCACCTACCTGCATACCAAATATTAGTACGCTAGTGTCAATATTAACTAAGATATAGTATTTTTATAATTTTGACACACCCCTTTGTTGAATAACGCCCACTTTTTTGGCCGTAATTTGTAGTAACTGTACCTACCCATGTACTAAATTTCAGCACCCTAGTGTCAATATTATTCGATATATGGTATGTTTCTAATATTGCCACACCCATTTGTCTAATAACGCCCACTTTCTTTACAGTAATTTTTAAAAATTGTGTCTACCCCTGTACTAAATTTCAGTACCCTAGTGTCAATACTATTCGAGATACAGTGTTTTTTCAATATTGCCACACCCCTTTGTCAAATAACGCCCACTTTATTGACTGTAATTTGTAATAACTATGCCTACCCATGCACTTAATTTCAGCACCCTAGTGTCAATACTATTTGAGATACAGTGTTTTTTTAATATGACCACACCCCTTTGTCAAATAACGCCCACTTTATTGATCGTAATTTGTAATAATTGTGTCTACCCCCGTATTTTTACTGTAAATTTCAGTACTTTAGTGTCAATATTAACTGAAATACAGTGTTTTTCTTATATTGACACGCCCCTTTGTCGAATATCGCCCACTTTTTTAAAAAAGGACCTCCGCGTTCATGATATCTATCTGTTGACAAAAAATTACGGAAATCGGGCAAGTGCTTTAGGATTTATCGATGTACATACATTTAAAAAAAAAAAAAAAAAAAAAAAAAAAAGCGCGGACAAACCAACGAACTTGAGAACCTCCTCCTTTTTGAAGTCGGTTAAAAATAGTGTCTTCTACAGCAGTCAAGTGAAATTAAAATCGCAAAAAAAATATTTTTACATACTTAAACTTATTAATGGGCATTTATAAACATTATTAAATGTCCAAAAGGAATATTGGTTATAAATGTAATAGTTTCTTTTTAAAAAATCATAAAAATGTCTATTTTTTTTTTAAATTCACGAAAAATTCTCCTTAATAACACTGCAACAAATAAGGATTTACTGAAAGTAACTACAAAAATCTCAATTATATCCAATAAATATTGTATTATTGAACATACCTACCAAAGACCTTTTCTTAGCTCCAATACGCAACCTTTACATTGTCAGTGATTCATTTCTCTTTAGGTAAATTCTTTGGCCTTCACAATTTGACATTGTTTCGAAGCATAAAATTCCATAAAGATTAACCAAATGAGTTGAAATTTTGGAGCGTTTGAAAATGGTCAATATCTCTTATACTCCACTTTCCCTCTTTAAAAATTGTTGTCTTCGAAACACCAAAACATTCATAATTTTTACAAAAATAATTGGTTTATACAAATCAGCTGGGTATAATCCTTGGGTATACACCTGAATTTCTTAACTTAACTCGTTTTACACTATAGCACAAATCATAAATATATCGAGTTGATGCTTAGAATAATTTTCTAGTTATGATTAGAAGTGCTATGCTACAAGCAAGCAGCGGCTCCAATAAATTTGAGTTTTTCTTTTAAATACTTCTTCTTATTAAGCATTTATTGCAATTGCAACAGACAATCTACTATAATATAACAATATTTAAATTGCTTTAAGTTTTATTTAATATTTAAAATTAGTTTGGATATATTTTAGAAATATTACATTCGTTCGCATAAAAAGAGCGTAAAAATTAAAAAAGATTCACCATGAAATCTCCGGCTACATTTCAACACATGAAGGAATGACCTTCATCGGTCCCTTATTTATAGAAACGACTAAGTTCCTTGTGTGTAAATATTAAACACTTTTCCAAGAGCCATATTTTTATCGATGAATGAAATGAAATGATTTGGGAATCTAGTGACAGATATCCACTGATGATGTGGAGGGAACACTTCTCTAGGCTTCTGAATGGCGACGATGACAACAATCCCGCCAATAGAGATGATATTCCGGAATCCCCAATTTTGGACGACAGCGTTGAAGTTCCGCTGCCCGACCATAGTGAAGTCTTGAAAGCTATAGCTCGGCTTAAAAACAACAAAGCCGCAGGAGCCGATGGCTTACCTGCTGAGCTCTTCAAGAATGGAGGCGAAGCTCTATTTAAATGCATTCATGGGCTTCTATGCAGAATATGGTCGGAAGAATGCATTCCAAACGATTGGAACCTCAGTGTGCTCTGCCCAATCCACAAGAAAGGCGATCCCACAATTTGCGCCAACTACCGTGGGATAAGCCTTCTGAATATCGCATATAAGGTCCTGTCGAGCGTAGTATGTGAAAGACTGAAGCCCATCGTAAACCAGCTGATTGGACCTTATCAGTGTGGCTTCAGACCTGGCAAATCCACCATAGACCAGATATTTACGCTACGACAAATCTTGGAGAAGACCCTAGAAAAACAAATCGACACACACCATCTTTTTGTCGATTACAAAGAAGCTTCGACAGTCCAATAAGGAATCATCTATATTCCACCATGTCTGAATTTGGTATTCCTGGAAAGCTCATCCGCCTTTGCAGAATGACACTGAGCAACACCAGCAGCACAGTTAAAATCGGGAAGGACCTCACTCCTCCATTCGATACCAAACGAGGTTTCAGACAAGGTGATTCCTTATCGTGCGACTTTTTCAACCTGATGATGGAGAAGATCATCCGATCTGCTGATTTGAGACGCAGCGGCACGATATTCTACAAAAGTATTATGCTGCTGGCGTATGCTGATGATATCGATATCATTGGCCATAATACGCGCGAAGTCAGCGCAGCATTCTCCAGGTTAGCGAAAGAGTCGAGTCGAATGGGTCTTGTAGTGAACGCAGATAAGACGAAATACCTAGTGTCAACAAATAAACAGTCCCAGCGTCTTGGAAACCACGTCACTGTTGACAACATCTCCTTCGAGGTTGTTAAGGACTTCGTCTACCTGGGATCCAGCGTAAACTCTTTCAACGATGTCAGTATTGAGATAAAGCGAAGGATAACTCTTGCCAACAGGTGTTACTTTGGGCTGAGTAGGCAATTGAGAAGCAGAGCCCTCTCTCGACGAACAAAACTCACGCTCTATAAGTCACTAATCATGCCCGTCCTATTATATGCAGCACAAACCTGGACGTTGAGCAGTTCTGATGAAATGACTTTGGGAGCCTTCGAGAGAAAGATCCTTCGTAAGATCTTCGGTCCAATCTGCGTCAATGGCGAGTACCGAATTCGATTAAACCACGAGCTGTATGAGCTGTACGCTGACATCGACATAGTTAAGCGTATTAAAATCGAGCGGCTCCGCTGGCTAGGTCATGTTGAGCGAATGGAAAACGACGCTCCAGCGAAAAAATATTCGATTCGGTGCCCGGTGGTGGTCAACGCAGAAGAGGACGCCCAAATCTTCGTTGGAAGGATCAGGTGTTGGATAACCTGACTACACTTGGTGTTTCCAACTGGCGCCAGCAAGCGCAGAACAGAAATGGCTGGCGCAATTTCTTATACGAGGCCAAAACCGACTTACGGTTGTAAGCGCCAGATAAGTAAGTAAGTAGAATGAAATGAATGCGATCTAGTCGTTAAAAATTATTTATTATTCATTATTTTATTTATATAAAAAAAAAGAAAGATTTTTAAAAAAACCAGCCAAAATCCTAGCTCGATTTGATGAACTTATATTAAAGAAATATTAGCTTAAAGTTGAAAAGTGTGCGTAAAATTTACACAAATTACTGAATAAACTTTGTTCAATTTTACAGCTACATGTTATAAATAGTGATAAATATAAAATTTAAAATTTTATTTTTTAATTTATTCATCGGCGATTTAAAAACTTGAACCCCCTTTTTCGTAAATTTTGAAGCACAAGTCCCAATCGTTAGCTCTGGATTACGCAGGGAACGTGTGTTTTTAGGATCTATTATATTGATATCTCTTATAACATTAATATCTTTTATAATATTAATATTTCTCATAATATTGAAAACAGTATTTTTTAAAACGGTCAAACGACCTGTTACCGCATCTATTTCGTTAATTTAGATAAAATACTAAATCATAATATGAAACATATGCAAAATAATGTTACTGATGAAAGGTTCGCAGTCTATGCTTTTTCACTTACATAAATTTATCCATCAATTGTCTTCCTGTACAAAGCAAAAATTAGTTACTTAAAAACCAAGTTTTTGTTAAAGCTTTGTCCGCATGGCAGAGTTGATTTCCTTAATTTTTGTGCGTTAGCACTAGCAAATTCTAGAAAACTATCTTGGAATGATACCCAGACATGCAATAAGAACTTTATTTGTAGCCGACTTTGTCTTTGATTTCAGCTTATGAATTGAAACTGTTTGTTTGTCTCATACGATTAACTGCTTCCTGGGTACACCTGGTACACCAATTTTCACTATTCAGTTGCAATTCATTCGCACGCAATTGTCTATGCAACTGCATATAAAAATTAATTGGACGCTCTTCTACTCTTCGTAATCGATTTTTTCCTCAGATGAATCACGTTCTTTGAAATATATTGGGAATACATTTTGCAAATTTGCGTCCAAGAACTTTATTGTTTTATTAGTATTTTTTTTAATAGAATTCATTTCAATTTACTTAATTTTCATTGTTTGATAAAAAGTAATCTTGGGAAATAATTAATTTTTTATAAGAATAAGATAGTAAACCAATAAACCGAGTAAAGTGTCAAAATAATGACTGACATTAAAAAACAATACTGCCAGACTTACCAGAATATGATTGCATCCAGCAACAGAAAATCAATATATCGCACTCTATGAACCTTGTTTAAAATAGAAAAACGTTTGTAAGCAAATTGCAGTATAAGTGTGATGAAGAAAGGTTTACATTATTGTTTGATAATGAAATTAAGGCCCCTATTAGGTACGACAACTCAACTTAAGTTGACATGACTTAAGACACCTCAACTCAACTTTTTTGCCATATTACATATAACATACATTTTCAGTTGAGCTGTGGTGTAAAATGGCTTTTTCTATTGGAGCATGATTACACCGAAATTTTGACACTTTCATTGAAATGAAGCTTTTATTTAATTCACATATGGCTGTAATGCCAGCAGTCCGAGTTCAAACCTCGCATGCGACAAAGAATACAATTTTCTTGCCATGATTTTTGTGTATTATTTTTTTTTTTTAACACAGCTCCTTGGACTAACACATAAAAGAGCTTTTTTAACTATTTGTTTAAGCACTTTTTAAACGATATTTTTAGCTGCATTTAAGAAGCGCTTCCATCCTAGGATATCCAATGTAAATTTTCATATGAATTTGGTTTACTTAAAATGCGCTCCAGGTGTGTGAAACGTTATGGCACCCAGCGGTAATCGAAGCGCTTCATTAGCACTAAACAAGCGCTTCTGCCATGTCTTACCGCTCTGCTATTTCCTTGCTTGATTACTTGTGAACAAAATGTAATCAAAAATATGAGCTCTACAACTCTGAACTCTGAAAAAAGCATCCTCAAAATAAACGCATAAAATTCGCTATTTCTAGTAGCGCTTTTTATTTTCCCGCTGGGTAATAATATAATATATACAAGATATAGATAATAATTATCCATTTTCACTCAATTAACAAAAAAACAATAAACATATAAAAAGTTCGTATGAAAAAGACGTTATACAACTAAAGGGTGATTTTTTTGAGGTTATGATTTTCATGCATTAGTATTTGACAGATCACGTGGGATTTCAGACATGGTGTCAAAGAGAAAGATGCTCAGTATGCTTTGACATTTCATCATGAATAGACTTACTAACGAGCAACGCTTGCAAATCATTGAATTTTATTACCAAAATCAGTGTTCGGTTCGAAATGTGTTTCGCGCTTTACGTCCGATTTATGGTCTACATAATCGACCAAGTGAGCAAACAATTAATGCGATTGTGACCAAGTTTCGCACTCAATTTACTTTATTGGACATTAAACCAACCACACGAATGCGTACAGTGCGTACAGAAGAGAATATTGCGTCTGTTTCTGAGAGTGTTGCTGAAGACCGTGAAATGTCGATTCGTCGCCGTTCGCAGCAATTGGGTTTGTGTTATTCGACCACATGGAAGGTTTTACGCAAAGATCTTGGTGTAAAACCGTATAAAATACAGCTCGTGCAAGAACTGAAGCCGAACGATCTGCCACAACGTCGAATTTTCAGTGAATGGGCCCTAGAAAAGTTGGCAGAAAATCCGCTTTTTTATCGACAAATTTTGTTCAGCGATGAGGCTCATTTCTGGTTGAATGGCTACGTAAATAAGCAAAATTGCCGCATTTGGAGTGAAGAGCAACCAGAAGCCGTTCAAGAACTGGCCATGCATCCCGAAAAATGCACTGTTTGGTGTGGTTTGTACGCTGGTGGAATCATTGGACCGTATTTTTTCAAAGATGCTGTTGGACGCAACGTTACGGTGAATGGTGATCGCTATCGTTCGATGCTAACAAACTTTTTGTTGCCAAAAATGGAAGAACTGAACTTGGTTGACATGTGGTTTCAACAAGATGGCGCTACATGCCACACATCTCGCGATTCTATGGCCATTTTGAGGGAAAACTTCGGAGAACAATTAATCTCAAGAAATGGACCGGTAAGTTGGCCACCAAGATCATGCGATTTGACGCCTTTAGACTATTTTTTGTGGGGCTACGTCAAGTCTAAAGTCTACAGAAATAAGCCAGCAACTATTCCAGCTTTGGAAGACAACATTTCCGAAGAAATTCGGGCTATTCCGGCCGAAATGCTCGAAAAAGTTGCCCAAAATTGGACTTTCCGAATGGACCACCTAAGACGCAGCCGCGGTCAACATTTAAATGAAATTATCTTCAAAAAGTAAATGTCATGGACCAATCTAACGTTTCAAATAAAGAACCGATGAGATTTTGCAAATTTTATGCGTTTTTTTTAAAAAAAAAGTTATCAGGCACTTAAAAAATCACTCTTTAGCTCAAAGCAGATGTAAGTTTTTGACAGTCTTTACACTCGACACGGAGTTGCATTGTTAAACCTAATACCACAAAAAATACATACACATCTCTGAAATACATACTTGTCAGACGTCAGACACGTATGTACTTCAAATGTGTAGTAGACAATACAAATTTACAAAATACACACTCAACTTAAGTTGAGTTGTCGTACCTAATAGGGGCCTAAGTTCCAAGGTGATTTTATAACACACCAAAAGAGTATTGCAATGGGTTCAGGAAATAAAAAAAAAAATAGAATAACAACAAAAATTATCACGGCTGTATTCATAAAATATTATGAATTATGAATCTCTTATAAAGCCTTCATAAGGAAAAAATCGAAAAAATTGAAAAACATTATTCATAAACGTTCAATAGCGTTTAAAGTCTCTTTTAAATGCTTTATAAATGAGAGAATTTTAAAAATGGACGAAACCTTCAATAAACCCTCGATAAAGCATTTTTAAATTTTATTTTGTTTTCATTTGAGAACAAATTATGTCAAATATATATCAAATTGTTTCAAAATATATCAAAAACAAAGGAAATGTCAAAAGAATTATTGAAAATGTTTGTTTATAAATGAGAGGATTTTTAAAAATGGCTGAACGTTCAATAAACCCCTCATAAAGCATTTTTAAAATTATTTGCTCTCATTTGAGCACAAATATTGTCAAAAATATTAAAAATATTTCAAAAATTTGGAAAATATGTCAAAAAAATTCAAAATATATAAAAAAATTCAAAACAAAATGAAAAAGAAAACAAGAAAATTTGTCAAAACATTTCAAAATATTTACAAAATAAGATAATAAAATGACAATTTTTTTCAGTGCAGAGAGTGCTTCAAAAAAATATTGATGTTTAAATATCAAAATGTTGACGAAATTGTGACAAATAAATGAAAAGTCATTGAATTTATCAAATACACAAACCATTATTGACACTCTTCCCACATAAAATCGAAAGTGTTCCTATTTTAACTACAAAGCAGCTACAACATTTTTATGAATAACAAAATTTTAAAAGATTTTTTAACATTAAAAAGCTTTTTAACTATTGAACGTTTTAAAGCTATTTTAGGATATTTTTATGAATCCGGCTGTCAGTTTGTAACTTGATTTTAAAGTTGTATTACATTTCTATTATTACTATGGATTTCATAAACAATTTTTACCGATACTAAAATCAGGACTGAACTTTTCACTAAAATATGACTTAAAGATAGAGAAAGCAATTCCTTTCGATTTTCATTTATAATCCCAACATTTTAGATCGAATTTCTGATCAATTTCGAAAATTAATTTATATGATTTATTATTATATATCTTATATTAACATAATTTTTATTTATATATTATAACAAAAAAAAGAAATAAAGCTTATATCATTCGAATGTTATTGTGCCACAGATGTACCGAAAAATAAATACTAAAAACAAAATCACACATATTATGTGATTACTGAATTTAAAAAAAAAAGCGTTTGAAATCTCATACTCATGGCTGTAGTTTGAATATCTCTGCCTTTCTTAATCGAGAGCTATTACAAAAAAGTTATGCAAGCAAATATTGTTGCTGCTCTCTCTCTCTTTTTTTTATCGCATTCTACATTTTTTTGCCAAACAAAAATTGTTGCAATTAATAATGGTTTTAATTTACATGCAATTACATTATTTTTATTTGAAAACTTATGTTGTGTTTCATATTTGGGAACATTATCTATAAATTAATACGCAAACAAAAATTTTGTAATGTATTGTTTCGTGTGTTAACGTCAAAACATCCACATAAAACTTTTATTAATGGAAACGTATTTTCGATTAGTTTTTGTATGTTGTCATCAAGATAGGTAAAATAAAGCGAATGTAAAAGCCTTTTTTCCCCAATGGGAAAACGAGAAATAACAAAAAAAAATAGCGACACAGCTCTATTGAACATCGTTGCTGTTCGTTTTGACATTCACGGCAGTACGCTCTCATCTAGTGCGTCTACCTCTATAATTATACTCATGGTATAAAAATTATAAGGTAGCATTGACAGTTGCTTAGGAAAACATCTCCTGTCAAAAAATTTACTCAAAAAGAGAGTGCTCATAGTCGGCCACTGTCACAGTTGAATTAATAAGGTTGTCGCAAGGGTGAGAGCGGGTGCCCATAAATATCAAATCGAAGTTGACAGCTCATTCAAAATCTGAAAACGAAAATTGATATGATGTAAAGCGGATGGTGTTGTTGTTGTTGCTTTTCATTGACTTTGACAATTGTGGGTACTGAGAAGAGAGTACGACCCGAGATGACCTTATTAATTCAACCATGGACACTGTTAATAAATGAAAACACAATGTTGAAAACGTTGAAGTGAAAAATAAACAGAACAACATCAGCAGCTGCAGATGCATTTTCACAAACAGCTGTTTTTGACAGAAGATGTTTTATTATAGAAGAGGAAATAATCATTTACGAATGCTGCCTTGTTTTATTATACCATGCATTATACCATGGTTGCTGTGCATGTTGTTGCTTTTTCTTAATTTCTTTCTCTTCGATAGCCTCATGACAAAAATAGACAAAATATTCATGTATCAAAGATGGAACAGCATTACATAGAATGATAGCTTGAAGTGTATAAACGGTTCGATAAAAATGAAGGATTTTTACTTGGTCTTAAACAAAGATTAGAACCAGGCATAAGATAAGGAGTATGACAAAAATTTGAACAAAGGTTAGGGTATAACATTGGATAAGGGTTAGGACAAGAATTGGTGAGATCACTTCGGGAAGGACTGAGACAAGGATAAAAACAAAGATTAAGTCATACCTTAAATAATATTTGGGACAAGATTGGGAAAAGTATAAGAACAATAAATGGAACAAGGAATATAATAAGGATTTTAACACACTAAGAACACAATTTAGGACAAAGATTAGATAGAAAGGAATAATAGAAAGGATAATAGGGATTTTAACACACTAAGAACAAAATTTAGGACAAAGATTAGATAGAAAGGAATTGAGACGAAAGCATTAAGTGTTAAATGCTTCCCTGGGTGCTCAATAACGATTTATTTAGTTCACTTACAGCGCTGTTTTACTCGCGGCCTTACGAGATAGAATTGCCATGACAATTGAGAATACGTTTATTCTGTCAAATCATTGTCGGCAGCCAAGCAATTGTCGATTGTGACGTAGGTGACCTGACAAAAGCATGGCAATAGCATGACGATGAATGTTATTTCATTATATTTATAATTTTCCTGTGTCGCTGTCTCTAACCTAAAATTTTTAGCATAATTGAAGATGAATGAAAACTCAAAATTTTCCCTTTATCTTTGTTCACCAACCGCGATTATTTACGTCAATTTCAATACAAACTTAAAATTATTGTCAATGTTATTGCCAGCCTATTGTCATGCTGACAACTGCCTGGCAATATATTAGTAATTTCCAAAGATTGCTTGTATTGGTGAAAAAGTGTGAGTGTATTGTTATTGTCATGACAAAGTTGTCACGTGTGGCCACCGGGTTAATGTGGAGCAGTGATAGTACAGACAGCATGTCGCTTAAAAATATTTTAATAATTGAATAATTTTGAATTACATTGGAATTAATTCTCAAATACCATATTAAATTTTTTTTTATAAATTAATATTTAGTTTTAACATAATTTACCATGTTTCTGGTTTCCATTCCAATCTTTGCTTACTTATAAACAGTTGTTTTTAAGCAGTTTGACACTATTATGATCTTAGCCGGAAGAAATTCTTCGGACTAAAACTTGCAACTTTTGACAGGGAGGGGAATTCTTTACTCTATCGATTGCACTATCTTTTGGCATTTTTTCGAGTACGGGAACGGTTCTCTGACTTAAACCTGTAAAAATTTTAAATCGGACTAAGACTGTAGAGGGCGAGAACAGGCCTTACCTTAATTTTTCTTATCATTAATTTGGTAACACTTGAAAATAGAATTTTTCCACAGAATATTCTACGGTCGAAAGAACTGCAATTTCATTATATTATATTTATTGCAGAGCAAAATTCCATATCAGAGGTCAAACTTTTTTTCAAAATAAACGGAACAAGGGCTGAATTCTCAGAGATAAAATTATTTCGAAATATGAAAACGCTCTGATTCAAAACTATCCGTTCAGCGAGGTTTGAACATTTAAAAATTCTAACTCACGGCTGTCAGTTGTAAAACTATCTTTATTATGTTTGCTATATTCTCCTGCTTATGATTTTTTGTTAAGTCTGGCAGCATTTCAGCGCTACCCACCCTTTAAAACACGCATTTTTCATCAGCACAAAATTGACATATCGCTCTGTTAAATATTTTTGTTATTTTCATCTTATGCCGATCGACGAAAGAAGTGAGTTGTTTAATTAAATCAAAAACCATAAAACAATTAATAATATAAATATCATAAAAGTATGTCTGCGCCAAATCAAAATAATAGTGACTCTGAAAGCGCTTCAGATAATGGAACCATCCCAGTGGAGGCAGTAGAATCTTCAGAGGTACTGTCCTCAATTGAAGAGGTCGTACTTATTGATCCAGACTGTCTTGAACTCGACCTCAATCACCATCGCATAGATAAGTTGGAAAACTTTGAGCCATTGCGGCAGATTGAACACCTTTATTTACGTTGGAATCTCATCAAGAAAATTGAGAACCTCCACACACTAACAACGTTGGTCGAACTGGAGCTGTATGACAACCAGATAACGAAAATTGAAAATCTTGATGCACTTGTAAACCTCGAAATTCTCGATTTAAGTTTTAATCGACTGACTAAAATCGAGAATTTAGACAAATTGCAAAAGCTAGAGAAGCTCTTCTTGTGCGCCAACAAGATCCACGTCATTGAAAATATCGGAATGTTAACCAATCTAACGATGCTTGAGCTCGGCGATAATAAAATCAAGAAAATTGACCATCTAGAAACACTCGTCAATTTACGACAACTCTATTTGGGAAAGAATAAAATTGTGAAAATCGAAAATCTTGACAATTTGGTTAATTTGGAATGCCTCAGTCTACAGGCAAATCGTATTGTTAAAATAGAAAACTTGGAAAAGTTAGTGAATATTAACGAGCTGTACATGTCCGAAAATGGTATTGAAACAATTGAGAACTTGGATTTAAACACTAAAATTGAGACACTTGATTTAGCCAAAAATCGTTTAAAATCCATAACAAATTTACAAGGTCTAAAGATGTTGGAGGAACTGTGGTTGAATGACAATAATATCGATAATTGGAAGAACATTGATGAGTTAAAAGCTAATAATAACTTGAAGACTATTTATTTGGAATGCAATCCATTGGGCAAGGACAAAATGTATCGTTTCAAGCTAAAGGACACAATTCCTTGGCTTCAAAAGATTGATGCCACATTGTGTCGATAAGTTTACTTTATTATGTATGGACATTTTATATTATAACGTAATAACATTAATTTGATTTTTATAAAAAGAAATCGGTGTTAAACTAATAATGTAAGAATTTACGCAGATATGTACTCTTTATTGGAAGTTATTATTTCGACCGAAATCGAATGACTCATTTTTGAAAAGTGGTAAACAAAATTACTAAGACGTCTGACGCATTTTTGTAGTGATATCAACACTTTAAACTGTATATTAATGAATAAAATAAAATATTGTAACAGAAATTTTTTTTTCCGGAAAAAAAGATCTATATTTAAAAAAAAAAACTACTCCCTTTTAAATAATTTTTTGCTTCTCATTTTCTTATCAATAAATAATAGTTACCTGCAAAAATATTAAAACCTTGCTTTTATGAAGCAACGTAAATAATAAACTCCATTCATGACTTCTATGAGTCAAAGTTCGAGGTCAAGCTGAAAGTCACTGAAAAACAACACAAATGACGCCACAATCGTTAATCACATGTGAAATTTAAAATCTTTAACTTCAATGTATTACAATTTTCAAATTAATATATAATTCAATTCTGTTTTAACACCCATCGAAAGCAAGGAACCCTGAAGATTTTGTAAACCTGGAAAAAAGTGAGTTGTGGGGTTGTTCGATAAGTAAAGTTGTTTTTTTCATATTTTTCAAAGTGAATTTATTTTTATTAACAAAAGTAAATCAATAATATATTGACCATTTTATTAGATGATCTTTTGCGATCTTTCGAAAAATTGAAACATTCCACGTTCGAAGAGGCCTTGGTTTTTAGAAGTAAAGAGCTGGTGTAACTCATTTTTAACAATTTGATCGGAATCAAAAGTTTTATCATTTAAATCAGAGGTGCCCAAGCCCTATGCACTTGGTGCACATTTGTTTTTGTAAAAGCACTTAGGCATAGGCTGTGTATTCTAATATACACACATAGCACTTCGCACCAAAAATAATAGAAATCATTTATTATTTTTGACTCCGCACTAAGCAATACAAAATACACAAACAAATTCGTCTATTTTGTTTTTGATCTTTTTTCGTTGTTTATACCGAAGTGCGAGCAACAACACTTTCGTATGCTTTTTTGGTACATTTTGGTAAGAGTGATCTTCTACGTAGATTTTGTTGTTGTCTAACATAGTATCCCAGCTGGCATTTAGAAGATTGTATGACGAGCGCGATCATTTCACGATTCTTTTTTTAATCGTCCAGACGATTGTTAAAGTAAAATTTTATTTTGTTTTCCAAATGATGCTATTGCGAGTCGTTGTGACGATTTTTGGACGAGTGAATCGTCAATCACGCATCTTAAAAAAAAAAAAAAAATAAATAACTGGCCATTTCAGCCCTTGAAAGGACTTTTACCTAGCTTCTTATGATCAATTGTGTTGTGCGTGTTATTAAGTTTGTACACAATTGACCGAGAAATGGACCTACAGGCTTAACGCCGACTCCGAACGGCGATGAACGGAATGTTCTTATTCTCAAGAAGCTTTACATGGCATTTTGATTACTCCCTGAGGTTTGTCATTGTCTGCAGAGAGGTGGCGGCCGTACAGAAAAATTATTTTAATTCAAATAATTTTCTGTCGCTGCTGGGGTTCGAACCTGGGTTTCCAAAGTTCGTTGACATAGCGCCACGCACTTTAACCAACTACGCCACGGACGCCACGCGTATCCGCATCACGCATCTTGGCGATCATTAAAAGAGTGCAAGCAAGAATGCGACTCATTTTGATGATTGATTGACGAGTGTTTTTTTTTTTTGTTACTCAACAATCGTCGTTTTATCGTTCTGGCGACCATTCGTGTACTTTGTGTTACTCTAAAATCGCCGCTTATGCATTCTCGCGATCGTTTGGCGAATTTAACCGTTGTGTTTAGAAAAGTTTACAAAGAACAACTGATTTTTGCATCATTATAACTCAGTTGTTAGCTAGTGAACACGTGTCGCGACTGGTAAATATTTTGTTAAGATTAAAAAGCAAACGAGAAGCAAAAAAAAAAAAAACACAGGTGCGTCACTGGACACACGAGAGAAGCGAAGCATTTTCGCAAATTCATAGATTTGATAATTTAATAGCGTTTTTTCGATTAAAATAATTTTTAAATTCAAAACTTTAAAATAACAAAGTATATATATCATATATATTAACCCTCTTCGGTCCTCCCTTAAAGCTCCCTGTTCAGTTGTAGGGAATAAATATACAAAAATCATTAATTTTGTTACAATTTAATCAACTTACAGATTGTTTATTTTTAACGATATTTATAACGACCTTTAGTAGGAAGTAGAAACAACATCTAATACACAATCCTTAGTGAATATTTCTTTTAGTTCGTTCGTTCTTTTAGTTCGTAAGGTCTTTTAGTTCGCATGGACAAACCGAAGATTCAAACCATAGCTCGGTAAATTTAGTTATCTTTGCTCTAGTTCGTTTTTTTTGCTACTTTTATCGGTTGGCTAGCCAATACACAGCCCTAGAATAGCCAACACACATTCCTTTCTTAAAGTAATAGATAATAGTGATCTGCTGAAACATAGCTTTAGCTAATCTTTATCACTAAATCAACAAAGTTATTAAACAAAGAGTTTTAGCGTAATGGTTAGAGGAAAGTACCAACAAACGATAGAACTTTGAGTTGTGGGTTCAATTCCTGCAGCGGGCAAGAAATTATTTTTAATTTAACATTTTCTGGTTCAATTGATGCAAACAAAAAACAATATCAATTCTAAGAAAAAAGGTGTCGAAAAAAAGTGTCGTTTTTTCTGATTTCACTCTAGCAAATCGCAGAACGAGGCGTAAAAAGCTTCGCTTCAATTATGGAATCTGCTTATAGTGAAATAGCATGCAGATCTTAAAAAAAAATTTGAAGTCAGGGAAACATTATCTGATTGTGATGATGACCCTGGCGAATATCGTGAAGTAAGCTCCTTAGATCGTTTGAAGTAGGAATAAAAGCATCTTACACGATTCTTTTTTGAGCATCGTAGACGACTCGAATGGAAGAGTCGCCGGCTTGACACAGTTTCTCCCGTTGTACTGAACTTGTGCGATCGGAATACTACATCGTCGACGATTTATTTAAGCGCCCGCTCCGATCGTGGAAGAGTCGCCTACGATTGAAAACGCTAGCTGGGTATGCTTTCGTTTACGAAAGGTTGTAGGATTTTATATGTATTAGTGTTTGCACTTCCATAAGAAAGTTTTGGGCACTCCTGATTTAAATAGTTTTGGAGGGAGCGAAACAAACGGTAATCTGAATTGTGATCTGTCAATTTTTGACGGGTTATCAAAGAGGTGTAGGGTCTGGTGTTAACATGATGGAACATCACGTCTTTGCGATTGGCCAGCTTAGGCCGTTTTTTTCTTGATTTCTTCGTTCAATTTCGATGATTGACGACGGTAGACATTCGAATAGTTTGGTTTCTTGAAATCAGCTCAATGAAGACTATACCCTTGTAGTCCTACCACACAGAAAGCATAATCTTTTGTTGAATATTGGGTTTGGATGGCGATTATAGGGGCGTATTTTGCTTGGTCCATTATCGTTTTCGGACTACGTTATCGTAAACACTCTATTTTTCATCACCCGTTATGATTCTTTTTAGAAATGGGTCGTTTTGGTTGCGATTCAGCAAAGAGTCGCGTATGTTAATGTTTAGTGAGGTGGATTTCCTTTTATTCGTGAGGAACCCAAACATTCAGCTCATGGTATAATAATACAAGGTAGCATTGACAACTGCTTATTTTCTCTTCTACAAGAAAACATCTCATGTCAAAAACAGCTGTTTGTGAAAATTTGTCTGTAGATTTTTAGAAAGCATTCTAATTTTCTTATGCAATGTTTGTTTTTTAAAATTAAATAAATATTTCTCAAGAAAGAACACTAGTCCAGAATAAAATATAAATATTTTTTAATACAAACTTTGAGATAAAAATTGCATGTATCATAGGGGATTAACTTCCGTGTTAACCCCTTCACAGAAAAAAAGCAGCTACGTTGCTCGATTTGTTTTGATAGTAGTTTCACAGTTGTTTTGCTTTCATTTCGTCGGCCTTTCGTGTTTTGCTTATATTCATGATACAATTACAAAGTAGGCTCATTTCAAAATGGCTGCTCAATTGTGAAATTTTGCAACAACTAAGCTATAGAAGCCGTGCCGTAAGCTGTGGCGTCCGTGGCGTAGTTGGTTAAAGTGCGTGGCCGCTATGTCAACGAACTTTGGAGACCCAGGTTCGAACCCCAGCAGCGACAGAAAATTATTTTAATTAAAATAATTTTTCTGTACGGCCGCCACCTCTCTGCAGACAATGGCAAACCTCAGAGAGTAATCAAAATGCCATGTAAAGCTTCTTGAGAACGAGAACATTCTGTTCATCGCCGTTCGGAGTCGGCGTTAAGCATGTAGGTCCGGTTCTCGGTCAACTGTGTACAAACTTAATAACACGCACAACACAATTGATCATAAGAAGCTAGGTCAAAGTCCTTTCAAGGGCTGAAATGGCCAGTTATTTATTGTTTTTAAGCTATAGAAGCCACAAACGTCAAACGACAAAAGCAACAAAAACAACAAAGAAAAACTAAAAGCTATCAGCTGATTTTGATAACTAGCGCATCCTGCTCTCCAATATGAGCCTATCTTGTAATTGTATCATGCTTATATATTATTGAATATTTCGTAGCAAGTGTCACGTGACTCTCACGCGTGACGTAGGCTGCGCAGTAGATTTTCATTTTTGCGCACTGTTGGCGTAATCTGTTATATATTATTCTTGTTCCTGAATAGCACACAGCCTGACTGTCAAAATTTCATTATCCGAGTGAAAAGTAGTTCATCTAGATAGAATGGTATTTTTTCGACAATCCCAATAAATTTAAAGGTTGCTGGTCATTTTTTTTTATTCCTTTGGGAAAAGATATTTTTTGTCTGTAAATTTTATAGGCGCTGTATATGACGACTATGCTCAGAATCTGTACTCTACTTCACTCTGAGCGCATAAATGAAATCGCCGTATATCGACAAATAATGCCATAAATTTATTGATGTGTGCTCTCCATACTTTATCGATTACTTTAGGTGTGTGTCAGCTTTTAAACACACCTCTATTAACCAGTTCGCAAAAATTGTGATTTCATTATTGAATGTGTAATAAATTAGTGGGTTCATTTATGGCTGCACAAACTACGAAAAGAACGCGCGAAGTCAAATGGACGCGCGAATTGACTTCCACGTTAATATTTTTGTGGGAAAAAAATGAGCTTTTATACAATTCCAACCATGAAGATCATATAAGTAAAATAAAGCGAACGGAATCTCTTGAAAAGATATGCCAAGAATTGAAGAAATTAAATAACCACGTAACAGTACAAGGCATACGAAAAAAGATCCATAGTTTATGTACACAATATGCTTCAGCGTATAAGAACTGGAGAACGAATGATTATTATGTGCCACAGTTATGGTGCTTTGAACAATTGAAATTTTTAACCAAAGGTTTCACACCTAAAACATCAAGATCTAACATCGATACGAGTATCATCGATTTGGTAAGTATACAATGCCATCCCCCTGCAATGTCAGGATGAACGTTTAAATTAAAAAAAAAAATAATTTTTTGCACAACTCAATACTTTTTATTAGTCTGCTTATTTACTAAAAATTAAATTTTTCTTAGGATGATGATTCTTGCAGCAACGAAGATGTATCACGTAGTTCTGAAAAGACACTTCTAAGCGATAAATCTAAATCAATTTCCAAGAAAGTAAGTATATTAAGATAAATATCTTTAAAACGTTATATTCAACCCAACTGAGATTTCTTCATTTAAATATGCCATAAAGCTGTTTCTTATACGCTCCGCTTCTTCTGATTCAGTATAAACTGTTTCCACTTGAAGTGGAGGTTTTGCTTCAATAGTCATTGGTTCAAAACAACGCTTGTAATTTTCATCGTGATCCAAGAAAAAGTTGTGCAATACACAACAAGCCATCGTTACAACTTCTACATTTTCAACACGTAGATTTTTAACAGCCGTAAAAACTTTAAATCGATTGAATAATATATCAAAAGCACGATCAACCACTTCTCTGGCACGGCTGAGACGATTGTTGAAAATTTGTTTAAGCCTGGACATGGTTTGACCCTCACAAAAAGGAACCATGACATGCGGCTCCAAATGAAAAGACTCATCCGCGGCAATAACAAACGGTAGTCTTCTACGTCCTGCCATTTTGTCTTGCGGCAAGTTCTTTGCAGCGTTGTCTAAAACCTTTTTCAACGAGCACTGCGCAAAAGCGTCTGCAAAGTTTGTGCTTCCAGTGCAACCTATATCGACGTAAATAAAACGACAGTTTGCGTCCACAAGTGCCAGTAGAATTATGCTGCTCATTCCCATTTTATTGTGATAATACGCAGCATCCGTGCGGCGACCTTTGAAGTTTATGTGCTTGCCATCAAGAGCTCCCAAGCAATTTGGAAATTGTCGTTTTATGGCAAATTCTTCAGCAATACTTTCCCATTCGTTAACTGAAGCTGGAAACTAAAATAGAAATTCAAAATTATAGAAAATCAAACTAACTGAATTTTTTTTTTTGTTACAGCCGAAAAAGACATCAATTGATCAAATAAAACAGGTTTTGATTTTAAAAGAATTCTTCAATAATAAACTAAAAAACAGATACGAGTGGTTGGGACAACAGGTTCAAGTTAAAATGAATAGTATTAAAGACGATTCAATACGCAAGGAAACCGCTGAGGCTATAGAGTATATTTTAATCGAAAATATATCAAGAGACAAGTCGTCAAGTCAGCTTAATATTGGTGACTATAAAAACTTTTTGATTACAAATACATTTCCAGTAGTAAAGCGCAAAAAAAATAAAGTGAGTCTAAGATAAGAATAAGTTTGCTTAAATTGTTAAAAACAATTAAAATATATTTCCCAGCCATTAGATCCTGGAGTAAACGAAATTCAGCAAAAAATTTTAAGTCTCAACGGAATGATGAATGAAAAAATAATAACAAATAATGGTGGATTATCGAAACAAGTTGTGAATCGGGTCAGTAGAATTCAAGATGAAGAAATTCGTGAGGATACTGCTTGGGCTATACAGTGCACCTTAAAAGAAAATGTCGAAAGAGACAAGTATTTGAGCCAGCAAAATAATGGAGTTAATGAAGAGAGCAATGCCGAAGTAGTTGATAGCACAAACATGGAAAATGTAGAAAGTTTTATTAGTTGTATATGGGATGAAGTCAACGTTGATGTTGAAGTTTAAATTAAACTTTTTGATTTAAAAATTACTGAAGAAAGAATCTTTAAGTTTTTGATAATTTGACTACTAAAATAATAAACAAATACATTTTTTCCGCTTATTACACTTACACTTAAATATTTGTCTTTTAATTTCTTCCATATTACATCACAGACCTCTGGTGTTGCATTGCATAGAAATGAGGATGATATCCTTATCTGTGCATCTATTATTTTATAAGATTCCCCAGTCAAGATGGATATTAAAACTCCAGCTAATCTTTTTTCGGGCGGAATTGCACCTCTCATTACTGTGTTTTTTCGTGTTAAATCTGCTTTAACGATAGAGAGTAGATGTTCAGCAGTTGCTTTATCTATAGCCAGCGCTTCCATTTCGTTTGTATATGAAAATGTACTGTCGGGTCCTTCTTCTCGACAAGGCTTAACCCATGTACGTTTTTTTTTATAAGGTACTTTTACTGCAATTTCGCAACATTCTATTAAGCCTAGTAAAATTCTATTGTCGTAGTCATTATCCGCATCTAAAAAGTTCGCTGCCATTGTTGTACATTCCGTCAGGGCGTTTAAAAATACTCCACCTTGTACTTCTTCCATTGGATTCTTTTTTTACTGTTCAATTGTTAAATTTCAAAGTCAAAAATTTGTTTGCTATCTATATTAGTTTTAATTACATATCTATATGTGAATTTACTTTGGTCCTAGAATTTGTGTTCAATAGTTGCTCAGGAAATAAACAAATGAAATTAGTTTCGGCGCTACATTAGTTAAAACCATAGTTGCCAACTTTGTAGGAAGAATTCCTTTTGTGGTATTTTTTAATTACTGTGGGAAAACGGGATTACAAAAGTATTTTTCAATTCGGCGATGAAAGTATAGCGGTATTCACGATTTGGAGTTTATAGTCTTGTATTCTGTATTTTTGATAAGTTTGATATTTGTAGTAAATTTGACAGTTTTAAAAAACAAAACAGGAACATTTTCTAAATACTATAAATACTAAATTTAAAATGGTGAAACCCTATTGTATATTTTGCATAGTATTTGTGTATTTGAAAAACAGTTGACGTGACGTTCTATGGCAGCACTGCCATAAACTATAGTCAAGAAAAACTATAGGAGTGCTCACAATTTTTAGCAAATTCTTTTTAATTTACTAAAAATACTCTAAAAACTCCAGATTGTGAATACCGCTTATAATGTTTCAATATATGTGGGAATTTCATGGTATTTTCTAATGTCTGTAGTAATTTTTGGTATTTTTTCATGACTGGAATTTTTTTGTGGTATTTTGCGATCAAAGTGTAATTTTTTAATATATGTGGTATTTTTTAATTGCTGTGGTATCTTTTAATTCAAAACACGATAGGAATTTCTGTGGTACTTTTTTTCATTTTTGATGTCGGAAAAAGGTATTTTTTGTGGTAAAATGGCTGGCAGCTATGGTTAAAACATTACTGTCAAATTTTGATGTTTGGCCTATCGATTAATTCAGAGGCTGAAACTATGCACTTAAAAATTAAATTTTTACAGCCATATTCATAAAAATATTTAAAATAGCTTTAAAACAGTGGTCATCAAACTCTATACAAGCATACTTTGTTTATGTATAAAAGCTCATTGAAAGCTTTGCACTGAAAAAAAATACTACTTGAGTCTCAGTCAAGCTTTCATGCAAGACGATGGAAAAGATGGTTCGCTTTTTGATTATTCAGTGGCCCCGGAAAAAATTTTCATCTGGTCTATTACAAATCTATGGGAGAGGCGTGAGGAGGAAATATTTTTAAAAAATTTTGCGATTTACGTATGCTTACTACTGTTCATAATAACATAATTCATATCGAAGAAACATATTAACATTCACTATTTTATGCACTGTTACAAAAAAGGAGAAAACATTAAAATAGTTAAGGTTTATTTCATAATTTAATTTCAATTTTTAAAATTCAATTTTTATTTAGAAGTGTCTTTTTTTTAATTCTTCAGGTTTTTTTTCGTTTTTGGTTTAACTAAACCATACATTGAGGTTCAGAACAAATATTTTCTGCAAAAAAGAAAGAACTCCAATTCAAGTAGAGACATTTTACATATAAATAGCAAAAACTGATATTTTTATGAGTGTAGCATAAGTTGCGTATGCGCAGCAAAAACAAAACAATCTAACAAGCATGCATGTGCCGCAGGTCTATTCTGCATGAAATTTCAGTAGATACTGACGCAGTTCAGTGCTCGTCCATGAGCATGGTATAATAATACAAGGTAGCATTGACAGTTGCTTGGGAAACCATCTCCTGTCAAAAAAATATACTCAAAAAAAGAGCGCCCACAATTCGCCATTGAAAACACAAACAATGTTGAAAACGTTGAAGTGAAAAAAAACAACAACCTCAGCAGCTGCAGATGCATTTACACAAAAAGCTGTTTTTGACAGGAGATGTTTTCTTGTAGAAGAGAAAATAAGCGGTTGTCAATGCTACCTTGTATTATTATACCATGGTCCGTGAGTTAATAGGTCTGTTTCCGTACTTTACACTGTGTAAGATTTGTGTAAAACGTGTGCTAGAGAGTAAAAACGAAATGTGAGAATAGTTGCAAAAGTACGGAAACTAAGTACTTTTGGATTGGAAACTAAGGAAACTAAGCCTCTAGTAAGTTTCGAGCACAAAACAGCTGATTTTGACTGCAGACGGCAGCACAAAATTTAAAACACTTTCACTCAAATTATTAAAAGTAATTTTTAATGCAAAACTGAACAATTACTTAATTTTTATTTATTATTATTTATTTATTGTACGTAAATTTCTTTTTATGCACACAATTTGTGCATTTATTTATCGCAAAACATAAACAATTATGAAATGTAATTTGACATTTGCTTCTTCTTATTGATGCTTATTCTTCTTGATGCTTGTTCTTACTTTACTCGAAGTCTCGAGTTCTAGCACTCTCTGTGCACTTTGTGTGCTCGAGAGAGCGATTTTATGCCTGTTCTTCTTCTCCCATTTTAAGCACAGAAAGTACGGAAACAGAAAATAGTGTCCCACAAGTTACACAGTGTGCGTA
The DNA here is from genome assembly GCA_943735915.1 of Pherbina coryleti. Classification (NCBI taxonomy): domain Eukaryota; kingdom Metazoa; phylum Arthropoda; class Insecta; order Diptera; family Sciomyzidae; genus Pherbina; species Pherbina coryleti. The sequence continues at coordinate 81,634,827 of OX030952.1, read as the reverse complement.
CGGAAACAGACCTAATATGTATACAGAAAGCTTTTAAGCACAAAAGCTCAAATGCCCGCGGGCATAGGCTTTGATGATCACTGCTTTAAAACCTTCAATAGTTAAAAAGCTTTTTAATGTTAAAAAGTCTTAAAATTTTGTTATTCATAAAAATGTTGTAGCTGCTTTGTTGTTAAAATAGGAACACTTTCGATTTGAAGTGGAAAGAGTGTCAATAATGGTTTGTGTATTTGATAAATTCAATGACTTATTTATTTGTCACAATTTCGTCAACATTTTGATGTTTAAACATCAATATTTTTTCGAAGCTTCCCTCTGCATTAAAAAAATTGACATTTTATTATCTTATTTTGTAAATATTTTGAAACGTTTTGACAAATTTTCTTGTATTCTTTTTGTTTTGAATTTTTTTATATATTTTGAATTTTTTTGACATATTTTCCAAATTTTTGAAATACTTTTAATTATTTTTGACAATATTTATGCTCAAATGAGAGAAAATAATTTTAAAAATGCTTTATGAGGGGTTTATTGAACGTTCAGCCATTTTTAAAAATCCTCTCATTTATAAACAAATATTTTCAATAATTTTTTTGACATTTTCTTTGTTTTTGATATATTTTGAAACAATTTGATATATTTTTGACTTAATTTGTGCTCAGATGAAAACAAACTAAAATTTAAAAATGCTTTATCGAGGGTTTATTGAAGGTTTCATCCATTTTTAAAATTCTCTCATTTATAAAGTATTTAAAAGAGACTTTTTACGCTATTGAACGTTTATGAATAATGTTTTTAATTTTTTTTGATTTTTTTCTTATGAAGGCTTTATAAGAGGTTCCTCATTTTTTATGAGTACAGCCGATAGTTTTAAATAATAAATTAATTTTATTGATATTAAGTTGCTTTGTGAATTTTTTTTATCAATGTAGGAGTGTGTAGAGAATCTCAGCATTTTCGTTTTCTCTCTTTTTGAAATAAATGCCTATTTCCGTTATTTTCTTAAAAAAATTTTATAAAAATTTTTCCAAAATACTAATTTTAAAAAAATAAAAAGTTCAGATCTTTTGCCCCTCAATTTCGACTGTTTGTTAAGATCAGCGCTCAAATGCTGCCAATTTAATAAACAAAAATTACATATGAGTAGAATATTACGTGTTATCCTTGATATATCATTATAGCCATGACATCGAACAAAAATGTTTTAATGAAGCGAAGCTCAATTAAACACTAATGTCTTGAAAGTTCTTTGTTAGTATGGTCGTGTTTTAAAAATTTTGATATGAAATAAAATATCATATCATAGAGCGACACTGAAGTAAAAGTAACGTAAAACTATAGCGAGCATACCGAGTGCACCGTGCACTCACAAGTATAGAGAGGGTTAGTCGATAACATAATTTTAACTTAAAAATGAAAAAAGCGCCATATCTCGAAAACAAGACAAGATAGGCCAAAAATAACACCACAGTAAAAAATAAAATGTCAAAAATAAATAAATAAATAGAAAAAAGAAAATGTCAAAAATGCTTGAAAAAGTTTGTTTATAAATGACAGTATTTTCAAAAATGGTTTAAATGTGCTATGAACCCCTCATAAAGCATTTTTAAAATTATTTACTCTCATTTGAGCACAAATATTGTCAAAAATTGTTCAAAATAAATAAAAAAAAAAACAAGAAAATTTTTCAAAACATTTCAAAATATTTACAAAAAAAAAAAAAAAATAATAAAATGACAATTTTCTCAGTGCAGTGGGTAGCTTAAAAAAAAATTTTGATGTTCAGTTAAATATCAAAATGTTGGCGAAATTGTTACAAATAAATGAAAAGATATTGAATTTAACTAATGCACAAACCATTATTGACACACTTCCGACTTCAAATCGAAACTCTTCCTATTTTAACTACAAAGCAGATACAAGTTTATGAATAACAAAATTTTAAAAAACTTTAACTATTCAACCTTTTAAAGCTATTTTAAGATATTTTTATGAATACGGACGGCTGTGTGTCTGTAATCGTTTTTTAGATTCTTTATTAATTGAATTTTATTTATTTCCACTAAACACAATTACATTTTAAAACTCTATTCACAAATTCACAACGCTTTTCAATTTTTGTAGACACTTCTAGCTATGAAACAAAGCATTGCAAGAAAATGCAAAAAAAAAATAAGCGGGAATATCGCTACTGCCATTTTAAATTGGGACTTACAACTTTTTATTTTTTTTTTACAGTTTGAACTCGGAGAATTTGTATTCTCAAAAATATATCACAATTAACCACGATGCAATTCAAGGTAGGCTCATATTGGAGAAAATGTGAGTTGATGTCAAAATCAGCTAATGATTTTGAGTTTTGCTAATGCCATGTCTACACATCGAGTTTACTTTGAGTTTCCAGTACAAAGTTCAGTTTTGGCATTGAACGCAAAATAATTTCTTGAGTTCTCCAGTACAATTTTGCGAATCTCAACTCAACTTTATTTTTGTGTTTATCAAAACAACATTTGAGAAATCCCTAAAAGTATGCTAATGTTCTTATAAAAAGGCACATTCAGATGCGACTTATTCAATTTTATGGTGAGAAATGTCAAAAACAGATGTAAAGTTGTGCAATTTACTATTTGCAAATAATTAACAAAAAAAGCGAAGAGGACCGATAAAAATTCCAAATATAGCAGCGCAAGGAAGAATTCGCATGTGTATGCAGAAGAAGCTGCAGCCTTGTCCTCAAGTGGAATTGATGTCACGGTGGTGGATGTGCCATTTTTAATGCAAAACTGAACAATTACTTAATTTTTATTTATTACTATTTATTTATTGTACGCAAATTTCTTTTTAGGCACACAATTTGTGAGTTTATTTATCGCAAAACATAAACAATTATGAAATGTAATTTGACATTTGCTTCTTCTTATTGATGCTTATTCTTCTTGATGCTTGTTCTTACTTTACTCGAAGTCTCCAGTTCTAGCACTCTCTGTGCACTTTGTGTGCTCGAGAGAGCGATTTTATGCTTGTTCTTCTTCTCCCATTTTAAGCACAGAAAGTACGGAAACAGAATAGCATCCCACAAGTTACACAGTGTGCGTACGGAAACAGACCTATTGCTTATGTTTTCGCCATTGTTTATGTTTCAGCGCTTGCAAATAACCAAACATTTTCTTACAAAATATTGCCTATTTTATTTAATCAATACTGAATTATTATTACTACAACGAAGATAACTTGTGAACTTTGTGTTATTAAGTGCAAACATAAAAAAAATGTTGAAAACGTTCAAATGCAGCAACCTCAGCAGCTGCAGATGCATATGGACGAAATTAAAGAAGTTTTCAATTAAAATTAAAACACCACGGCTGGAAAACGTTAAACACATATCACACATAATTTTTCACAATTTTCATTATTATAATTGTTTATTTGACGTACATATTTTGCGGAATTTATTTATTTTTAATATTTTAATTTTTGTTGCACGAACAACTGTTTTTGACAGATGGTGGTTTCCTTGTTGCTGAGAAAATCTATACTTGTCAATGCTACCTGTATAATTGTATCATGAGTTCCTCCAATCGTCTGAAAAAAGAAGAAGACTACCTGTACAGCTGTTGTTGACGAGTTGATACGCTAAAAGTTCGGTTGTTACGAACCAGAACGTCTCGTCAAACCGTTTCGTTTAGTTTCGATTAGTTTACGTTTGTTCATTTTGGGTTACAACATTGAACTGCATTTAAGCGAACATTTTCGTCTTCGCTCGTTACGGAGCAAATCGTCTATTTTGGTTAGCTCTTATCTTTTGACTTATAAAAACTTACACTTACAGCTGTTTTTGTAAAATTTCATATTTGAGCAGTCATTTTAAAATTAACAACATTAAAGTATTTAAAAGAAAATGCAATTAACAATATAAGAAGAAGCAAATGATTAAACAATACTGTGGTCACCAGTCATAGCACAGCGTATTCCTTGTTAATTGTGTCATGCACTAGAACAAGGCACATTTGACAAGGTAGATTCGTGTCGGAGAGGTGGGTACAGCAGCTTTCAAACACAGGAAGAATATAAAAAAAAAACAGCGAATAGAAAACTGTGCTTTTATTCGTAAACAGCCGATTTTGACAGGTGCTATACCCACCACAAGAGAGAATTTCAACAACTAACACTACCTTGTTGAATATACCTTGCACTAGAGTGCCTTATTTTTCTTTTGCTACCAAGCTCTTTTCTAGTGTTGGGAAATCCATGATGTAATTAACCATGGTATAATAATACATGGTAGCATTGACAACTGCTTATTTTCTCTTCAACAGGAAAACATAAACTGTCAAAAACAGCTTTTTGTGGAAATACATCAGCAGCTGCTGTGGTTGTTGTTTTTTTTTCACTTCAACGTTTTCAACATTGCTTGTGTTTTCAATGGCGGATTGTGAGCGCTCTCTTTTTGAGTATATTTTTTGACAGGATATGATTTCCCAAGCAACTGTCAATGATACCTTGTGTTATTATACCATGGTAATTAACAAGGTGGTTGTGAATTTTTCACCACACACTCAATTTTGCTGAATCTGTCAAAAAATTGTAACATAAAGAGAGGACGTGTTGATAAGTGTCAAATCATTATTTATTTTGTTTGCTGACTTGTGGTAGTTCTAAACAAAAAGTAATAAATTGCAATTAAAAGTAGTTTCGTTGGGTTTTCATCAAAATAATTAAAAAAACTGTGAAATACTAGAGCCAAAACAAATATGACAAACTTTGTTTTGCTATGGTTTTGCTTAAAATATGCAATCAGCTGTTTTTGACAGATCAAGAGTTCATTTTTGTGAGAGAGGTTCAAAATTAACTACCACCTTGTTAATTACACCATGGGGAAATCTTTCTCCAATTTCATAATTCATGATTTTTTTTATGTTATAAGAGTGTGCGATATTTGTAGAAAAATAATAATAAGACAATCTTGACATAGATGATTTTCCAAACTGATCTGGTAGCTCTAAATTAAAATTTGCGCACCACAAGCAACAAGCGACAAAGCGACATATTTGCATCAACAGCTCATTGCTTTGTTGTTGTTTATCTGAAGAATTAAAAAACGTAGAAACTCTATCAGACAAATATTTAAGTTAACTTTTACGTTTCAGGAAATAATTATTTAATTAGTTTGTGCTGTAAAAAAAAACCAAAAAGATTTCAGTGCTTGAAATACATGCTAAAAATTAGATTTTGGTATTTCCATAAATATATAAGAACAATTACGTGTTAGTAATAAGTAAAATATTTTTCGAACAAACAAAAGCAAAGCAAAGATATCGCACAAATATATGTGCTGTTTTGACGTCTTCTTTTATTTATTCATTCGTGATTTTGTGCTGCTTTGTTTTGTTGCTGCTGCTGCTGCTGCTGCTAGGTTGACTGAGCTATTGTGTTGACGAAAAGCAAAAAACTACGCGATTTAAATGTTTTCCACGAAATAAAATCATTTAAATAATAATTCTACCAAATTTAAAGCATTAACATAAGCAAAAAGGAAACAAATAATTACAACAAATAAGCTAAATACTGCTGGTTCTTCTATTGGTATGTTTTTTAAATGCGCATCCGAACATTATTTGCTTTTAAGACAAGAGGTTTATTTTTCAGTATTTGTTGTTGTTATTGTGTTAATCAGTGATTTTAGTTAACATAGGTGCACTCCTTTGCGGGGTGGCCAGGCTCGATGAATACAGCGAAGCCCATTGTTAGAGTACCTTCTCAGCTATGCTGATAAAAAGATGTCAATGTGGCTAACAATGGTAATAGCCCTGAAAATTAGTGATTATGGGTGTACTTCTGGGATCTCTTGATTTTGCTGTTATTTGTATTCTGTTTTCCATCATAAAGTAAAACAAAAAAAAAAAAAAAAACAATTTAAAAACGCATTCAAAAATGTCTGCAAGTGAGCCATTCCTTATTGGACGAGTCTTTGTTTAGTTTTCTCCATTGGAAGCTTGTTTTCAGTTTATCGTTAAAATTAAGGCAAATTTTTTAACAGCTGTCCAGTAATTTCCTAAAACTTATTATACGACTTTAGATTTTTGCGTTAAACTAGGCCCTCCGCCAAGATTTTAAATGCATGTGGTTATATATAATTTATAAATTATATATAAAATTTATTAATAAATATTTACTTTATTTGCGAATTCATGCAAGACGTATTTTCTCTATGATTGTGTGTTAACTGTTAACACCAAGGTATGCAGATCCGATGTAAGAGATTCTTTAACAGTTTTTATAGACCAGTTCTTTAGCTTTCAGAACCATAAAGTTTTAATCAGAACATAAAGTTTAAAATTGTTACCTCTCCAATACAAGGAAGTGACAAAATGAAACAAAATAAATGCTTTAATTATAATTTAAAAATTTCAATAAAATGTTCATAAAATTTCTTAATAAAAATTCCATTTACATCAATTCAACTTGACGTTGAGAGATAGATGTCACCCGTTGCAAAAGTTTTACTCCTTGTGATAGGTCATAAAATTTAAGTAATTAAATGTTACTAAAATTTCGGAATAGCTTCAAAGCTGTTATAAGCAAGTATCATTGCTAAACCAATTTTTTTTTTTATTTTTGTTTTATTTTGTTTTAATGGCATAAAACTGCTGGGCTTTGTACCGTCTTATAACAAAAAACTTTACAAATGATGCTTTCGTCTGTATCTTTGAATTTAGTAAGTTACTCTTCATTTAGGCTGCTTATCGTATTTATCTTACAATAACAACAACATTGACTGATTTTGTGGCACACCTCTTCAAATCAAAATTAATTTTTTTTTTTTTATTTTAAATTTTATGTTCAGCAGACATTCTCCAATTAGCTATCATCATTTGCTGCAGAAACTCACCCACAGTAACACAATGAGTCTGTTGGGTAGATTAGACATAGAGGATTCTGATTTATTTGTTAATTTCAATCAGAATGTCACGTAAGTCAACATCTTATCATTGTTTATCATCGATAATTATTATATAAATAAATTATCTTTTTTCTTAACGCCTACTTTCAGATCATTGGCCGTTGCTTCAAAATCTGGTTACAATTTATACAGTTTAGGATCCATCGACTCTACATTAGATAAAATCTACAGTTGCAATACAGAGGAAATATTCTTGATTGAACGTCTGTTTGAGAGTTCCTTGGTTGCTATCGTTTCGCAGAGGTCACCCAGAAAACTAAAGGTTGCTTATTTGAACGAAGTTGAGTTATTCACTCATTCTCAAAGTATTGTACTATTATAGGTTTGTCATTTTAAAAAACAAAGTGAAATATGCAATTATTCGTATTCCAATACGATCTTGGGCGTCAAACTGAATCGTGAACGTTTGGTTGTTTGTCTAGAAGAGAGTCTTTATATACACAACATTCAAGATATGAAAGTCGTTCATACCATTCGTGATACACCGAGCAATTCTACTGGTCTATGTGCACTCTCCTCATCTTCAGATCACTGCTATTTGGCATATCCGGGCAGTGTTACTTCGGGCGAGGTGCAAATATTCGATGCAATAAATTTACATGCGAAAACAATGATTCCTGCTCATGACACACCATTGGCGGCAATTGCCTTTAGTCCTTCAGGCACTGAAATTGCAACGGCTAGCGAACGTGGTACAGTTATACGTGTTTTCTCTTCGCTGGATGGCACTAAACTTTTTGAGTTGCGTCGTGGTCTCAAACGTTGTGTTTCAATTGCATCGTTATCGTTTAGCACTTGTGCTGAGTACTTAGTTTCTAGTTCAAACACAGAAACGGTACATATCTTTCGTCTGGATCGTAGTGCAGCTGAAAATGCAGAGCAGAAGCAATCTTCGGACGATTGGATGGGGTAATTCAACTAATTTATATAAATTAAACTTTTATACATAATCATAGAACTCATTTAAACATTCTTTCGCGATGTAATCATCAGAATCGAGCCTAAATTCCACAACTAAATTAATTTAAAAACTTTTCTATGTGGAGTGCTTAAAACTGAAAAGACACAGGCCTCTTTAGCACTAATTAGTTCAAAAACTCTATATCAATACTTTCACTTTGTTTCTGAATACTCTATATAGCCCATTCCATAGCAAAAGCTTAATTTACCAAAAATTTGAATCTTTCTTAATTTAATAGATACGAATCAGTTCTAATCCTAACAGAAAAAATTGATTCGTTGTTTTTTTTCCGTTTGACTTCTGTATGGTAGCACCAGCACCCGTAACATGGAATGAGGCGTTAATAAGAATCAATGAAAAAGTTCATCAATGACATTTAACTTCAGTTTAAAAATAAGAATAAAGTTATAGGTTATCAATATGGTGCACTCCATAATTTTATGTTCGATGATTTGCGCATTAAGTTTTGTAACAAAATTAAACTTTAACTCCCTCATATTTAATATACAGCACATTCATCCTATTTACTTTTTATAATCTATTGCTTTTCTCTTACTTCCTCAACAACAACACATTGCAATTTTTTATTTACACACACATTTTTATCTGTTTTTGTTTTGTTTCTTTCAATGGTTACCTCTTGAATTCTCTAGTTACCCAACTTACCTTTTTAGATTTTTAAGTAAGACAGTAACAAGCTACTTGCCATCCCAAGTAACCGATGTATTTAGTCAAGGACGGGCATTTGCATCTGTTACTTTGCCGGAGGCAGGAATAAAGCGTATGTGTGCAATAACTACTATTCAAAAACAATTAAGGTTTGTACTCTATTGTAACTTAAGAAAGTCGGTAGTATTTTTAAATGTTATTCTTGAAATTTTCTAGACTTCTAGTAGCTTCACAAGATGGTTTTCTATATGTCTACTCAATACCATCCATTGAGGGTTGCGAGTGTCAACTTATTAAGAAACATGATCTACGTTCCGTGGACAACTACGCATTAGATGTTAAAGGTGAGTGAAATGAGCGTCAGTTCAGAAGCCTCATTTCTTGAAACTTTTGTATATTTTTTCTTTTTAATTTTTTTAGTTGACTCGCCTCAGCCATTGGGTGGTGGCATGAGTGATGATTCAAAATCGAATGCTTCAGGACCAAGCTATGCTTCTGCTGTTAAAAGTGATGAAAATGCATAAATTTTATATTTATTCCATTTACACTTGATACCAACATCAAGCAAAGCGCTCGTGATTGTGAAACTCCAATTTACAGCTTAACAAAAACAAATCATTATAAAAATATCTTTTATTCTTGGTCGTTCGTTATATGCTCTTTAGTAGACTCTGAGAATGAAATAAAAAAATATACATACATATATATTTAGGTTTTAAATAAAAAATGAAATATTTATCTTATTTTTTTTTAATTATTTATAATTTATGCATTCAATTATGTTCAATATTTGTTTAACGCGGAGATTAAATGAAATGTAATATTTTATATCAATTCCTTAATATATAAGATTCATATGTGAGCTTAGTTTGTTAACGAAAATTCGTATTGAATTATCTACCAGGTTTTCTTCATGTTATATGATTATATTTGCCTACAATCTTGTAACTTTTTCTATAAAACTAATTTAAAAAGAAAAACAACATTTAAACCTAAAGGCATTGTTTTAAGTTTAGTTCATGATTATGTGAAAATAAAAACGATCTTTTAAGCATTATACCAATAATGTTCTATTTTTTTTTTCTTGATTTTATTTGCATATACTTAGTTAAATATTTATCATATCCTCTCCTCCACCACCTGTCATAATTATAAACACATAAAAAACAACCATTTATACAGAATAAGGATTTTGGCATGACTAAAATAAGATTTCTTTTTAAATTTTAAAAATAGTTTTCTATCTTAATATAGAAATATATTTATGTACACTTGTGTAATACATAAAAACATGGCAAAATATTTTTCGGAATTTTAGGTATTTCGCTAAAAAATTAGTTCAATGAAAAATTCAAAATTTTACATTTAATGTATTCGTATCGTAATAAGCCATAAAAATCATAAAAATGATTTATATAAATATAAACATTCACTAAATATAGTATGTTAAGACGGCAAAATATGAATAATGATGTGAATATAACTCAATGATGACAATTGTTCTTGTTTGTTTTTTTTTCAACTCCGTTACAGCAATAAGCAATTTAAGTTGAAGAATTACATATAACATTTTTAATATTTAGAATAAATATTAAAAGGTTTATTATTCCGAGTCATCTGTGCTATATACTTTCCAAGGTTTGTTGAATAAAAGATTGATTCATTCAATTCTGATTTATGAACACTTCATCATTTGCGCTACATCACAGCAAAACTCCAAAAAGTCAATTCAGTGGCCATTGTAGAATAAACAATGTGGATGCAAAATTCAAATTCAAAGGAGAGAGCGTGGAATCAGAACTGTCAAATTGCGTCTTGCTTTCTTTCGCTGTTTTGACAGTTATAGTTGACAGAAGAGAGCACAGCAGCCCTGCATCTACCTTGTTAATTCTACTATGCAAGTGACAATCGGTTACCAGATAATAACTAAGCAAGAGAAGACAAAATTGAGTTAGTAACTTAATAAACAGATTTGTGTAAATTACGCATATTTAGTTAAATCTATTTCAGCATTCCTGAGAAAAATACTCTGCAACTCCAATTTAAAAATTTATAACTGGGATAGCATATAGCAACCCTGAAGACTATTCGTTTGAGAGCCTGAACAGAATCAAAAATCGTTGCGACCAACGTTCCTCTCTGGTCGTCGAACGCAGAGAATGTGTCCAGAATGATGCGTTTGCGATTAACGATTCAAAGTTGCTTTTATTTAGTATTTTTTTATTTATTTTTTCTATTTCATTTCAATGTATTGGTCTCTTCAATTGTGTGAATACAACACACACAAACAAGAAATGTCAGAAGATAACAAAAAACCAAGCAAATTTCATGAAACACAGCCAATTCTTAGCAAAAATATGGCAACACAAATGGCACTCAGAGAGAGAATCGTCGGTCGCAAGAGAAGAAATAGAATAGATTCTAATTGTGCGATTTATCGTTGCGGAAAAAGAGCTGCGTTTTTTTCTACATTTTGCATGTATTTACCAACAACAAAGATCGGCGGTCGCAACGATTTTTGATTCTGTTCAGGCTCTGAAGCTGCTTGCTCTCTTTTTAATCAGGGATACAAGCTAAGGAGGGTGGTGAATACAATCAGTGATGAAAAGAAATTTACAAAAATAAAATATCTTATCGACTGTAATCATAAAAAGTTATGAATCCCTTATAAAGCCTTCATAAGGAAGAAAAAGAATTAAAATCATTGCTCATAAACGTCCTATAACGATTAAAAAATATCTCTAATGCAAAAATCATTCGATGTTTGTTATTAAAAAAATGCCCCTTGCGTAAATAATTACAATTTGAATAAATTCCTTGATTTATTTTTCCATTTTATAATAAATATGTGTGTAGAAAACCGTATATAAAATTGCTAATCGGGGTTGTTCCCATTTGTGTTTTGACATATTATTAAATGTAACCGAGCGTTTCCACTGTCCGAACGAACGAAGATTTCTTCGAAACCAAGGTTCGGACCATTGGTTTTTTACAAAATGCTCGCGAGCGCTATTCGCGCAGTCTAAACACTTTTCTAGCACGAACGAACGAAGATTTCTTCGTTCGCTCTGATCGGCCGACGCTCGATCTTTTTGGGCGAATCCAGTGTTTCTTTGTGCATAGAGTAGTAGATTTGTTGAAATGGTAGTTAATAACGTAGGAAAAATAAAAAAGAAAGAAAATATGTTGAAAACTTAACGCAAAAGAATTTTGTTTTACTTTGTTATTTTATTAGCACTTCATATAATCAAATTATTTATAAAATATTTTTTATATAATAAATTCTTTATAAAGGGTGTTTTTTTAGGGGTTTGTTTTTCGAATAGAGATAAAACTGTCATTTTGTGGTCAAATCTGGCAACTCTAATGTCATTTATGTTCAGTTTGGTTTGCCATTTCATCATGAACAGGTTGACAAAAGAACAACGCTTGCAAATGGGCCGAAAATGAGATTGATCTCGATGCTGATTTTCATCGCAAAATTTTGTTCAGTGATGAGGCTCATTTTTGGTTGAATGGCTACGTCAACAAGCAAAATTGCCGCATTTGGAGTGAAGAGATCCTTGAGACGCCATTACATCCACAAAAACTGACTGTTTGGTGTGCTCTACGGGCTGGTGGAGTCATTGGGCCATACTTCTTCCGAAATAATGCTGGAGAGTCAGTTACTGTTAATGGAAACCGGTATAGAGCCATGATAACCGACTATTTTATTCCCGAATTGGATGGCATGAATGTGGATGAGTTGTGGTTACAACAAGACGGCGCTACATGCCACACAGCGCAAGTCACAATCGATTTATTGAAGGAAACATTCGATGAGCGCATAATTTCACTGAATGGACCTGTCAATTGGCCACCAAGATCGTGTGATTTGACACCATTGGATTATTTTCTTTGGGGATATGTGAAGTCGCTCGTCTACGCCAACAAACCAGAAACGTTAGGGGACTTGGAGGCCAACATTCGTGGCCCCATATGCTCGAAAAAGTGGTTGAAAATTGGACCTGTAGAATTGGCTTCATTCGAGCCAGCCGCGGCGGCCACATGCCCGAAATCATATTTAAACATTAATGGCATAAAATTATCCTTCCAATAAAGCCAAATTGATGGACATTAAAACGATTTTCTTGTGTTTTATCTCTATTCGAAAAACAAACCCCTAAAAAAACACTACATAAAAGTAGTAAAAATTAATCAAATTTAGTACGTTTGCGTAAACAAATATTGATCAACGCTGATGCTCGCAAGCATTGAATTTAAGTGTTTCCACTGCACGAACGAACAAGATGGCGACTTACCAATGTTCGCAACTTGTGTTCGTGCGGTGGAAACAGTTGGACCGAACGAAGAATTCATCGCGACGATTTGTTCGCGATGATTTCTTCGTTCGTTCCGGCGGTGGCAACGCTCGGTAACACGGCGTCCACACCTGCAAGTGCAAGTTCGAAAAACTCTATACATTCAAATATTTTTACTAACACACTTGCATTTTCGCACTTGCAGCCTACTTGCAGCGCTACTGTCAACGAATTTTCAGAGACAGTGGATTTTGACACTTGCTGCAAGTAAATGTCAAAAAAGGGGACAAGAGTGTTGATTTTCCTAATTTTTTTGGAGATTTTACCCAGATTTTTCACAATTTAATGCAACAAGCACACTGGTAACTTGTTTTCTTCATTTTCTTCATTGTGTAGCTTTGCCAGCTCTCGCAATACTACAATTGTAGCGAGAACCTTTGCATTCGATGACATTTTGTGAATGAACTTGCACTTGCACATGTGGTCGCTGAAACAACTTGCAGCAATTTTCGAATTTTTTCGAAGTTAATATGTATTCTCTACTTGCAAGTATTACTTGCACGTGTGGCCGCAGCGTAAGCGACGAGACATTATTTTCCACCTCATCATAACTCAACACACTTCATAACAAAAATTAAAGTTGGCTACCCTGTATAAACAACTCTCACTGTAATTTTTTTATTTCCAATCATAGAAATGACCTGTCAAGTTTTAATCAGAGACCGTAACTGTTATAAATTTTTTCAAAAAAGTCAACAAATAATGGTTATTTTTACCGATTTTTTGTTTTGTTTTTTTTTTATTATTTACTTTTATTTATTCGGTCAAAAATACCAGTTAAAATATGTTTATTTTTCGGTTAAAAATAGAAGTTAATATATGACTTATTTTTTCGGTAAAAAATTTATATATGACAGTGATATCCTATATTAAATACTAGGTTACCCGGCACACAATTTTTGCACCCGTAAAGATGCTAATGAGCCGAACGACTAGTCGTACCATATGTGCCGTATTTCACGGGACGTGCCGTATTTTGCAAGATTTTTTTAACTGTCCTGCCGGGAAAAAATTTTTCCCGTATTTTTGGCATTTTTTGTAAAATACCTATGATTTCAAATACAATAAAAATTATATAATAAAAATACGTCTGAACACCAAAAAGTTTTCGCCTTTATTTACGATATAACCTAATGCGGCCCTGTTTGAATGTTTATGTATTTGCATTAACTTCATTGTATTTGTAAAATACTTCATTTCTGGTCAACTTCACCGCTTCCTTATCTCTTAGTTCTTTGTTTCCAATATTCTCTGTTGACAATCCAAACGTCAGACAAGTTTCCGTGAAAATGTTTCAATATTTTCAATTTTAATCTTTATTCTCCTGTATTTTATTTCTTATGAAATCTAAAACATATAAAACAATTGCAAAATACAATGAAAGACCACAAAATGGAGGCCCAAAAAACGACCAGCAAAACCAGCTTGCTCAACATGATGATACTGAAGGCTTGGCGTGAACGTTGGTCGGATTCACAGTGGGGCATCAATATAAAAACGGTATAGTTTAAATTGTTAACAAAATCTTCCTCCATTTTATTAGGTTTCAAATAAAGCTTATATATTTCCACTTAATTTACACATTGAAATTTAAAAATAATCCCGTCTCGTCCGTGCGTTTCCATTGCCCTAGTAGGGTTTTACGAATGAAGGGTCCTCCGTCTTGGCATATGCCAATATAAGCTGACGTTGTTTAGTAGTAATCGTGCGTGGGATACGCACCTTGAATGTAACAATGTGGTTGCCAAGACCTTCACGTGATTTAATTCCTTTGCCTTTGAGCACAACTTGAGTGTGACTCTCAACGCCCGGTTCCAACTTAATATCAACATCATCGTGGAGACCACGTACCTTGAAAGTACCACCTAAGATCGCTTCTGCTATGGTTATATACCTCACTGTATAAACGTCGTTGCCGGAACGTTTGTAGTAGTCACTTTCTGCCACTTGCACCCTGTATGTAGCTCGCTGTTTTGTTTTGGGATGTTCGACTGGAAAAATGTCACCGGTCTTGACACCTGCCGGTATGTTGACGATGACCTTAAGAGTCTCCAGTACAATACCACGATTGTCGCAAGTTTCGCAGTTATTGCGATTGATAAAACGTTTGCCTTCGCATTGATCACATATCAGCAGGCTGGTATACGTTTTCGTCTTCTTCGTTACCTGACCTGTGCCGTTGCATTTGCGACACATCTCTGACTCAGAGCGATTTATCTGTTTTGGTGATTTACCATTACACGAGGGACACTTCTTGAGCAAACGTATATCGATACTCTTCTTCACACCGTGAGCAGCTTCGAGAAAGTTCAAATCTAGCTTCAGCTCACCATTAGTCATACGCACCAGATCTAGGATGTTTGCAATTGCAATCGGAAAAAACGAAAAATTTCAAACTACAAGACACACTCACCTTCCCTGCTGACTGGTATGCTCGATTCAGGCTTAGTGGTCATTTTAACATTAATACTATTACTGATAGACTTTAAAAAATCCTGTTCATCCTTTACTGCACCCAATTGATCGTATTCCAAACGCTTCGTTTCATCGGTTAGTATGTGATAGGCGTTAGAAATTTCCTGAAATCTTTTTCGCTCCATTGGCGTCTTGCTAGCATCCGGATGAAATCGCTTGGCCAATCCATAGTAAGCTGCTTTTATCTGTTGCGTAGTCGCATGTTTGCGAACACCTAGTATTTTATAATAAAAATCCTTAGGCAAATTTTTTCTTACTTGTGCCTCGCTAACTATCTGATTCTTTTGCTGCTCGTTGAAGCGATGCATTTCGCTCTGCCTATCCGGATAGTACACATGCGTTTCCTGCCGAAATTGATATGCAACCGAAGCAAGTTGCAATTTTTGGGGTGTTCTAAAATTTTGAAGCAAGCGACAAAATCGGATAAAATTTAACATTTCCCTACTTTTTATATAGAATTGCGAATTTGCTTTAAAAAATATAAGATTATTAATTAAAAAATGAAAACTATTTTCATTGATCTTTTGTAGGTGAGTGAAATTTGAATGTTTGCTTTGTTGTCGTTAAATGGAGTTTTGAATGTTTTGTATTTCAGGTTCTTCCAAGAGGTGTCAGCGGTGATGTATACAATTTGGCAGATTGTCTTCTTCAACAGGGCTTGGTCGGATCTACAGCAAATCCGGTAAGTTATAATTTAGTTGATATTGTTCTGTTATTGAATTTAATACATAACTATTTTTTTGTCTCCTTCAACAAATAGCTGGTGCTTAACTTTTTAAAGCATTCTCTATGCTCGCACTTGGTTTCACATGCTGCAGTACTCAAACGCATTGCCAAATATGAACACTTTGATCGTTCATTTTGTATATCGTCTTTGTTGGAGTTTTTGGCATCTATTATTGATGGTGTTACCTGCCGAAACAAACCGGAAGAAGCATTGCTTCCCAGCTCTGTAGTGTGGTTAATTCAATGGTTGATGCAAATTTTTGCCAAATGCACAAAAACCTACGAACTTAGCGATGAGCTGAGCAGAGGTGGGTGTTCAGTTATAATTTTGATTTAAGACAAAAAAAATTTGATTTGGTAGAGACAATGCTGTGCAGTAAGCTGGAGATATACATTAAGGCCAATTGAAATTTTGAAAACGGCTTATGCTATATTCTTGTGAACGAATATAAAAAGGAAGTATGTGAAGTTTGGTTCAAATTAGAGCTAGAATTTGAATTAAAAAACATATATTTTTTTTTTGTTTTGAAACAAGGATTTCAGTTGTTATACCCATTTAGCCTGACTTGATTCGAAATGGTGTAAAAAATTAGTGGTGAGAAATGGGAAGTGAAGTGAAACATGTGTGAGATGTTGTAAACATAATGGAAAGCCGTTGACACATATAAAATTGAATTTGAATCAAGTGTTATGCCATTACCTCAGTCAATTCAAGTTACTAAGCGATGCTCTCCACAAACTTTGATCTACCCCAAACTATAACTTTTGAGTATTCAGAAATTATGAATTTTCAGTTTCAGTTGATTAGAAATGAGGAAAAAAAATTATGAAGGTTTAAAACGTAGCACCATGGCCTGAGGGGATTCGGACTCGAGGACTTACGAGGCTCTTTTAAGAAGTATATTCCTAGAAGCTCGTCAGTTTAATGTGGAGAACCTTATCCGCGGATATTGTTTTTGCTTTCGTTCTTGATCACTGAACCGGTTATATTTTTATTCAGAATTCTTTAATAACACGAAAACGGTTCAATTATTCATCGATATTCATTTTATTTCCTTCAAAGTATCTCCGTTACAAACTTGAAAACACTTTTCATAGCCTGATTTTAGTATCGCCTTCAGCACCTTCTGCGAATTCTCCTTTATCGCCTCAATTGTATCAAAATATTTGTTTACAAATACTGATTTGTTTACAAAGCACAAATTGCCGACAAATGGCGCTCAAACAGATATTTGAGCAATGACAAATGTACCAACCCAATATCTCTAGTGCTGTTTGTTTGAATGGGAAATTTCGGATCTTTTTTGATCAGAAGAAATCTTTGCCATACACTGGCAGTGCAAAGATCTGTCTTACTTTGGAATGATGTATAACTTTCTGTTGTCAGGGTAAAGTGCGAGGGAAGGTTTAATTTAAAACAGATACCATCTCAGATTTGATTCTTTTATTGTTTTAAGCAATTTTATTGTTTAATATTAATTTTTCTGTTCAATAATAATTTTTATTGTTTAATATTATTTTTTTTTTATATATTAAAAAGAACAGCAAAAAATTCCTTTAAACGAATTGTCGTTTTTTTTTTAGAAAACAGCTGAGAAAAAGCTAAACAACCAATAAGGTTGAAAATGAAGATACTTTCTAGACCAAAAATCGTATCAATCGGCCGCGAAATTTCAAAACTCCCGTTACTTTTTTTACACATCTTGTATTGCTATCCAGACAGAGAGTTTAAAATTCCCCATCTAGAGCAGTATTTTTATTTGTAATAAATTACTCAGTCTTCTCTTTCCAAAAATGTTTCACTTTTGATTCCTTATATCAGTGTCCCAAAAAGCCCCCGCAGTATAATTTTTCTCCCGAAACGCAGGTCGGAGTGGAGTGGATTGATCTAAAATTTTGTTACCCCTCAAACCATTGTGCGCCATTTTTGTGGCATATCTTGATAATAAGTCTAAAAAGAAATTGATCTTTAAACAGGAAAATCCTTCTATGTTATACAGCTAAGAGGCAACATATTAGTTCGAAAAAGAGAAATTAAGATTTTGGACAGGACACATTAATTTTGTAAAAATTAATATTTTAAAATATAATTAAAGAAGCTTATATAAAAATAAATAAAGTGGCGGCCGTGGCCGAAAGCGTTAAACAGTGTGTTCCAATGCGAGCACAGGTTCGATTCATAGCTAAAATAAAAAGTTTTTTCAATTGAAATTAATTTTTCTGATCGGTTGTCACCTCTCTGCAGGCAATGGTAAACCCCAGAGAGTAAATAATGCCATTTAAATCTTTTTGAGAACATTCACATTAGCCTAATCGTTCGGAGTCGGCATAAAACTACTCCGTTTTTCGATCATTTGTGTACAAACATTTAATAACACGCTCAACACAATTCGATCATAAAAGAAGTTCGGTTAAAGGCCCCTCAAGGGCTGAAATTGCCATTTTATTTATTTATTTATATACAAATAAACACTAAAACATTATTTGGTTTACATTTTTAATGAAATGTTAATCATTCTGATAGCTGCTGTTAATTGTGCAGACAGCTACAAGAACAACACATTCAATAATCAATTTGTCTTCCCACTCTTTAACAGCACAATTATACACATTGGAACAAACTTGCATTGTTGTGGAGAAATTCATCAGCAATACATTCCTCATGGGTATCCTCTATGTGGGGCGTCAAGAAGAACCAGAGGTGTTCGCCAAAATGCGCGATAGATATGCAAGCATAAAAATATCGCTGACTAAGTCAAATTTCACACCACAGAATCCAGCAATAGAAAAATATTTCCATCGCCTGATCTATTTAGATGCCAGCCAATTGGATATGTTATGTCTGGATAGCAAGATTGTTGAACCTATCACCTACTGTGTGCAGCCATTATTAGCCGTGGAGGTGCTCTTGAATCCGTGCAGCGATACTCAGTATTATGTGGCAGAATTACAAATGATCCAGCGTTTGAAAAGCTTTTCCAACACTCGGCTATTTTATGAGATTATTAGAGCAGGATTTATATCGCTAAGTAATGTAATAGAAACAAGTCATGACACCATGTGGGGTGCATTTACTTTCTTTAAGGTGCCTCATATAATCAAGAAGCTCTATGCGCTATCGCAATGTAAATAAAATATGCTAAGAAAGTCTTAATTTTTTTTTATTAAAATTAATTATTTCAGCACCTGGTGATCAAATTCCAAATGACTATATTCCAGAAGTCGTGGAAGCGCTCGAAATGCTGCTCGAAGATAATCTTATATTGGATTTTATGGATACTAAGTGTTCGTGCAATATTATTGAATATCTGCTCAACGATTGGACTAAACAAAATCTTGTAAACGATGTGCATATAAAACATTTTTCTGCACAACGGCAAGTATTTCGAGCGGCTTGGGTGAGCTGAAATGAATGTTTTCTTTTTCTCTTCCAGTGAAACCATGTCGACTTTATTGCAAAAGCGTGAAGTGGGCAACCAGGCGCCTTCTATTATCAATTTTATTATACGAGCTGAGGTGCCGCTTTCGGGTATTTTAAAAACTTTGAGCACAGACTACAATAAAGTACAAGAAGCGCTCTTGGGTGTGCTCTGTCAAGTATTAGTGGGTAGGTAAATTTTATTTTAATGTAATATAATTTTATTCCTTAAACGTTTAAAAATATTTTCTTTTTTTTTACAGGCAATAGTTTCGATTTAATATTGTCTGTGGCCACCGTCGAAGGGCGCTTGAAAACTTTTGTTTCACGTCTTATACAGTGCAATGAAAATTCCAAGCAAGTACCCGGTGAAATTGGAAAACCTTCAGTAATACGTTCAACACTCTTTGATGTGTCTTTTCTTATGCTCACTTTTATAGTGCAGACCTATGGTTCAAAGGTGCTTTAAAGAAAAAAAACCGAATATTATTTGCTTTGTAACTAATATAGAGTACTTTTATAGGTTGTGCTCTCTGAGAATGGTGATTCTTTCTTTGAAAAATGGGTGCGTGAATGCATGATTGAACGAAATAAACCCAAGTCACCAATGCAAATGATTGCCCTATGTGATGAAAATATTGTCGATGAACTTTTGTTGAGTCTTAGTAAACCAGAAGCGCAGCTTAAAAATAGGTACACACATATGTCTCTATCTACACCATTTCCTTGATTGAATTCAAAAGTCAATCAATTGAAGCAGAATGTTAGGGGCGGAATGATTAAATCAAATGGAAATGAGAATAGATGAATTGAACTGAGTAGAGGAAAAACCAAAATATAGGCAAATTACCAAACTTTAAAACAATTAAATTGACTTCAGAACATGTCGATTGGAATTCAGAGTAGAAAAGAAAAGCATTAAATTTGTTCAACCAATGAATTCAGGTGCCTGAATAAGACACCGTTTTGGTTTGAAAATGGATGATAATTAGTGGGAAAGAAAAAGCAGCAATCAAGTAAAACATTAGTAGAATGTTTTAAAGAAACGGATTGCTGTAGAAAAATTTGAATTTGAGGCTAATTTTATAGCTTTGCCTCAGTCAATTCATGTTACTAAGCGATACTCTGCAAACTTTGCTACCACCAATTGCAACTATTAACTCTTATAAATTTAAGCATTTTTAATTAATAAGATTAGTTCTAATCTAATAAATACTTCGGCAAGATTGAGATGCGAAATCAAGACCCCTTGTTGGTAGCTAAGCGCGCTATCACTTGCACTACCAAATGTCACTTTCTTTTAGAAACAGTGTTTCGTTCTCTTATAAGTTTCATATTTTCTAGTAAATATAATAACGTTAATTTTTAGACTTCGTTGAATTCCAAATTACTTCCTATAATATTTTATAAAATGAAATATAATTGTATTTAACGTTTCTGAGTTCTGTTTGTTCGTTTTTATACAATCTGACTATCTATCATTTTATTTGAGTTTTCGAAAACGATTTGTGTATTTCTTAAACCAAATTGACTAATCCGAATACTTTCATCGGACTTGACTTCATCTGAATCCAATTTTAAACCTGTTCTTATCTGAATCCAATTATCCAATATATGAATCCAATATCAGAATCCAATTTCTCAATTCCGAATTCCAATTGACAATTGCTGAATGCAATTTGACAATGTCTGAATTCCACTTGATCATTTCCGAATTGACTTTGACTCTCCAGAATTTCAAATTACGTTATCTAAATTCGATTGAACTATTCTGAAATAAATTTCTCTCACTGTAAAAACAATCTGACCTTTAGTGCATCCATTCTGGAAATTGTTAGGCGTTGTATGATTACTATTTTCAGGTGGATAAAATAAAATTGTATATATTTTTTTCGAATTTTAGTAACCTGACTTGGCAGGACATTTGCATGAACTTACCTGGTGTGCTTTACCACGTACTCATAGCATGGGAAAAAGAAACCCTATCGTCTGCCGATGTCAAGGGCATTTTGGATAGTATAAAAAGGCGTTTATTTTCTTTCTCTGTATGTGCAACATCATTTTTATGCGCTTACATGTATTCGGTGCGAGAGGTAAATGTTCACTTGATGTTGTGATCAACTGTATTTTGAGACTTAAAAAATTATTCTACTGCCAATTTTTTTTTATGATTCTAGAATGAATTCCTTAAGCCACTCAACATGATACAGCAATTTTTGGCGCCACCTAGTGCTGAAGAAATGTCCACACAAGAAAATGTAAAAGAACGCTTAGGTTTGTCTTTCCAAATCATACGCAAAATGCAGCAAGATGTACATCCCGCAGGAAATCCAAAAATGCGTAGTTTAACGCTTACTCAAAATCTCGTCTCTCACGTTCCGCTAATCGAACAATTTAAAGAGGTCTGGAAGTCGGTGGCAGATCATGGTTGGCTCCCAGTAAAAGCGGCACAAATGTTGGAGTCGTTACTGCAGGCTGGCGGTGCTGAATGGTTGGCTACACAGCTGGTTGAGGAGATACTTAAGTGCAAATATACAAGAGTGAGTAGCTCAATTTTATTTTATTTATATCGCACACTAAATAGAAAAAAGGCATAATTCAAAATTTTCTAAAATGGACTTGTTGTTTGGTTTCTAGTGTGCGATATGTTTTTGTCTGTGAGTTCTGTAGCGTATTCTTTATAATCACGAGGTTGTGAGTTCGACCCATGATACAATTATACAGGTAGCATTGACAAGTATAGATTTTCTCAGCAACAAGGCAACGACCATCTGTCAAAAACAGTTGTTCGTGCAACAAGAATTAAACGAATGTAAAAATAAATAAATTCCGCAAAATATGTGCGTTAAATAAACAATTATAATAATGAAAGTTATGAAAAAATTATGTGTGATATGTGTTTAACGTTTTCCAGCCGTGGTGTTTTAATTTTAATTTAATACTTCTTTAATTGCGTCCATATGCAGCTGCAGCTGCTGAGGTTGCTGCATTTGAACGTTTTCAACATTTTTTTTATGTTTGCACTGAATAACACAAAGTTCACAAGTTATCTTCGTTGTAGTAATAATAATTCACTATTGATTAAATAAAATAGGCAATATTTTGTAAGAAAATGTTTGGTTATTTGCAAGCGCTGAAACATAAACAATGGCGAAAACATAAGAAATAATTGAACGCTCTCTTTCTTGACTTTTTTTTTGACAGATGCTCGTTTCCCAAGCAACTGTCAATACTACCTTGTATTATTATACCATGAGTTCGACCCTCATAAATGCCAATGAGTTTTTTTTTGTTATATATATTTATCTCTAATTATAATTTGGTCTATTTTGGCAGGACATGATGAAGACAATGGATATTGTTTTTGCTGTACTACATCTGGATATTGAGCGTACAACTATCGCCTTATTGAAGCGAATTGTGCCAATAGTTGTGCAGAATCGACAGGGTGAGGATATCAATGAACCACAATCATTTGTCTTGGCCAGACTCTGTGTATACTGTATAATATCAAATCTGGAGACCCGACAGCCAAATGTAGCAGCACAGAAGAAACGTACACGCTCCCATGACTCCGATGAAATGGAGCAAGTAAATAAAATACGCAAAATTAGCGCTGCAGATGGTTCCTCGGATAATTCTTGCTCAAACGATTTTAACGTAGATAACCTGCATAAACTTCTAAACGTTGCTGGATCTAATGAGCTACCTGCTAACCTGAAAGAACCTCTACAAGAGAGTATACAATATTTCTTCAAGGTTTGCTTGCATTTTGTGAGCACCGATGAACTGTCACCGAAGGTTTATTTTGTCTTTCAATTCCTATCGTTGCTGGTGGAGTGTGGAAAAGACCGCGTGCGACCAGTGCTCAAATTGATGCCTACTCATCTCATGCAACAGTTGATGAAAGTAATGATGACCGAGGAGGTGACAGGTGGGCTCATTTGCAGGCTTTATGATTTGCGCTTGAATACTGGAAGACAGGCTGCCGTTTCAGACCTGTGTTTAATGCGCAATATAGTTTTAAGAAAAAATAGCATACAATTGTAATTGCTTTGCACGACAGCAACTTCAAATTTAGGATGTACTTTATGAAAAAAAAAACAATCAAATTTTTAAACATTTTCCATGAACTCAGCGTAAAGATTAAAATAAAACTTTTCTCGTATATTATCCCAGCAAGAGTATTTATGTCTTACATGTTCTAGCAATAAAAAAATAATTAACTTAAAAATTTGCAAATATAGTGTTAAATAAGCTTAATCAAAATTATTTTTTTTTTTTGACTTAGTAGAGGATACATTTATATATTTTTTTTTCAAGTTTGAGTTTAATGCTGGTTATTATTGTTGAAATTAATATCTTAAAAGTTTATCTCAATTTTTTTATTATTTGTTGTAGACTTTTCACTGCAAATGTTAAAAGTGTATTTTTTTTTATTTTCCTGACAACTAAATTCATATTTTTTGAAAGTTTGTGAGTTTTAACATTGTAACAATTTAACGTTATTTTAAAGTTTCATTTATTTGCGTGTTGTTTTATTTGCATTTGAATTTTTTTAATAGCATTATTTCAAAATCTATTAAGTATATAAATTGGGTTTTTTCATTTTAGTTGTTTTTAATTATTATTCAAAATTAAATTAATGTAAAAGCGTCCGCCAACACCCAAAATGAGCACAAGCAAACAGACGCTATTCCTTAAATTAAACACTTTTGATTTCGTATATCACTTGAGGCAGCATTCAAAATATGTTTCACCGATGAAATTACCGCGCATTGCTTTTGAGACATTGTGCTCGAAAAGACGTCGATTTGTCTGCAAGACATCTGCAGCTTCTTTATTAAGTGGATCTTCTGGATTGGGTTCCTGTGTAGAAAACATAAAAGTGTCCAAATCAGCGAAAAGTCTGCGTTGTATATTTCATAAGAGTATCTTACCAAAAATAAGTATTGCAAACCGTAGACAATGGAGTTAATGGTCAATACTGGATTCCAATCTTCGCGTAAAATGTTCAAACATACGTTGCCCTCGAGATCGATATTCGGATGATAGACTTGAGTCTCACATTTCACTTTTGGCGGCTCATGTGGATAGTTAGGACCAACGCGGAAATTGAAAACGAAGCGTCCACCCTTGTAGAAGCCTTCATCGGGACAAATAATCAATTTGAAGCTTAATAGATCATCTGGATCGGGAAAGTCAGTGTTGCATGTTTTTGGAAGGTTCAATTCGTTGATGTCTGAGGAACAAAAAAAAATTTTTTAAGTTTTTGTCAGCCCGCCTGGCTTGAATTAATACTAGACGTTCCCCAAAGCATTTTTTCGGTTTTCAAATGTGATAAAAAGTATCGCATGAGGGGCATGACAAGAATGGTGTGGTGGTCATGACATATTTTAAAACAAAAACTGAATCAGTTGATTTTTTTAAACTATTTTTTATTTTGATATTTTCAATAATTCAAGTGCACTTTATAAATGTTAATTAATTTTACTCCACAAATACGAAAACAAAGAAATTGAACGTTGTGTTACAAAAAAGTAGTGTGCCGAACTCATTGAAGCTAGCTGTTTAAAAATTGAGTTCGTCACATTTTTGCTGCTACACTGTGTGATCACCTTAGTCCTATAGAGCCAAATTCCTACGATTGTATTCCAAGACAATTGTTTTTAATTGGATTTTATTTAATGTTTTATGAAATAGGGTATCTGGGGTATACCACAAAGCCCACAAAACAAATGACGAGTCAAATAAAAAAAAATACCATCCGTTTTTGCATTTGTTTTATCACCATTGGTTGATTCAGCTTATATTCTATTAGCAAGACACTACTTGAGAGTTTTTCCAGGTCTTTTAGAAGTGTCATTTATATTTTGCCCCTTCCATAAATTATTAAAATTTTTTTGGGGGGTTTTTTTAAAGAGCATGAAATTGGGTCATGTCGCTTACTTTTGAGCCAAAGACAAAATTTTGATAACCACGAATTTGGATTGAACAGAGTGATTCTGCTGCATAGATAGTGAGCTTTTTGGACGAAAAGACGTCGATTGCAATATGAATCTAATTGTGTTTAAGCGTGATCCAAAAACCGAGAACAACCATCTTATCCTCACTGGCTTGTAGATGTTGAAAAACTCAAGCTTTAAGCACATTTCGTTGCATTTAATCAAGACCACACAAAGGCTTTGTTTATGTTGAGGTTTTAAAACATCCTTGCAACTACTTCGGTTCAAAATTATATCTTTTGCTTTGAGGAGCACTGTCTGATCGCCCTTCAAAAATGTGGAATTTCGTGCACACAATCCAGTTAACAGATACTAGCTGACTCATTGATGATTTCATTCATAAAAAAAAAAAAAAGCATCCCAATCATTCAAAAAATCAGTCGACCTTGCGATTTTTTTCTTTTTAACTGATATAGCTGATGTTAGTCGTAATCATTTACAGGGTAAACATTTAATGGCTTCTTTTTGCGGAAATACAGTAACAGTGAAATTTTTCTGGACACGTGGAAAACTTTTCAATTGCGTATATAGCATTTTTGCCGGTTTGTCTAAAAGAGGGACATCAGCCGACCCGCTCGCACTATACTCGATCTGTGAT
The DNA here is from genome assembly GCA_943735915.1 of Pherbina coryleti. Lineage (NCBI taxonomy): Eukaryota > Metazoa > Arthropoda > Insecta > Diptera > Sciomyzidae > Pherbina > Pherbina coryleti. The sequence continues at coordinate 81,608,653 of OX030952.1, read as the reverse complement.
GTACTACATTTTAAAGTTTTCGATAAAAATCTGGGCATGATGTTCATTAAGAGTGATTCCATTCCCAGAATTGTTTTTACGGGAAAAGGCAGAAAAAACTTAAGGCAAAACATTTTTTGCGGGGCTCAGGCGTAGTTGCTAGACCCAAAAGACTCTACTTTGTAATTATAGGAGCGTATCTATGGGTCCAGACCCTCTTAAAATTATTGTTTTGAGTTGGAACGTCGCTTTGACAGTTAGACGTTAAGCAAAACCGCTAATTTATATTACTACGTTGATCGTCGCATTCTCAAGATTATAAAAATAAAAAATAAACCGGCCATTTCAGCCCTTGAAAGGACTTTGACCGAACTTCTTATGATCAAATTGTGTTGTGTGTGTTATTAAATGTTTGAACACAATTGATCGAGAACTGGGCCTACTAGTTTTATGCCGACTCCGAACGGCTAATGTGCATGTTCTCAAGAAGCTTTACATGTCATTATTTACTCTCTGGTGTTTGCCATTGCCTGCAGAGAAGTGACGGCCGAACAGAAAAATTAATTCGATTGAAAAAACTTTCTGTGTCAGATGAAATTGAACCAGGGATCTCTGGCGTATGTGTCACGCACTCTACCCACTGCGCCACTGCCGCCAAGTTCTCAAGATTACCAAGATCGAATACCGAGACCTAGATCATAGTTTAACGGTAGTCGCATACTTTCAGTGGAGGCCATTCCGTCATAAAATCTATCTTATTTCGAATGTTTTCTTACACGCAAGAAAAGTACTGGGCAATTAATTTTCATTCATATGAACAGATAACTTTAAGTATCCCTTGTTAATGTCTACAACAATAATTTTAAATGTTTATGAAATTTTACAATTTCATAATTTGCAGAATGCTTTCAAACTAGAAAGGTATAAATTATTTAAAATAAAAGTATCTTTCAAACATATTGACATATACCAATGTTGATTTGTTGTTCAAGAATCTATTTGGTTTATACAGTACTTGAATAAATTCCTCAATAAAAACTATAAAACAGTTAACGAAAATATTTCTGATAGCTTTTTTTTTTGATATTTCACAATTTCTATGCACATTCTAAAAGAATATTTTCTTTTCTTTAATTTTTATCTAGCTATAAATTTTTTGCAATTCTTCTTTTCACTCAATAAGCGGAGCGCTAGCGCTTCAAAAGTATTCACGCAAATATAAACATATACACGAACATATAAATACCTTTCTGGATGCGCAGCTGTGCTGCGGATGCTTTTTTCTGCTGTCCTGATTTTGAAGTTTGTTCACCATCCTTTTTCTGTTGCTTCAGCGAAAATAATTTAATCATTTCAAAAGCTTTTCTTTCTCTTCAACTTCAATTATAAATCTGGCGTTGATGGTTTTTCGTTAATGGCGAGATCTTGGACTGGGAGCTGCTATTATTGGGATGTGCTGTCCGTCCGTCCGTCAACAGACTTGCTATATGCTGTTTTCTTGTTGCTTAAGATGCTTTCTTTGTTTCCCCACAATTAATTTTTATTTTTCAACAGCAAATTTAATTTATCTTGTCTATTGCTTCGCTTTGCTTTGTTTTCGCCAGACTTGGTTGTGTTTTAATAATTTTCCAAATCAGTTTATGGTGCAATTTCCGCAAAATTCGGCAAAGTGATTTTTTTACTTTCAGCTACAATTTCATTTGCCAAAAAATTTGGTGAGTAATTTTGACAGTTGAAGGTGTCAAAAATACTGGAAGAGTTCCAGTGACTGCGTTCAATGCGGTGATATGTTTCGTGGAACTGAGTCGTATGCAACACAACAGTGTTGTAGTGATAAAGGGCTTATCGCAGGAACAAAATATCACAAAAGAAAAATATTAAATTAAACAATTCCGAGTTTTGAAAAAATATTTATGAGCTTGTGCCAAATGGTTTTTTTTTATACCCCCACGTTTACAAAACGTAAATGGGGGTATATTAATTTTGTCACTCCGTTTGTAACGCCCATAAGGAGGCGTGGTAGGTATAGAAAAGTATATATATTATTGATCAGCATCACCACCCGAGTTGATTTAACCATGTCCGTCTGTCTGTCCGTCTGTCTGTCTGTCGTCACGATTACAGCCGTAATTTTCAAGCCATCATCACAAAATTCAATATTTAAGCTTTTATCTAATAAACTAACGTCAAGTTCGAAAATGAGCCAAATCGGATGAAAACCACGCCTACCTCCCATACAAAGTGCCTTTATCAAAACGGTAAAATCTCTTAGAATTCCACAAAAATTAATATATGGACTTGAAATTTTGCATATCCGATATTTAAAGTGCACTCTAAGTATGAAATTCAATCAAATCGGATAAAAACCACGCCTGCCTCCCATACAAAGTGACTTCATCAAAAAGGTAAAATCTCTTTAAATTCCACAAAAAAATAATATATGGACTTGAAATTTTGCTTATTAACTTTGATATATAACATGCACTTTGTGTATAAAATTCAACCAAATCGAGTGAAAACCACACCCACCCCCCATAGAAAGTGATTTTATAAAAAATGAAAGCGAATATTTTAAACTATGTAGGTATGACAAAAATGTTTTATACAAATAAACATTTTATTGACGGCTTAAGACTTTGAATATACTTCGGTTCAAACGTGGGGGTATTTTAACTTCGGCCCAGTCGAAGATCATTTCTTACTAATTTTTTTTTAATTCATTTATTTGTTCCCAATTTAACAATAATACATACATATTTAATAATAGCACAATGAATACTATACACTAGAATTAGTAATACTGAAGTAAATGATCTTATAGGTACTCAATACAATCTTTATATTTACATTGCTTTTAATTTAATCAATATTTATTTTTTTCATTGGTGATACTTTTCCTCAATATGTGGATTTTTTTTTTTTTTTAAAGAAAAAAGGGTGAGAAAAACTTTTATTCGATTTGTATTTTTTAAGATAAAACTGAATAAACTACTTAAGAACTAAGGTAAGTAAATAAAAAGTATGGATGGCTAAGGTTCTGTGCCACCAGTTTGAGTTGCGGTAAGCTAACTTTTCACGCTGATCGCAAGAACACTAGCCATCCATGGGAACTGTTTCTGATCTAGGCCAGCCACCAGTATTTTTTAGTATTTGCTCGGTCATTGTTGCAAATATCGTGCCAAATGGTAGTTTTTATCACATGCATAACAAATTTTAACAAATCTGAGGTGAATTTAACTTTTTAGTACTAGAAGTCCAAATTACCAAGGCACTGTCAAAATCAAACTTAAAAAATTGTATTTCGTAAAAAAAGAAATTTCTGCCATATAGTGTTACTTCAAAGGAAATTTGTTTTTTAGCCGATTGTAAAAATGTGCAGACAATTTTTTTATGGATGCGTTTCAGTCGTTACCAGATGTTTCACGTTCGAAGATGTTTACACGTCTATTACACCAGGTGGAGCAAATCACTAAGAGCTAAAGTTTATTATGAATGTGAAAAAGTGCCAAATGCGTTAGACGTTCTTGAGTCATATTACATCGAAGGTATGTTTTAAACCGCCGGAGAGCTCTAAAAGATCGCTCAGAAGAAGCTGCAGATACCGGAATCGTAATTACCAGAACATTTAATTTTACAACTTCATTTTAGATACTGTTTAATACTGTATCAGAAGTGTTCTTGAATTGATCAACAATTTTGTGAAAACTTAAAGGTAGAGTATCATGTAAATGCTTCAGCAACTTAAGTTGGGTGCTGAGGTCGCTTATATCAAAATCTTCTGCATATTTCTTAGCCCTAGAAAGATGGTCAGTGTAAAATTAACGCATGCGTATTCAAAATTTGGCCCTCTACTTATAGATAAGGTTTGAAGTTTTTTTTTTTTTAATAAATAAATAAATTGTGGTATTTATTATTTCAACTGTGTGTCAATAAATGAAAACGTGTGGTTTATCCAAATCAATTAATAAAACTTACAGTTAGTTAAAACTCATGCGTTAATTTTACGCATGATAATCTTTTGCGTATATCACAATATTATTATATCTTTAAGATCAATGGAAAATATTTGAAATATCTGGGCGGAAAATTGATACTATTGCCCCCCTTACACTAACAGCTACATGATATTAAGTTTTTCGCTATAGAAAAACTGTCAAATGAAAGCATATTTTTGTGCGCTTTTCATTTTAAAGTGAAAATCTATTATTACAATTCAGCTTGTCACTGACATTTGACATTTCGTCCGCCTGTTTTTTTTTTATGTGTATACTTTTTTTTATGCAGCCAATAGGAGCATCTTATTTTCTTAGAACAATGAAACAAAACGCAATAATAACAAAGATATGATTACTGTGTGTCAAATGAAAATGAAAAGCTTTTCAAGTTTGAACACCTTTTTTTGAAAAGAGGTTTTCAGCTGAAAATCGGCTTTTCGGCCTGTGTGTGAACATAGTATAAGAGATTTTTACTTTCATTACATAATCGCTCTCATGGTAGAATAAACAAGGTAGACTCGCGGCTGAGAGCCAAAAACCAGAACTGCGAACGATAGTAAAAAGAAGAGTAAAATTATTTGTGGCGTCCGTGGCGTAGTTGGTTAAAGTGCGTGGCCTCTATGCCAACGAAGCTGGAATCCCGGGTTCGAATCCCAGCAGCGACCTAAAATTATTTGAATTCAAACAATTTTTCTGTACGGCCGCCACCTCTTTGCAGACAATGGGAAACCTCAGAGAGTAATTAAAATGCCGTGCTTCTTGAGAGCAAGAACATTCCATTCATCGCCGTTCGGAGTCGGCGTTAAACATGTAGGTCCGTTTCTCGGTCAATTGTGTACAAACTTAATAACACGCAGAACACAATTGATCATAAGAAGCTATGTCAAAGTCCTTTCAAGGGCTGAAATGACCAGTTATTTATCTTTATTTTTTTTAAAATTATTTGTACTGATTTTGACAGTTTCAACTCAGAGCGAACGAAGATTTTCAGCAGCGAGACTACCTTATTTATTCTTTTTTACCTTTTTTATGTATTTTACTCTTACTTGATGTTAAGAGGCCGTCTCCACGAGACATAACCCATGTCACCACATATATCAACGCTTTAGCGCCAGCTGTCAAAAAGTGTAATACCTGCGACACATTGGTCCATTTAAACTCGTTTAAGTGTTTTTCTCGTTTAAATATCTGCTAAACTATGTTTAAAATTCGTTTAGTCAAAACTAGTTTCCGAAACTCGTTTATCGCAGTTAAACGAGTTATGGCTGCTGATTTTGACATTCCTCTTTCTACCCTTTCGTTGAGAACTATAGCGCTCTCACTCGAGCAAACGCTCTGAAATTTACGATTATAGTGTTGTTCGCTTATCCATATTTCTCGTTATTTTAATAAACTAGTAAACAAAAATATTGAGTGTGTCATCCCCAATGGTTATATTTTAAACTACAAAAGATAATCAAGGTTTCCTATGCCAATGTGTCGCAGGTATAACAGTATTGGCTTTGTGGAGATTTTATGCCATGGCATGTTAGTTGAAATTATTTATTTATTTAATAACATCATTCGAATGCATTTCATAATCCATTTTTAATTGTATTAAAAGTGATCTAAATTCTAATTAGAAGCGCGTAAAATTGAAAATGTTTCAATTCCATTGAAATTCTGGTATGCAGTACAGCATATGCCATGAGATAAATGCCAAGAAATAAATAATGTTATTTATCGCAGGGCATAAGATATGCCATGGCGTATACGATCTTCACTGGATTTTTCGATGCCTAGATGTATGGCGCCTGCCACACGTTCAATATATGTTGATCAATATACAGTATCGAGATTTTTATTCAACGTGTAGCATGTAATATTGATGTATCATGATCCACATATCGCAAAATATTTAAATATTTTGAAATCCATCAATATGGATCACGATCCAAATATCACAATAAATATTGAACGTGTAGCAGGCGCCTATATGATGGCAAGTGCTATACTTCGTGGAGACGGTCTGTAAAGAATGGTAAAGACCATGATAAAATAAAGAAGGTACTTTCGTGACAGAAAATAATCTCTTGATCTGAGTCGAAACTGTCAAAATCAATACAAAAATTATATGCTATTTTTGCGGTTGTTCGTAGTTCGGTGTTTTTTTTTCAAAAATTTTGAATCTTGGCTGTCAGCCGCGAGTCTTCATTGTATAATCTACGATGCTTGATGTTAAAGAATGCTTAAGACCATTCCAACCTGATAGCTGCTTTGATATTTCAGGGTAATATGAAATTTTTTATCATGATTCTCTTTGGGGTATTAGTCTAGAACGTTTGAAAAATATTCAATTTTCAGGAAACTTCATAAATTTCAAGTTAAACTTTTGTAAGGAGGGTGCGATATTTCCAGATTCACATGCGATAAATTCCATCACTACGTGGCAGTACTACAAGAATGTCGTTGCTAAAAGAAATTACGAAAAATAATCAAAACAATAAACACATGTTTTGACCGATTTCGACCAAGAAGACGACAAAAATTTCTTGGAATTTCTCCGATTTCTGCTCGAATTACTCCTACTTCCTAGAATGGCCAGCCAAGGAAGTGAACCTGAAATTGCCAAGGATGCAGTGCTGATGAAAAGTGAACAAATCCCTGAAGGAACACCTGAGGTAAAAGGCTACGAATGGAACAATGGTATTGACTACTCCAAGTTGCTAGAATCCTACGTCAACACTGGTTTTCAAGCAACAAATCTTGGTCTAGCTATAAAGGAAATAAATAAAATGGTAAAAAATACAAAAAGAAAATGTTTATTCTTCATCCAAGTAATATTAACAGCTTGATTGCAGGGAGCAAGGGCTAGATTCGGAAAAAGTGGACGAGCATGAGACAGATGAGCACATTAGACGTAAACACAATTGTACCATATTTTTAGGCTATACCTCGAACCTGGTGTCATCGGGTATGCGTGAAACGTTACGATTTTTGGTCGAACATAAGATGGTTGATTGCATTGTTGCCACGGCGGGTGGCATTGAGGAGGACTTCATTAAGTGTTTGGCGCCAACCTATATGGGTACGTGTGTCACTGTATACAGTCTTCAAGTATTGTCATTAAATATAACTATTTGCAGGCTCCTTCGAGCTGGCTGGCAAAGAATTACGCGAACGAGGTATGAATCGCATTGGGAATCTGTTGGTACCCAACGATAACTACTGTAAATTTGAAGATTGGTTGATGCCATTGCTGGATGAAATGCTGAACGAGCAAAAAACCCAAGGCGCCGTTTGGACACCGTCGCGCATCATACAAAGACTGGGTGAGCGCATAAATGACACATCTTCCATCTACTACTGGGCAGCAAAGCACAAAATACCTGTCTTTAGTCCTGCACTGACGGATGGCAGCCTGGGCGATATGATGTATTTTCATTCTTTTCGTCAACCTGGTCTGATTGTGGACATTCTATCCGATTTGCGACGTCTTAATACAATGGCTGTAAAAGCCGTCAACACTGGCATGATAATTGTTGGTGGTGGATTGATTAAACATCACATCTGCAATGCGAATCTTATGCGCAATGGTGCCGATTTCTCGGTGTTCATTAATACCGCCTCGGAATTTGATGGCAGTGATAGTGGCGCACGTCCAGACGAGGCAGTATCTTGGGGCAAGATACGCAAAGATTCTACTCCAGTAAAAGTTTACGCTGAGGCTAGTTTAGTGTTTCCCTTGATAGTGGGCGAAACGTTTGCAAAGCGTCACTTTCGAAATAAAAAATAGAGAAAATTTTACTTGCGCTTTAGTGGGTTAAACTAAATAATTTTCTTTTTTTTTGTTTTTTTTTTTTGTGTCAAAATCAGTTTTTCTAAAATATTTTTTTTTTTTTTTTTTTTTTTTTTTTTTTTTTTTTTTAATTCATTTATTTGTCCCCAAATTAACAATAATATATACATATTTAATAATAGCACAATGAATACTATACACTAGAACTAGTAATATTGAAGTAAATGACCTTATGGGTACTCAATACAATCTTTATATTTACATATTTACATTGCTTTTAATTTAATCAATATTTATTTTTCATTGGTGATACTTTTCCTCAATATGTGGATTTATTTTAAAAGAAAAAAGGGTGAGAAAAACTTTTATTCGATATGGATTTTCTTAAGATAAAACTGAATAAACTACTTAAGAACTAAGGTAAGTAAATAAAAAGTATGGATGGCTAAGGTTCTGTGCCACCGGTTTGAGTTGCGGTCACGCCGATCGCAAGAACACTAGCCATCCATGGGGACTGTTTCTGATCTAGGCCAGCCACCAGTATTTTTTAGCATTTGCTCGGTCATTGTTGCAAATATCGCGTTCAGGTATGTCGCTGTCATATCTCCAATTTTGGTTACGATTATCTACACACATTAACGAATGCAGAATTCTTTTATCAGTGGCTCTTCTGGCTACATGGTAAATAACAGGTATATTTCTTGAGTCGGATAGATAACCCAGTGTATCTACATATAGGAAGGCCTCAGGTGGTATGAATCCTCTCACTATTGCGTTTTCAAAATACCCTGGATTAGGATATAACGCTCCCGAAATTAATGAGTTCTCGTTAAATGTTGCGCGTTCAAAATGATTTCTCGTTAGATCTAGCATGTAATTATCTATTCTGGGCAGTTTCGAAGCTTCTAAAAGTTTCTTATTAGAGATAAAACGTCTATAATTTGAATGTCGACTTCTATACATAAATAGACAAGCTCTTAAACATTTCCTCTCAAATACCCGTATCTTCTCCATATATGAGGGGCTAATATTCCACCAAATTGGGCATGCATAGGTCAGAATTGGTCGAACAAACGCTTGGTAACAAACTACCTTTACATCACTTTGCAGGTGTCGCGAGTAAAACAGCTTTTTAAGTGCCATAAATGCTGCCCTTGCTTTTTCGAGTGTAACCTTAATGTGCTCATTGTAGTACAAAAATTTGTCCAAATAGACACCTAAGTATCTAACACATGTCTTGTTTACAATTTTAAGACCATTCTCATCTGTAATTGCTAGGTTTTTCCAATTTTTTCGGAGGTCGTGGTTTCCACGCCTCAAAGGTGGACGAAATAATATAACTTCGCATTTTGGGAAGCTAATTTTTAGTTTCCATGTCTTGCAGAATGCTTGAAAGTCATTAAATTTAAGTTGTAAGGATCTTTCAATTTCGTCAATTTTTGGACCATGTGTGTACAATACCTAAAATAAAAATAAAAAAATTTTCTAAAATATAGTCACTAACCCATGTTGATAAAGTGGAATTTATTTTTTTTTTTTGTTTTGCTTTCCAAATCGTCGAAATTAATAAATTTTTGGAGAGTAAAACCAATTTTTGAATATAATTGCTTCATCGTAGTTATACTTAAGGAAAATCAAACTCGGACCATCAGAAGCGGTCAAACTTTTCATAGAAGTATTTTTTGAGAAATATGCCATTCAAGTTTTTGGTCATAGTTTTTGAGTTTGAAAAAGAATGAAAGCATATTTCTTCTATTTATCCAAGATCAAAGATGTTTACTTTGTCTAAATAACGAGACTTGAGATTAACATTCAGTACAATAAAAATACTAATAACCCTAAGCTCTCATTTAATTATATAATTTTTATAATAAATCAAGTAAGAAAATTTTTAAATTGAGCGCAAAAAATACTTGAGTACAATTCCAAAATTTTCTAAATAAGAGGCGAAAAATCAAACCGCTTTTGTTGAACACAAATAAACGAAACGGTTGAAAAAAGCTCTTCTTCCAGAATTTTTTCAGCTTTGCATGGAATTGTTTCTCTTGTACGACCGAAAAGGTTAGTTCTTTGTCCTTATGACTGAGATAAAAGAAAAATAAAATCAAGATATCACCGGGACGCGGAGGGAGCTGCTTAAGCTACAAAACTACCAATTTGTTACATGTAATTATAACTTGTTGAATATAGATGCTACGGAAAGAAATATACGCTAGTAAAGGCCGGTTTCCAGTCCTCACGGAAAAAATTCATAAAAAGTTTTAGACGTTATGAGGCCGCGGCCGCTTCAAGATCGAGAATGCAACGGCACTGCATGGAATTTTTATTCCGTGAGTAGATGTGCCTCGGCAAATGTTATTAAACAAAAACGGAGAATTTATTACAGACCTTTTTTAAAAAAAGAATAAAAAAGAAATTAATAAAAGAATTATTTTGACATCGTCAGGCTGCGAAGATAACAGCTTATGCAAAAAAAAAAAATGCAATATTGCATGGAATTATTACTCGTTAGTAAAGGCGCTAAGGTATATTTTATTTTTTTCGGCAATAATGAATATAATTATTTTATAACGGTGATAATAACTAAAAAGTTTGATGCTATGGACTCCATGGTGGCAACAGCTTAATGCAGTGGATATGCAACAACAATGAATAAACGTTGCATGGAATCATGGTATAATAATACAAGGTAGCATTGACAGTTGCTTGGGAAATCATTTACTGTCAAAAAATATACTCAAAAAGAGAGCGCTCACAATCCGCCATTGAAAACACAAGCAATGTTGAAAACGTTGAAGTGAAAAAAACAACAACCACAGCAGCTGCTGATGTATTTTCACAAAAAGCTGTTTTTGACAGTTTATGTTTTCCTGTTGAAGAGAAAATAAGCAGTTGTCAATGCTACCATGTATTATTATACCATGGCATGGAATAATATTTTGATAGCTATGGACGCTTCGGTAAATTTTAATGACTCGACAATGAAGGTTAGTCTTTTGGCCACATAAAAAAAAATTGACGTCACGAGGCTCTTCAGGGTAAAAAATTGACGTCACGAGGCCTCTGAAAGTAATGTAAATACACCAATTTTGCATGGATTTAGTGCATGGCAATAAGGTTAATGTTAATTCACCACAGAAAAGCAAAATCAAAGACAAAAAACATAAATAAAAGCAAAAGTAAAAGCAAAGCAAAAACTAAAGTGAAATTAAAGGAAAAGCAAAAAGAAAAGCAAGAGCAAATATTTAATTTGAATTTTGATTAAATTAATTTTAATAAGGGATCGAAAATAATTGTAATTCTACATTTCACAGTACAAAAGGTTAGGCAATTTAAAGCCATAAATATTCCTCATGAATAACTTTTATTTTTAAGAATATTTGTTTTTTTTTTGGTTGCCACATAACTTTTCTTTTTGAGGAATAAATTTTTTAGGTTGACTGATAACAGTTTTTTGTTTTTTCTGAAATGACAGTTGCTAGTGTCAAATATAAAAGAAAATTTTGTTTTTTGAAGGAACTTATGTCACTTATGTTTTATTTGGAAACAAATTATTACTATTAACGGTACTTTATTTTAGTTATGGATGAAATTTATTTTTTTAGAATATTTTGTTAATTTACCGTGTAGCTTTTATTAACCCATTTTGGTCCAATCGGTAATTACAGTTGGCCGCCTCGGTAGTCGAGTAGGTAGCGTGCTCGACTGCCACCCCAGAGGTCACGGGTTCGAATCTCGGCTAGGCCATGGTCCTACGCTTTAACCTTTCGCATTTGCAATTTTCTTTCCTTATTTCTAATCAACTGAAATTGAGTTTGAAAGGTTTGTTTCGTCTAAAAAAGACCTTTTTTCATGAATTTTTTTAGAAAAAACTATAACAGTAGGTTTATTTTACATATAATTATATAAAAGGACAAAATTTTAAGAATATTTAAAAAAATTTTTGTTAAAAAATAGAGAGAAATAACGGATTTATTGAAGATCTCCGCAGGTGCCTCGAGAAAAGTCTTTGTGTTGTGACCAGCATCACTGGATCATCTGAGACCAAAAAATCAAAATGCTTTATTTAGTTTATTACTTTATCTCTCCAGTGACGTCGAGTTTTTTTTAATTTTTCAATTTTTAAATTTTTGGCACCATTTCGAAGCCAAAATGACAATTTTTGACGAAAAAATCTTTCTATTTGTTATTGTAAAATTGTTAGTAATTAAAAAAACTCGACGTCACTTGAGAGCTACTTATATGTAGAATATGTGTAAAAAACGATAAAATTTCAAAACGATCGGTTCAGTACTTTTTTCTTTAGGCTGGTCACCGACTTTAAAAATTACATGTTTGGGAAAATCGATTTAAAGTTTTGTACACCAAGCAACACTAGTTGGAGGTACGGTCATTCAACCTACTGTTACTTCGTTAGTTTTGCTCCGAATGACCTAAAAATTTAATACAATATTCTTCAAATTGTGTACTTTCAGAAACAAAAATAAAAAAAATGGAAAAAAAAGTTGTCAAACCTTACCCCCCCTTAAGCAACTTGCGTTACAGAACACTCACATAGATAAGTTTTGTAGTGAACAATTAAATATTTTAATTAATTATTTGTAACCATTTTTCTCATAAAGCTTTCTGAAAACAATATCTCCCGTCAACTCCAATTCCCAGTTTCCAAATTAAAGAATCAACAAACCAAAGTACTGCATCTTTGATAAGGGAGTCCTTAAGAGAATTAGAAATGGAAGGGTCTTCGGATGAAGATTTGGATGATGATACAAGTAGAAAGGTGAAGGCTGTGTATAGTGAAATCGATAACTTGAAGCCACTACGTATTGATATAGACAGTGACGTTCTAGAATATTGTCGCAAGTAAAAGTATGCATCACCCATTTTATGCTAACTTGCTTGCATTGTCCATGCAACACTAGCAACTCAAGTTACTGTTGAGTGAGCTTTCTCCGCTTTAAACCTTATATTATGTGATATGCGATGCAATATTGCACAATAAACTTTAAAACATATAATGTTTGTAAAGCTAAATTGAAGCATAAATACATTAAAAAAAAGAAAAATGGTAAAAAAGCTTAAAGCGATACTTTTAATTGATATTTTAAACTAGTAAGCAAAAAATTCCGTTTCAGAAAATAACTGGTATCAGTCCACCTAAAAAACTTATTCCTCAAAAAGACAATTCGAAAGTGAAATTGCGTTTAATAGTTAAGTTCACAAAGATATCAACTGACTCGGTGGTTTCCATTTTGCATGATAATTTGGGAATGAAAGAGCTGGTTGCAAGATGGATTTTGGGTATATTATCTTTTTTTACCAATCCCAAAAGATGGCTCACGCGAAAAAGATTTACATCAAATGAAGAAGTTAAATTGCTAATCGATACGTATTTTGAAGAGTTAGAAAAACCGTGTTATATAAAAGTTATCGTCATCTGATTTTTGAAGTTGAATCATTTACTCCATAACAAACTTAATGTTATTTTAGAGTATATAAATGGAAATAATCTTGATGATTGCATATGTTTTTTATATGCAACTCTTTTGCTCTCTCAGTCCGTACCATATAGCCTCAAATTTGCGAAAAATTCCACGTACTTCCTTGGTACACAAAACATTTAAAACCTCTTTTAGTACTATCAACAACAGAAATAAGGCATGCAAAAGAAATATTTCTGTAGCTTAGACTCAAATGACCTAGAAACCTACAAACGTTTGTTTCTGGAATTTGAAAAATGCTTATATAGGAAAAGCATTATATAATGAATATTAAAACAATATTAAGCAGAGAATATTGTCTGGTACAAAGAATTTTTTGGGCTTCATAAATGCTGAGATGAAATCCGGTGGATTCCCTTCATCATACAAAACTGTTGATGGATTAACTGACGGCCCCGTCATAGTTTATGGCTTATTTGCAAATATTCAAATCTTTTTAAAGAGTAAATTTGATCATATTCTTTTGATCCTGATGAAGCGTATTTTGAATATATGAATTCTATACTCAAGGTTTCTTTGGGACCTGTATCTTTTTTCTCAGAAGATATATTAAAGTTTATTGGATTAATCGACGAGGATTTTGGCGATGGACCTGATGGAATTCCCGCCGCAGCACATTGGGCCAGAAATTTCAATAAGTGGCCAAAAGTCAAATATTTTCTGTATACAAATGAATCTTACGATTGATAACGGGACACATTAAGGTACCCTGAGACGAAATATTATTAATATAAAATTAAAAATTACAATTTGGGAGGCATTTTAAGTCAAAAATTCCAATTTTTTTTTATTTAGATATAAAATTTGAAATCATCAACATCCTTAATAGGTTTAGCATTTTTTTAAACACATTGACTACAATATTGAAAAAATATACATATATATATATTTTCTTTTAGTTTTTAATCCTTTTTTCCACATACTAAATACATAAAAATGGGGTTTAAAAAAAAATGCGGCGCCTAAAGAAGATTCCCTGAGATTCCGCTCTTAATTGAAATAATTTACATGCTATTACTTTCTTTAAGATATTTACTTGAAGAGAGATATGCACACTTTTGCACGTTTTCATTTACTTTTGGGAAATTTATAAAAAACTAACGTCGCACAGTGTAACGAGTTCTTTGGGATGGGGGACAAAAATGAAAGGAATCGTTGTAGATACATACATAAAATTAGGCATGTGTCAGTATTACATAAATATATAACGCCACACAAATTTTTATCAATATCGGCCACGCCCTTCGCTCCAACTCCCATACAAAACTAAGATTAAAAGAGCAATATCTGCAGTTGTAGAAAGTGTAGAGAACAAAATTAATTTGAATTTCATTAAAAAGAATAAACACTTTGGGAATCTGTTTAGAAAGAGTTGTTGTAAAACATATTCAAAAATAAAGAAAACCAAAACTGCCTTTTTTCTTTAATTGCGTTTAAGAAATTTTTTATTTTCCCCATATAAATTTGCTAATTTTCGCCAAAATATGCTATAGGGAAAGCGTCATAAAATCCGTAATTTTGATTTTACGTGATAGATCTTTCGGAAATGTGCTCAGAAATAGTTTCAAGTGGCAATTGAGAAAATTTTTCCCTTTAGAAAAATATTATTTTAAAGTTTTCTTTTATACAAATAAAAACCTATAACTCCTTCACCTCACATTGCACCTGAATTTGAGAATGACTCAGTTCAAAATAATGAAACAATTTCAGATTCAGAAGACGATGAATTGGTTGAAAATGATTATTTGAACAAGGCAAAATAAATAATAAAATGTTAAATGAACAAAAACATAAAAAAAATATTAAAAGGAAAAAATTAAAAAAAAAAATATAAAAAACAAAAAATAAAAAAAAACTACAAAAACAAAAAAATTTTCATCATGCTCGAGAAAAGAACCCACAAAACACTGTACCGAATTTTAATATCCTAGTCCCACTATTAGATGAGCACTTTTTCTAATATGCTCGGAAACGATCCTACCCACCCCTTAACCCAGTTTCAATACCCTAGTCCTAGCACTAACTGAGATACGGAATTTTACTAATAGTGACACGCCCCTTTGTTAAATCGAGTCCAAATCATGCTCGGGGAAAGATCCCAGAAAACACTGTACCGAATTTTGATAACCTAGTCACACTATTAGACGAGATACAGTATTTTATAGATATTGCCACGCCCCATTGTAAAATACTCTCATCTGCTTATTTATTCAGATGATATCAAAATATACAGAACAATAAATTCTTGAGACAATTTACATCTCCCCCAGTGTGGTCTGAAATCTTTTGAGGTTTGGTGTTTTAAAAATAATATAGAATTTCGTATTTCGCTAATATATGTAAAAATTTTTATAAATTATTCTCCGATAAAAATGTATCAAGAACATACCTATCATAGTTGAATAAATAAGGTTGTCTCGTGGCTGATCGTACTCTCTTTTCAGTACCCATAATTGTCAAAATCAATGAAAAGCAACAACAACAACTTCAACGGCTTTTCATGTTATTAATTTTCCTTTTCATATTTTGTATGAGATGTCAACTTCGATTTGACATTTATGGGAACTCGCTCTCACCCATGCGACAACCTTATTTATTCAACCATGATACCTATGATCTCTTCAATGTACAAAAATTATAAAATTACTCTGGATTATGTTTTAAAAAGGAGCCAATACAAGCGATTCAATATGTTTTGGCAACATTGAAACTTCTGCAAAGGTTTCCCCGGCGCCAGAGCGTCTGGGATATCAAGTGTGCTTCTCCTGCGCATGAGCAGCGACGACTTCGAAACTTTAGTGCGATTTCGAAAATATTTGTTGCAGTGTGATGCTTTCGCAAAAATGGCGGAGAAAATGTCTGCCAACCAAATTACCAATTGGAAGGAGGATGTTTAAAAAAAAAGCAATTAACCCCGCTGTAGCAACAGTCAAAAAACAAAAACAAATACTAGAGATTTTGTTGCATTTAGAAAATTCTAGGAATTATTCGTTCACTTCAATTCGAACCACAGCAGTGAAAGCAGCCGAAATTTTGCCAGACACAACATTAAAAAATTCCCGGAAACTCCCCGTTTTCATTAAAATTTCAGATAAAGTAAATATTTATATTTGAACGACGGCATGTTTCCAAACTCACACAGCGCGCAGTTACAATATTCACGCTCCCCATTTGAATTCCCATCCAAGTACTATGAGTCCTATCAAGAAAACGGAACAAAATATCTTAAAAGTTTGAAGAGTTTACCAGAGAATGTGCAAGATCAGCTGAACGCATGTTCGGGTGAGGTGAGCCCATGATCTACAAATAACTATGTTTCCGGAGCTTATTTTGAGTACCCACATTTTTATGGTTTCAGATATTCCTCAGCGGCATACCGCCGAATATACGTGCCGAACAAATAGCCGAGATTGCCGCGCTTTTGGGCGAACTGTACATATTGCGGTTCAAGGTTAATTTTTCGGGCGACTCACGCGGTTTTGCCTATTTGCAATATCTGAACGCCAGTCTAATGCCGTTGGCCTTGGCGCGGTAAGTAGTAAATATGGCAAATAATCAAACACATCATGAGCCTCATTGCTTTTTAGCTTACCATTGTTATTTCGCCAAAATTCTTTGCCCATGATACGCGTGCGCGAATCGCGGAATTCATCAAAACTTTTGTTGAAGAAGACTTATCGCATGTCACCGCAAACTGTCTACGAATTGCTAAGCGAGGTCATCAAGTTTCGCAAACTTATTGGTCGCGAAATCTTTCCCGGTTACTTTGAGTACCAGATCGTTTTCAAGTGCAATGAAGAAGCGGTTCATGCACGACGCGAACTTTTACGTTCTATCACCAAGTTTGGACGCAATGCGATTGTTGTGTGGGACACTAGCATGGAGGTGCTGGACCCTAAGATTGGTGAGACTCAACAGTCACAACCATTTACATCACGACGACAACAACTGTCACCACAACAGCATCTGGAACTATCAGTTCAGCAACAATTTCAAAATCCTTTGATAGAACAACGAAAACCTTTGATAGAACAACAAAAACATTTGATAGAACAACAAAAACATTTGATAGAACAACAAAAACCATTACAGTTGAAGAGCCAGCAAAACTTTTTAACATCATCTTCATCAATTTCCTCGATGGCCAGAGACTTTCTAGCTTTATCAGTCTAGTATGTATTAAGGACTTTGTTAAGTTTCCATCATAACACATCACGTAACAGATTTTTAATTGTTTCCTTCATTTTTAAATCCTTAACTTTTGGTAAGACTCAAAGAAAAAAAAAAAAAACAAACACTGAATTCATAATATTCTAGCTTTTATTTTGTACAAATAAAGAATGTACCATTAATTATCCTGAATATCTTAAAATAATCATCTCAAAAAAAAAAAATATAACTTCAGCATAAAGTATCCTCAAATCATCAATGTGTATCCTCAGTGCTAGTGTATTCATCAAATTATAAACTAATTCTAGTTTTATTGCCGTTTACTATATGTATCCAAAGGATTTCAATCATCAATGTGAATTGTATTAATTTTCTTTTTGTGTATGTGGGTAAAATTATCGAAACTGCAAATTATTACTGGAAAAAATAAAACTTTCATAAACATTTATAAACAAAATAATATCTATATTAATTTTGTTTCTAATGAAAGGGATCGCTATTTAACTTGACAATGTTTATTTATTCTTGTCCTTTTTCTTGGTCCGATTCTTTCTTTTTTTCTCAAATTTGTCCTTATCCTTATTCTTATATTTGTCCTGATTCTTGTCGTGACACTTGATTTCATCCATTCTAAAATTCTTGACGTTATCGTAGTTTGAATAGCTTTCCTAATTCTTGTCCCACTTCTTTTCGCAATCTTTCTTCTTAGTGCTTCCAAATCGTTTTCGTAGTCATTTTTTCCAATCCTATTCTAAATTCTTTTCCTACTCCTTGTCTAAATCTTTGCCTTACTCTTTATCTTATTCCTGGTCCTTACTTTTTTGCAAACCATTGCCTCTATTCTATTTTTAATCTTGGCCCAAATCCTTGTCCAAATCTTTGTCCATTAATAATTTTATTTTTATTTTTATACCCCCACGTTTAAAAAACGTAAAAGGGTTATATATATTTATTTTGTCACTCCGTTTGTAACGCCCATAAGGAGGCGTGGTAGGTACAGAAAAGTATACATATTTTTTTGATCAGGTTCACCACCCGTGTGGATTTAGTCATGTCCGTTACATTTTACTTCGCAGGTTCTCAAAAAAGTTAAAAAAGGCATTTTTTTCAAAATGCATCGACGTTGCATGGAAATGTTTATAAAAAGTATGATATCGTCTGGTAGCCAAGATAGAAGCTTATGCAACAAAAATGCAATATTGTTGCATGCAATTATTACTTCCTGAGTAGAAGTGCTTTACGATATTTTGCATGACGCTAAGCTAAATGTAAATATACCACACAAAGTAAAAAATAAAAGTAGGACAAGAATTTGGATATGGAGAAGGACAAAGATTAGAAAAAGGTAAGGATTTGGATAAAGATTAGGACCAAGAATAGCATAAGGAGTACGACAAAAATTTGGACATTATTTGTCCTCATCCAATTCCATGGACAAGGATGAGGACAATGATTCAGTCAACGATTGTGAGAAGGACTAGGACAAGGATTAGGACAAAGACTTACCCGCACTTAACCCTTTTCGTATCGCTACGCGATTCCGTTGGGATATAAATATTTCTGAATTTTTGTGTGGTAGCACTTAAGTACTTTCTGATCACATAAAAAAATTAAAAAAAAAGTTGTTGACGTCATGTTCTCTCTCTCTCAGTTGCGGAGCACGTAATCTTGTTTCTATCATTCTTGCGTCACGTCAATATTTGTGTAGCAATTTCAACTTTGAAATCAATTTGGGATAGTGGTCGATTTTTTTCGGCTTTAGTGACAATACAATGGATTTTCCCAAGATACTGTTCAATGAATTCGTACAGAAAGGCCACCACCAGTTCTTACCACGAACTGCAACACGGTAGATACGGAGTTATCATGTAGATCTACACCACCCATACGTTTTTTTGTAATCATTTATCAGCTGCGGCTGTAGAACAGAAACCTTCTGAAAAAAATGAGATCCCAACCAAAACTCAACCAAAGCATGTGTCGTATAACAATTTGTACGTAATTTTTGAGGAGCTGCAATGAAGTTTGAAATAACGGTGATTTCTTGTTTCTTTGTTAATTTTTTTATTTTGAGACCATTTTTTTTGGACGCAAATTATATTAAGAACTTTGCATCCCTGGTAAGCGAAAACTCGATAAACAATAAAATAGAATAAAGAAGAAATTCCCAGTAATCGTTTGATGTATCCTTTATACCTCTCGGATTTTTAGTTATTTTTATAATATTCATCAAAGTTAGTATTGCGAAAACGCAACAGCGGTAGAAAACGGGTTAAAGCCATATTTTGGTCAAGCTTGAAAAAAAGGATGAGGACAAGGTTTGGGATAAGGAATACTACAAGGAATTTCACATTCTAGAGACAAGATTTGGGACAAAGATTGGAAAAAAATATGTGGGACAAGGATAGGGAAAGGGATTCGAAGAAGGAATTATTCGGTCAGTAATTTGATGCAACAATTTGAACAAGGATAAGGCCAATTATTACGACAAATATAAGAATAAGGATGAGGAAAAGTTTGGGAACAAAGGATTCGCTGTCATGTCAGATCCTACGGATTTGTCTACGACCCAGCCAACTACTTTTTTCAATGTTTTTGGAAACCTGCGCGGTAAAACATACGTTTTCACGTCAATAAGCAATTTCTTAACTATGAGACCTAGTAGTTAAGTAGCTGAAGGAACTTGAAGGCATTATTTAAAAAGTAGCATATTTTGAAAATATTTTATGAATAATGATTTCATTCGAAGAGTACTTTCCTTGCCTAATTTTCCTTTTGATTATCCAACAATAACTACTTAACACCAAGTACTCGTAACATCATCAAGTCATAACACTATAAATTCAAATATATTTTCACGAAAGCCAAACAAGACAACACAAACATCAATACACAAAGAACATGACGTTTAGATTATTTCCAACACTAATTAAAGTTCTTTTCGATACAAAAGGAAATTAGAAAATAGCAACACGCTTCAGAAATGAAAATACATATATGAATATGTATATCATGCATGCTTATAGTTTACAAAGGTTTTCGAATCACGTTGTCATCGGTTGCAGGGTCATCTACTAAATACTGCAGCCATTGTTTACTGATGTTTTTGTTGCTGGAAAGAAAATACTTGGGCTATTCTAATGCTTTTTTGTTAAAATTTAAAAGCATGTGGACAGCAAAAAGAATAAAAAAACCTAAAAATAGCAAAAAACACAGAATAATCCATTAGCATCGCACCAGGACAAACAGGAGCTGCAACAGGAACAACAAGAAGTTCTAAAGATGGTCGATGAAGTATATTATTTTAAGAAAAAGAAATGTAAGAAAGGGTAAAATAAGAAGAACAAGAATACAGTCGTAAGCGTGCAGGTGTCAACGATGTTTGAAACACCTCAAGGGAGCAAGCGTTAAGCACGAGCTAAGATAAGGTGAATATTTGCAATTGAATGCTCTATAAAAAGTCAGTTAATTTTAAAATGACATAACACAAAAAGTCTAAAATAAGTAACTCCGGTTTAAAACGCATACTTAAATTTATCTCTTTCTGAGGCTTGACTCAGTGGCGGATCTGCATACGATCTATCTCCTTGCACAAGACTAAATAAATTTAATATTTTATCAATTTGCATAGGCAGATTAAATTTTCTTTTCTACTTTAATATTTCGTGGTTTTGGTGTTAGAATTTATCTGTCCTTTGGACAACTTAGATATCAAATTAAAAAACACCGTTATATACTGCAAGTTTGACCCCTCTACGGCCTCTAGTTTAGGAGATATAAGCAAAAGAAGTTTACGATTTTGTTTTCGTTGTAAAATCGGAAAGTCGTATCCCACAAGGACAGTTTAGGTATCAAATTAAAGGTTGAAAAAACACCTCAGGTATTAAATTAAAAGTTGAAACAACACATTTACAATGCTGCTACTTTGAACCCTCTACGGCCTCTAGTTTAGGAGATATGAGCAAAATAAGTTTAACATTAAGGACACCTTAGGAATTAAAGGTTGAAAAAACACATTTACAATGCTGCAATTTTGACCCCACTACGGCCTCTAGTTTAGGAGATATCAGCAAAATAAGTTTAACATTAAGGACACCTTAGGAATTAAAGGTTGAAAAAACACATTTACAATGCTGCAATTTTGACCCCTTTGCGGCATCTAGTTTAGGAGGGTACGAATAGATAGGGTAGAGAACAGTAAGAAAGTAAGTAAGTAAGTAATTTTTATTGAGACTTTTCGGTCTGGATAACAAAAGACAAGATAAGCAAGAATATAAGAACTATTATTGAATTATTCTAAAATTGATTTAAAGAAAAAAAAACACCCTAGGCTTTAATTACAAAGAACTATAATAAAATATTTTTAAAGTATGTAAGTATGTACTTGCTCCCGATACAAAATTTTTACAGTAATAGATTATAAATATTACAATATGTTAAAAACCTTAAAACTAAATATAAATATTAACATATAACATTATATATAAATGTAAACTTAAAACTAATAGCAAAACGCTTATTTTTTAAATGACCAACAATTTCATATATATAGGGTGTTTTTTTTAGAGGTATAGAACTTCGAATTGAAATAAAACACAAGAAAATCCTTTTAATGTCCATCAATTTGGCTTTATTGGAAGGATAATTTTATGCCATTAATGTTTAAATATGATTTCGGGCATGTGGCCGCCGCGGCTGGCTCGAATAAAGCCAATTCTACAGGTCCAATTTTCAACCACTTTTTCGAGCATATGGGGCCGTATGTCGGCAATAACACCACGAATGTTGGCCTCCAAGTCCCCTAACGTTTCTGGTTTGTTGTCGTAGACGAGCGACTTCACATATCCCCAAAGAAAATAATCCAATGGTGTCAAATCACACGATCTTGGTGGCCAATTGACAGGTCCATTCCGCGAAATTATGCGCTCATCGAATGTTTCCTTCAATAAATCGATTGTGACGTGCGCTGTGTGGCATGTAGCGCCGTCTTGTTGGAACCACAACTCATCCACATTCATGCCATCCAATTCGGGAACAAAATAGTCGGTTATCATGGCTCTATACCGGTTTCCATTAACGGTAACTGACTCTCCAGCATTATTTCGGAAGAAGTATGGCCCAATGACTCCACCAGCCCATAGAGCACACCAAACAGTCAGTTTTTGTGGATGTAATGGCGTCTCAAGGATCTCATGTGGATTCTCTTCATTCCAAATGCGGCAATTTTGCTTGTTGACGTAGCCATTCAACCAAAAATGAGCCTCATCACTGAACAAAATTTTGCGATGTAAACTTCGCGAACTGAACCATTATTTTCGAAATAAATTTGCACGATTTGCAAGCGTTGTTCTTTTGTCAACCTGTTCATGATGAAATGGCAAACCAAACTGAACATAAATGACATTAGAGTTGCCAGATTTGACCACAAAATGCCAGTTTTATCTCTATTCGAAAAACAAACCCCTAAAAAAAACACCCGTGCCAATCGGCGAGAGATAATAAACATTTGACCAATTATATAATTTCTGAAATTCGTATATATCTTTTAGCAAATAATTTTCGTGAAGAGCTAGTTTTTTAATAAATCTGTCAAGTAAGGTCAAAACATAATAACAAAAAGGATATAAGCTCGCTTCCGCATACACAAAATTATTTGAATATCTTTTTGCGAAAGATTCATAATTTCTATCAATACACAATCGTAGTATTTTACGCTCAAGTACCTCAATTTCTTTTGCAACAGTTGGAGAAATAAAAAACCAAATCGGATATGCATATGTTAATATTGGTCGAATACAAACTTTATATATGAGAAGCTTTTTTTTTTATTAAATATTTGCTATTTAGGAGTTTAGCAAACATTCCCTTTATTTTATAAGCTTTTTTTAAAATTAATCGAGCATGCTCATTAAATTTGAATAACTTATTAAAATGTACGCCTAAGTACTTAAAGTTGTTTTTAAAAGGTATAGGATGTCCGTTCAAAGATAACATTACATTTTTTCTTTCGGGAACTACAAATTTAGAGCATTTACCACTAGCATTACGAAGACAAATTGCTACTGACTTTGAAGTATTAATTTTGGTACCCCAACTTTCATAATAACTGTGAACTGAAGAAAGATGTCTTGATACTAAATTAAGAGCTATCCTTGGAGAAGCATTATAAGCATACAGTAAGGAATCATCTGCATACAATATACTTTTTGAGCCATTTAATTCATGTGGAAAATCAGATATAAAAATGTTATATAAATGAGGAGCAAGAATTGATCCTTGAGGCACACCACTTTTAATCAGTGGCGTTCCTAGGCATGGTGACACCCGGGGCGGATACTCATGGTGTCACCCCTAAAAAAAATTTCTAAATGCTAAAAGAAACCAATTCTATGAGATTAAGTGTTTTTATTATTATCTTTATGTTTTACGAAAAAAAAAAACAAACACCATATGACAAACAATAAGAATTTGTAAAAAACAGAACAATAATATTACATTTTCAGGTGTCTACATATTAAGATATGTAGGCATAAGGTAAAAAAGAAAACTTATTAACTTCGCAGTCTTAAAAACTGACGGAACAAAAAAATTACATTTTCAGGTACATATTTGTATATGTAGGTATAAGGTTAAACAAAGAAATCTTATTAATGGCGTCTTAAAAACTAACTTTTCTTACTTTAAGAGCTCCAAAATTTGAAATAACCTTATCGAAATCAATATTGAGTCAATTGCAAAAAAAAACGTACACAAAGAGGTTTTCATGTTTTGTTTTTAATGATTTTTAAATTTTCCCGTTGAGTAGTCAAATTAAGTGAAAGTTAATGGAGAATTCGAAGTTGTTTTTTGGCCCTGCAAAAAATAATTTTTTCTATGGTTTTTATACGAATTTTGTATTGAACGTCACACAGCAGATATACGGGAAAAATCACTAAAAATTTTAAAAATGTTGTAAATTAAAGCTTACTGTGATGTTTATATAATCAGTTAAATAAAAGTTATATAATCAGTTAAATTAGATTTTGCAAAAATCGCCATTTCAGTTACAGAAATAATAATTTTTTACCAAAAATACCTACATATTTTACAATTTTAACGGGAAAAAATTAAAATTTTTCTCCAAAAAGACATCAACATAGAAGTTATTTTCAAAGTAGTAGACTTGCAGCAATAAAAAATAAAAAACTTTTTAATAATAAGCAATTTCAGAAAAAACAACAGAGTGACGTTCAATACATTTTGTGATGTTCAATACATTTTGTTGCGCTTAACCAAACAATTTAAATCAAATTAGGAGTTTAACAAAAAACAGGTTTATTCTTTTACAAAAAAAAAGTAAATATAAAGTATATAATTCAGCTATACATAAAATTTTCATCCAATTTTTTTTTCTTTATTTTTTACAAAAAATTAAAAAATTCAATAGCTAGTTGAATTTGTATTGAAAATTTATTAAGACTTCACGTTTTACAATATAACTTCTAAACCCGTTAAAACCACATCTTTCTTTTTAATCATTGGAAAGATATAACCTAACGTAAAAACGTAAAAAAATTCAAATTGTAAACAAAAAAAAAATTATAGCTCGTGTTGCTGGCATGGTATTGAACTTAAACAAATTAAGAATGAGTCAACTTATTGCAATATTTTCAAAAATTTTGTACTTTCCTCAAAATAGATGAAATAACTTTTCCAATGATACTATATTATCGGTTATAGCGGTCTTAAGTTGATTGAGCTATGTTGTCTCAAAATAGACCCTATTTGGCCGCGAACAATGATTCTAAAAATGTATAACTTCAAATTTGGTTTTTAAATCAATAAACCAATGCAAAAAAATATTTGAGAGAAATCGGAGATGGTCAGTGCAACTGATCACTTCAATGTGAAATGGGCGATATCAGTTAGTAAACACAAAAATGAGGTCAAAGTGATACATAGGTACCATTATTTTTGCTTTCGTTTATATTCTTCATTTCGTTCCTTATCTAGCTTTATTTTTTCCCGATATCTTCGAGATCTTTCAGCAGGCGTTAACTTTGCTATTTTAATCTCAGAGGAGGATTTTGTATGCAATTGACCCTATTACATGCAAGCTCGTTTTCAATGGATAAAATAGCAAGATTGGAAAGCCTTGCCTGTCCCATGGAAGACCTTAAATAAGTCTTAATTAATTTTAGCTTTGTTTTAAATTTAGCTTTTTAGCACAAATTGTTGAGATAATTTCAATGCGACAAAATGGGACACAAATTTTTTAACGTAATGTATTTGTACCTTTTTCTTTCTGTTTGAGAAATAAAAAAAAACGAAATGGTGTCACCCCTAAAATGGTGGTACCCGGGGCGGACCGCCCCCCCCTAGGAACGCCACTGCTTTTAATAGCACCAATATCAGAATGACAGTCATTTATTTCAACAACAAATTTGCGATCGCTAAAAAAACTAAAAAAAATTTTAACAATAAAAGGATC
Source organism: Pherbina coryleti (assembly GCA_943735915.1). Taxonomy (NCBI): domain Eukaryota; kingdom Metazoa; phylum Arthropoda; class Insecta; order Diptera; family Sciomyzidae; genus Pherbina; species Pherbina coryleti. The sequence continues at coordinate 81,582,760 of OX030952.1, read as the reverse complement.
AAATCCGAGATTAATTAATTTAAACAAAATTCCATCATGATAGGCGTTATCAAAAGCCTTTTCGATATCGAGTGAAACTGCAACTGCAGTACATGTACAGTTTTTCTCTCTTAAATTACATATAACATCATTTTGAAATTTTAAAAGTGCGTGAGCAGTAGAATGTCCACTTTTGAAACCAAATTGATAGTCAGGAATGTAATTAGAACTTAAGTTAATATTAATTTTTAATTTTATAACTTTTTCAAAAAGTTTACCAAGATTTGAAAGCAACGAGATTGGTCTGAAATTATCTATAGAATAGCAACCAGACTTTTTTTTAAATGGGCAAAATTTTGGCTATTTTCCATTTGAATGGAAAATAACCATTGTTAATACAATTGTTAAATATTTTAGTTAAGAAATTAATCGCTGATGGTGATAATTTTTTTATTAAATAATTTGGAATTTTATCCGATCCAACAGATTTCTTAGAATTTAAAGTTTTAATGATTAAACTTAGATCATCATGATTAATAAAATAAGAAGAATCACTTATGTTTAAGGAATTTGATTCGATATTGAAATTAATGATATTATTATTACATGCAGATAATGTAGAAAATATTGTACTTTTTATATTTGGAACATCCGCTGTTGATGGGATGGTTTCTTCGTAAACGTCAACAAAATAAGTAAGCATATTTCTAGAAATATCGACTTCATCTGTAATGATTTCATTATTTACAATTATGTATTTTGTTGCAAAATTGGTTTTGTTTTTTCTTTAAAAAACCATAAATTTGTTTGAAAGCAGACGGACCAGGTTTAATTTTCTCAATTTTTTCATTAAAAATCTTTGCCTGAGAGAGTTTAACTTGTTCTTTAATAATAATTTTAAGTAATTGTATTTGTTTTGAAAGTAGTTTGTATTCAGGATAATCCCTGTTAAAATTAATATGATACAGTCTTATTACTGATAATATGATACTTATAATATGATACAGAGTTCTTTTTGCCAAGAATGTTTGATATCATAAAGCTTTTTAATTTCATCAGATATAATGTACCGTTTGTTTTTTATGTTAATTAATTTAACATGTAATTCATTAACATAATTTAAAGAATTAGTAAAGTGATAAATATGTTTATCTATTTCGTCATTGTTAAGATTACGGTTAAACGTAGGAAAGAAGTCGTCAACATAAAGGTCCAAGTCGGTTCTAAATTCATCCCAGTTTGTATTTTTATATGACAAAAATTTGCGTGGATTTTTGAGCAAAATATCGAAGGATAGAAGATTAATTTTAAGTTTTCAAGGAAAGTGATCAGAAAATGTTGACAAACTTGAAATTTCAAAATTTAGATTGATCGAGTCAAGGATATTCGTGCTAATTAAAAAGTGATCCAAAAATGACGTACCATTTGGATAAGACGGCTTGATGTCACATATACGAGTAAAATTTAGAGAAAAATTTTGAAGCCACGATAATAAAACCTTTCCGTTACAATTGTCTAGAACATCTCCCCAAGAACAATTTTTAGCATTGAAATCCCCACCGAGAAACGTCCCATCAAAATTGTTTGAATAGTTGTAAATTTTCGTAAGGCCGTTGGTAATTCCAGATGAGGAATAATTACATGGTAAATAAATACAACCCAATAAATATTTTTTAATTTCACCATCAACAGATATATTAATGGCAACGAAAATATTTGGAAACGAAACATCAGGAATTTTCACAACACAAAATTTGAAACTTTTTCTAATTGCAATACCTACACCAATAGAACTGTTGTCACGTATGAAGTCAAAACCTTCCAAATTGACAAAATGGTTAGATGACAAATGAGTTTCCTGAATAAATCCAATATCAATTTTATTATGCTTTATATTTTTAAGAGTTAAATTTTTCGACTAATATCAATCAGAGATCTTACATTAAATGTCAAAAGATTTAAGAATTTACGTACCATATGTTTTTTCAACAATAGATAAAAGACTCAGACACTCTAATCTGGCTTGTGTTTTTGAGAGATTTCTATAATTAACCATAAAATCTTTTATTTTTTCTTCCACAGAAAATGAATCAATGGGATTGCAGATTTGTTGAGCCATTTTTAAAAATTCCTCTATTATTAAAGGTCGTTTCTGTTTTGATGGTTGGTGACTTAAATTATTTAATTGTGGATTAAACAGACTAGCGAAAGTTTTATCTTTTGAAATTATTGACACTTTATTTAAAGTAACATTATTAATTGGTGTGGATTTTTTATCACGGGCTTCTGCAAGTCGTTGCATTTTATTTTTAACATAAAATTTATACGCTGGACAACCTTTTCAATTGGCAGGATGTCCGGCTTGGTCGCAGTTTACACAAAACGGAACTGAGTTTTCACTTTTCTTAAGAGAGCATGCACCTGGGGCATGAAAAACATTGCATTTTACGCAAGTGTAAGATCTATTGCAATTTTTTGCAATATGACCCCAATGCTGACATCTTTTACATTGAATTTCCTTTTGCCTAAAGTTTGGTGCCTCCCATTTGACGGATTGGCTCAAAAGGTACTTTATATGCGAAATATCGCTATGTTTTTTTCCGGGAAGAAGAGAGATATTGAAAAGTCCAGTGTCAAAATTATTTTTTATTGAAGGAGTCCTAAATTTAGCAACATTTTGCACAGTATTTGGAGCATTTAAATCAAGTGCTACTTTTATTTCTTCGATGTCAGTCTTATAATATAAGCCTCGTAATACTAAGCTCACAGATTTGTACTCCTTAGGAGTAAAAGAATACGAATCGATGTTCTTTTCTTTAAGTAAAGACATCATTTCAGCGTGTGCTAAGGCATCATCAAAATAAAGTTTACTTTTATATTTTCCGACATTGGTTATTTTAAAAAAATTTTTGGTGATTTTTTGTTTAACTGGTCAACCAAATTTTTTTATATTTACATTATATAAAAATATTGGTGGACACAAGCTCTTTCTAATACTTTTTCCTGGACCACTTTTATCGTTTACAATGTTTAAGATCTTATTTGTTTTAGGTGTTTCTTTTTCTATTAAATTGTCTAATAGAGCAAATCTGTTGTTAGATAAATTACTTCTAAAACTAGAAAAGTCTATATTTGTCTCAATAGATGTTGGAGGCATTCCACGTTTCCTTTTGCACGGGAAAAACTCACCTTCGGTTTGTTGGGTTGGTAAAAAATCTGTTTTAGTTCCGCTAAATAAGAATACGGATTCTTGAGTACTGGAAGAACCGTCCACTAAGGTTGCATCAGAAATTTCTGAGGACTCCATATGCAGTGGCTGATTTTCACTCTCATTTGGAATACCAATAGAGTTCAAATATGATGAATCTTGCGGATGAAACGTGCTGAATGTTGTCTGAGGATTCTGCGGACTCATAAGTTGATCATCGGAAATTTTGTTTTCCAATCCGACGATATCCTTATCTGGCGCTTTTTTGGTCGCCGCCATTAGTGAATATTATTTCTTTTCACGTAACAATTAAATTAATCGCGTGTTTGAGTTTTCTGTGTATCAATATATTTATGTATGTATATACAGTGCTGGACAAAGAATTAGCACAATATGGAATCGGTTACTCTGCCACAATATTAATATCACTAGATTCAATGCAGCAAAATTTTGTTGTTATTTTTTAAACTACGTGTTCTTACTCTTGCATTTCATGGAAAAGAACCGTTACAAGTCACGTGATTTTTTTTTTTTTAACAAAAGATCGGAGCAATCATTCAAGTTAGCTGGTCATTGAATTAGCACATGTTGCTTAATATAGTCTTATAAATTGATTTTAAGCAAATTCAATAAAGTTTTTATCGAAACACGGTTTGTTGATGTTTTATTTCTTTATTTAAAATAAAAAATTAATGAAAAAAATTAATTAGATGGGTCGAAAGTCGTCATGCACTGCAGAGCTAAGAAAAATTATAATAAATATGAAAAATAATGGAAAAACTATAAATGAAATCGCAAACGATATAGGACGCTCTAGAAAAATTGTTTACAATGCAATCCAACATTATCGGAAACATAAAACCACCACATCTATTAAAAGAAAGGCTCCTCCAAGAAAAACAAGTGCTGCTGAAGACAGATTAATATCGATGGAAGCGAAGAAAAATCCCTTTATTACATCCGCAGATATCCAGAAAAAAGTCAATCAGCATCACAAAATTGCAGTTAGCAGCAGGACCATCCGTAGAAGACTTAATGAGGCTCAATTTATAGGATACGTAGCGCAGCATAAACCATTAGTTTCAAAAAAAAATATTAAAGCTAGGTTAAATTTCGCCAAAACGTTTGGAAACAAGCCATCATCATTTTGGAAAAATATATTGTGGAGTGATGAGTCCAAATTCAACCGATTTGGGTCTGATGGAAAGCGGCATTTGTGGCGTCCACCAAAACAGCAGCTTAATCCGAGGTATACAATGAAAACAATTAAACACGGTGGAGGGAATGTTATGGTCTGGGCTGCGTTTTCATGGCATGGCGTAGGACCAATTGTAAAGATAGATACTAAAATGGATCAGCATTTATATAAACAGATTTTAGAGCGGCACATGAAACCGTTTGCAGAGGAAAATTTATCATTAAGATGGTCATTCATGCATGACAACGATCCTAAGCACACTTCACGGCTTGTGAAGCAGTTTCTTAGTGATCAGCAAATCAATGTTTTGCCGTGGCCTGCACAAAGTCCTGATCTCAATCCTATTGAGAATCTTTGGAACGATGTGGAGAAAGCTGTACAACCGAAAAAACCACGAAATTTGGGTGAACTTTGGAATGCCATACAAGAAAGTTGGAATTCCATTCCCCTGGACCGTTGCCAAATTTTGGTTGAAAGTTTGCCTCGCAGGTTAGAAGCAGTTATACGCCAAAAGGGATTCCCTACTAAATATTAATATAAAAATATATTAAAACTCAGGTGAAAGCTTTTGTTTCAAAATGTGCTAATTCTATGACCACAAAAAAATTTAGCCTTATATATACATGTATAGAAAAACATTTAAAAATAACTTCCGAACTTAAATTAACTGTTTATTTTTAAGAACATTAAATTTTTTTATTTTTCTGTAATAATGAACTTAAAATAAAACAATTAATAAATAAACATTAACAAGTCTTTTTAAAATACATGCTGCGTGTGCTAATTCTTTGGCCAACACTGTATATGTATATATATATATATATTTCTTCAATTTTTTGATTTTAAAATTTTTTTCCAGAGCACAAAAACGATGTTTGCTGTTCAAAATCAAAATCCCGACCCGAACAGAAAGAAACTAGGATATGATTTGAGTATCCGATTCCTGTCGGATACTCATGCCATGGTGGAATTTACAAGGTAGATACTAAACCTCTGCACGAGTGCGCTTGAAATGCGTTTCAAAGCACTCGTTTGTAGTGCAAGCTTTTGCTATGTTTTGCTCTCATCAATGAAATCAAGCCTAACACTACAAAGAGCACTCGTCGCTTGAGCAGAACAAGAACAAACTAAAACCAAAACAATGTTAGGCACGATTCGAAAAAGAAGTGTGTACTGACTAGAAAGTTATGTTGTTATGTACACAACAGCAGAACGCTTGGAGTTATGCTGTCTTTGAATAGCTTTGGAAGTAAATGCCGTATAACAATGAAACTCAATATGTATGGAGTTCTTACTTGGTGATATCCTTCTACTAGAAAGTAGAATATGGGAAGTAGGGTACTGGGATGGGGATTTGACAAATGGGTGTGGCTCCGATCCAAATAATTCAAGTATCCAAACAATTCAATGAAGTGTAGGAAAAACTTAAGCGTATTAAGACCGTTTAGAGTTCTGTAGATTTCGTGTTTAGCCGTTTTTGGGGGTAGCTGATTTCGAATCTGATTTCAGAATTTTAATATTAAAGATGTTGGATAGGGTTGCCACCTAAATTTTTTGTAGTTTAAAAAATTCGGTGCTGGGGTGAACACTAGGTAAAAATGCGTCGCTGAATCCGAATCCGTTGTCAGAATTTCAAAATTGTGAAATTTTTAACCCTTTAGGGTTGCCACCTAAAAATTTTGAAATTCTGACAACGGATTCGGATTCAGTGACCCATTTTTACCTAGTGTTCGCGCCAGCATCGAATTCGTAAAAATAAAAAAATTAGGTGGCAACCCTATCAGCCATCTTGAATTTTAAAATTCTGACATCAGATTCGAAATCAGCGACCCCCTAAAACTGTAAGATAGTGATTAAAACTTTTAAAAAAGCATATTTTTAGGTGGCAGCCCTAAAGGGTTAAAAATTTCACAATTTTGAAATTCTGACAACGGATTCGGATTCAGCGACCCATTTTTACCTAGTGTTCGCGCCAGCATCGAATTCGTAAAAATAAAAAAAAAATTGGGTGGCAACCCTATCAGCCATCTTGAATTTTAAAATTCTGACATCAGATTCGAAATCAGCGACCCCGTAAAACTGTAAGATAGTGATTAAAACTTTTAAAAAAGCATATTTTTAGGTGGCAACCCTAAAGGGTTAAAAATTTCACAATTTTGAAACTCTGACAACGGATTCGGATTCAGCGACCCATTTTTACCTAGTGTTCGCCCCAGCACCGAATTCGAAAAATAAAGAAAAATTATCTTTAATTTTAAAATTCTGACATCAGATTCGAAAACAGTGACTCCCCCTAAAACTGTTTTACAATGTTTAAAACTCGTAAAAAATACATTATAAGGTGGCAGCCCTTTTGTTAAAAATTTTTTATAACTTTAAAATACTGACAACGATTTCGGATTCAGCGACCTAGTTTGACCTAGTGTTCGCCCAAACACCGAATTCGTAAAAATAACATTTCTATTTGCCAATGGTAGAAATAATTACTTCGCCAAGTTTCTGTTGTGTTAGGTGTGATTGGTGCATTTTTCGCTGTTAGTAATTGTTCTGTTAAAGCAAACCGAGAACATGGTTTGATTTGAAGCTGACGAGTGCTCTGCAGTGTTCGTTTGTTATCATTAAATGACTTGGATACGCTCTGCTTGACTAACAGAGTTCTGTCAAGCTCTGAACTCTGCACTGTTGGATCTACTGTTGTGGAAAAAACGAGTGCATTTGTGCAGAGGTTTAGTAGATACAGGGCTACTTGTGGTCTCTTTTTACAACCATAATTGTCAAATTAGCAAAAGAAAGCAAAAGATACAATAACAAATAATTTAGATTAAAATAATTTCGACATAAAAGTATTGAGTCCTTGCTCTCTCCTTTGCATCTACCTTGTTATTGTACCATGCTCATTGCAGTTCTCTGGAATAGATCTATCATATTCACTTAAAATGGTTTTATTTACACTCTGAGGTCTGCCATTGTCACAAAAAGTAAATAAATTTCCAGAGAGTGAACGGCCGATCGGAAAAATTTATTGCCATTGAAAAAATTTTCTCTGCCAGATGGGATTTCAACCTGGAATCTGCCGGTTCGTTTGGCATAGAACGGTCACACGGCTTTGCCAAGAGCGAACAGCCAATACGCTTTTATTACACCTAAGCCAACACTTATTACCTAAGTACTAAGTACTAATTACTTACTTATTACATCTAAGCCTACACTTATTACATGAAATACTATTGATATCGATTTTAACAGATGTGAATATGATTAAATTTTTTTCTCTAAACAGCCTTCATCTATTTATAACCAGGCATATTATAAGGCATGACGTCATGGCGCTAACAGTTGATGGCCTCACTCTTAAACTGCTCTCAACTTTTAATTTCTTTTCGCAGCATGCTACTTCAGCATTCAGCTGATATAAGTCAAAAATTGTCATTTCAATGTCAGGCTGCAACATAAAACAAAAGCAAGCAACAACAACAAAATCATCAACAACAAACACTTGCAAGGATAAAGGAGCACTACACCAGACCAGACACAGAGTTATTTGCCAAAATTGGAAAAAATGTTACCCGCACAACGGTTGATGATGCGACAGCCATCATCAGTAAATTCATTGAAAACTTAAAATATCCGCTGCAACGTCATTGCATGCATAACGTCATATTGTGTCCCAGTGACACCGTGACACCAACACGAGCCAGAAACGAGGACTTCCCTGCACATTTTTTGCACTCCGTCGTTTTTCGTCTGTGATCATTATTTGGGTCAAGGGCCATGCGGCGATAACCTTAATGCTGCGTTTTGCTTACGTGCATTGCGTAGCACTGGGTTCCGCTCTTTCAAGCATTTTCAGTCGAAAGCTCTAGAATACCGCATGTCTGAGTTGAAGAATCGAAATTAACGAGCTCTTCTTCTCCGGTAGCCGGTTGCACTCGATTAAAAAGCTTTCAACATAGTTTGTGTTGACTGTTTTGTTATTTTCTGTGTTTGCTGCTGTTTTTCTGACATACAACCGGTCTAATGGAGCAAAAGTGTGCCCTTTGACCCTTTGTCATTGTGACCATGAATATCTTTACGCCATCGTTCTCATGCACTTTCGAATACGTCAATATTGTTGTTGTTGGATTTGTTGTAAAGATATAAGTTCCTAGTATTTTTAGGCGGTCCGGTTAAAATATCAACCTTCAAGTCAAGGCTTTCCAAGATGTGAGATAATAACGACAGCATTGAGCGGCAATATTTAACGCAAGCAAAGGTTACTGGATTAAAAGGCCGTATTCTTCGTACGGACAACTATTTTTAGACAGACATTGTTGTGAAGCATTTTGAAATACCCAAAAAGCGGAAATATTAACCTGATAGCCAATGGAATCAGAAGTTTACTTAAAATAAATAATTGTGTAATAAGATACGAGGACTGTCTTTTAAGTTTTTCGCCTCGGCAACAATAAGCATTGCTAGATGAATTTTGATAGCTCCATTCGAAAATTTGACATTTTCTAGCATAAATGTACTCATAACTTTTTGGTGTATGTGCTCTTATTGTGTTGTTAACAATGGTTTAAAGATTGCATTAAAAAAATTAAAAAAAAAAATTCAACCACCGAAGAAAAATCATCCTCAATCACGACAATGCGAGTTCCCAGAAATCAGCTCAAACAAAAGAGTTTTTGAGCAGTCAAAACGTGGAATTGATGGATCATCGGCCTTTCAGTCCCGACTTGGTACCCCATGACTTTTTTTTGTTCCCTTACATTAAAAAAAAAAAATGCGTGGCGAGTGTTTTTCTGGCAAAGCATAGAGCATTAACTCTTCTTGTTGATCCTGAACCATTCTGTGGGATGAGCAAAGGCATCAGAAAACAACTCGAGTGCATTCAAATTGCGTTTTGAATATCTCGTCAATATATGGGCTACGAATGTGCCTTCTGCATTGAAATTAATACGCGAATGCATTTGCCAATCGCTATCAATCGAATGTCATAAAGTAAGAGCACTCACGATTACGAATGCCTACGACACACTTATGCCCGACGATGCAAGACATTCCCAACATTCGCCAAAAGCAATGAATATTCATGCATGCATTAATTTTTTAGTGCGACTGGCCTGACGACGAATGTTATTCGAGTGGCATAAAATTACGAATGATCTTATGCATATCTCTGAAACGAATCCTATTTCTTTCAATAAGAAAAGAGGAGGGAAAAAAAGAGGAAAAGGGGAATACTGAGGAAATCTATTAGGGTTAGAGTACTCCAAACTACTCTTAGAGACATACGACCTAAAGAGGTTCACAGAATGCATGAAGCTATTAAAGAATGATCTAAGAATCATCACAGGACTGCGAACAGGTCATTGTAGGTTGAACTATTACCTTACAAAGCTGGGAATTCTAAGTGAAGATTTTGCATGGAGTACGAAGAATCTGCGATGCACATCCTAGGACAGTGTCCCGCACTTGTTCAAATGCGACAGAAATATCTGGGCTTCCACATAATATCAGATAACTCATTAAAATCAAGAGATTTAAAGCATATACTAGCATTTATCTCAGAGTTTGGACTAAAAGAGGTTATTTAAGTCAATGAAGGGGCACAATAGATCTTAAGGTTGCGTTGCATATCCCAACAATAATAATAATAATGTGAGCTACGGTAAATGCCTTAAAACGAAAATGAAGGACTTACGACAAAAATAAAAAAAAAAAACGGCATATTTTATGGAACGAAAAGGAAGATGAGATCTTGCGCCACATCATAAAAATAAAATTGTAGGCGTCATGAGACCCTTAATGAAACGGCCTAATGTAAAGTAAATACATCATTGCAACTGCATGGATTAACTGCATGAGCTAAGATTAAAGCCGGAGGGTTCTGAATACTTCAGGTAAGGTTTCAGAAAAGGATTAAACAAAGCTTAGGATTGGGAAAGGCACTATGAAATGGATTCGAATAGGAACTAGGACATGGATTAAAACAAGACAGATGTTTAAAGATTTTGGACATGGATTAAAATAAGAATTTGGATACGGATAACCATAAAGACGAGGATAAAAAAACGTTGTCACGTCAAAGACTACGGGTGACACAGGTCCATGACACAGCCAACTGCATCCCTATGTTTTTAATAAGGCTGAGCTTACTTAACATAAGTTTCTGCACCATCTTGTAGAAGCTTTGATAATTTTGCTTCAAATAAATATTTCGAAGTAAAATGCCTATAAATATCTTCGATATTGCCTGTTGGTAGATTATTATCATAATCCGAAAAAGGTGTCGGGATTAAGCTGCACATAGAAAGATTTCTTTTTAATTTTTTTAATACTCTTCTTTTGACTCGAACTCTATGAATATGCAAAACAGAATATACACAAGATTTACATCCTATGCAATTGTGTCACCGTTAAAAAATGACATTCCAATAATTTTTGCACATGCAAAGGTTATTTGCAAGAAGGACAAATGAAGTGCACTGGGGTCGAGTTAGAGCTTCACATACTTTTTTCAAATTAATGACGACTATAAATGTGCAGTCTTAATAATGCTACCATTTTTTTTTTTTTTCAAAACTTGTGTATGCCTCGTGCAATTGGAGGACAAAGATTTCGTCATAAATGCACAAATAATGCGACAGCGTGCGAACGAAAAGGCTTCGAGTTGCACGAACGGCCATGACTGCAACCGACCTTGCATTTTTTTTTTTTTTTTGTTTCATGCTTTTAGTACTCTCTGTAACAATTGATATGAATCCCGATGATGGAGTGTTATAGACAGTATGGCCTGGCGGCATATTGAGTAACAGATTGACACACTTTTGTCGTGTGCATTCGTGTACGTTTTCCTTAAACACGACAAATTATATCTTTGGTCATGGCAGGCATTTCGGTGAATGGGTTGAAAACCTGACTTTGGGGTTTATGTGTGGTGTGGAGGGAAAAATAAATAAATAGTAAAATGAACGTTCGAGAGGTTTCAGCAATTGGTGCAGAATCCTTCGTGAGAAACGAAATTGATTTTGTTGTTAGTTTGACGGCTGCAATTTGAAATTACTTAGCATGTGTGCGGAAATAAATGAAGGCTTCTAATGGAATTCAAACACTTTTTAGTGGCAATCATTAATATTTTTGATACGCTCGTGCGGAAACGAATAACTTGTCACTTTGGTAAATTGTTTTTTAAAAACATGTGGCAACAATGTTTTCTTATCATTTTCTGGTATTAAATGGTTTCGTTGTAAAGATAAAACATTCACCACCATAGCAGCCTCGGTAGTTGAGTGATGACAGCGTGCTTGACTGCTACCCCAGGGGTCCCGGGTTCGAAACCCGACCAGGCCATGGTCCTACGCTTTTACCTTTCTTAATTTCTTTCCACATTACATTATGAAATTTAAAATTCATCAATGCTAACGTTTGAAATTTTGTGAATTTTGTTTAGTTGCTTGAATTGACTGAGCTGAAGGCTCATCTAAACACTGCATTTCTTCTGAGTGTTTTTCCACATAAAAATTTTTCGACATTTGAAAAAATACCATTTATTTTAAATGAAATTTAAAAAAAAAAACATATCTTTCAAAGTATTGTTCATCCATTACTCACCATTTCCTCCTATCATCCGGGTAGGAAACTAATACCACTATGGAAGAACGCCTTCTCTTTAGATGCCATCCACGAATCCATTTTTCGCAAATTTCATAAGAAGTGAGCTTCTGCCCAGATCGAAACAAGTGGTTATCAAAAGGAGAAATATCGGGAAAATACGGCGGGTGGGCAAGAACTTCGTTTCTTTTGAGAGCGTTAACAAGTATGTCTTGACCTGCTTTTAAGTCGTACGGAAGAGCACTGTCGAGCTATTAAAATCATTATTTCAGCAAAGTATTTCGTCCGTTTTTCCTTTAATGCTCTCAAAGGCATCAATTGTAGTCGGTAGCGATTACCACTGATGGTTTTATTTGGTTTGAGTAGCTCATAGTATATGAGCTACTCATAGGTCATATCATATCAGTTTGTGCATCAAATATAGGACGTGAGTTGGTGGTTGCCTTTTCTGCGCTTGAGACCTATACCATTTTATTATCTATTACCATCTTTACCTTAATATTAATTTTTTTTTTAATAGAAAAAACTAAACATATTCTTGAATGTGTATATTTTAAGGTATAAAAACCCTCATTTAAGAATATCCCTTAGGTTTTCTTAAAAAAAAATTCACAAACACCACATTTTTTTCGGCCTCTGTATATATAGTCCCACTTAATAGCAAAAGTGGTTTCAGTTTTATAGAAAAAATTTATCAACTGTTGTTGTCATCAAAAAAACAAGACCTCAGTGATTTTTTAAAAAAACTAATTTTTTTGAAGACCCAGGAGACCCAGGTTCGAACTCCAGCAGCAACAGAAAATTATTTGAATTAAAATAATTTTTCTGTACGGCCGCCACCTCTCTGCAGACAATGGCAAACCTCACACAGAGCCAAAAGACCACATAAAATACCCTATAAATCAGAACAAAGTTTAAAAGATTTCTCTATAGTTTTTCTCCAAGAAGAGCTCCGTCTAAATTTTAGAGGGAATTCCTTTTCAATAAAATTCAGTAGATAACCCGTTAGAATAAGAAGAAACCTTATTAATATTAAGAAGGTGACTGGTAGATATTAGAAGGAAACCTTTTAAATAAAATTAAGATGATTCCTCGTAGAAATATGAAGGAATTCTTCTTAATAAAATTAAGACGGTTACTAGTAGAAATTAGAAGGCATTCTACTTAATAAAATGAAGACGGTTACTAGTAGAAATAAGAAGGAATTCTTCTTAATAAAATGAAGACGGTTACTAGTAGAAATAAGAAGCAATTCTTCTTAAAAAAATTAAGACGGTTACTAGTAGAAATTAGAAGGAATTCTACTTATTATTTTCTTTTTAAATTATTGTTTTTATTAAATTATTCAATTGTTACAATATGTACTTATGATATTCATATATTAATTATAACTACATAATACAATAAACAATAAAGGTCATGTTTTCCATATTTTTTTTGCTCTTATAACTTTTAGGCCATTATTTAAAAGGTAAAAACGTATTGGCGGTCCATCTAAGGAATCAAATTTGATAACAGTGTAATTTTGTGTCTCAGAACCAACTAAATATGATTGAAATCTCTCCGAAAAATGTATACATACAATATTTTTAACTACAATACTGACATTATTTTCTTTTATTAAAAAATCACATATTTCATAAATAAAAAAAGTATCGTTAGTCACTGAAACAATGTGTCCAATTTTAAATGGTTTTCCCCTGAAAATAACGCTGTTTGTTCTGGTATATGAATTCAAATCGGATAAATTTAATGATGTAATGTAGGAATTATCTTTTTCAATAGGAACTATGTCTTTAAAAACGAAATCGGGTTGAAAAAATGTATTGTTTAAAATAGAGTTAGCAAATCTTATTGATGATTTTATTCCTAGGGATAGAGGAACATTTACTCTGGACGTTGTACTTCGTGCATATTTTTTATGTATTTGGTGTTCTGCTTCAAATCTAAATGACCATAAGTATCTTAGTGGTCCTAATTTCTTAATAATAGTGGGGTAATGTACAAGGTTATGATGTTTAGGTTTCAAAGTATCATTAAACAAACTTTGATATAGTTTGTTGTGCTCTTCAATCAATAGTTGAAGCTTAATTAATACGTCATCATCAAAATTTGGTAATAATAGACAATCAATTATTTTAATGAAAAGGATTAAAAAATTATAAACAGAATCATTCGGTTCGACAAGATCGCCAATCATAAGTAGTACAAAATGGGAAAAAGTTTTCATTTGCTTAGCGCTCATTTTAAAATTATAGTTTTTTATATGATTTTTTTTTACAGGGGGACAAACATTACCAATTTCTGTTTCCCCATATGAAACATTTGCTTTCGATAATTAAAAGTTTCCAAAGTGAAGATTTTTTTTTCGTATATAAAGTAGTGTAAAATTTTTGAAAAATTATATTTACATACACCACTGAATAAATCATGCATGATATCGCATGATATGTTATCGGTGACATGAAAATATGAAAGAGAATTGAATATAGAATTGTTTTTAACACCAGTTGTAGTGGGGACATTTAATGCAATATCAAGTTCATAATTAATTTTATTTCTTAAAGAATTGGAATGTTCGATACAATCAATGCGTGACTCGTTCTTATTTCGTTTACATACCCTACAAAAAGAGTATGATGAAAATGAATTAGTGTATCCTAACGCTATGTTGAGGCCCAAATTATCACCTAAAATCTGAACAAGCTGGACATAGATTTTGTAATGTTTATCACCCGTTTCTATATTCAAACCATCAATATATAATTTTTTAAAAATGTCTATTAATGGAGTGAGGGCAATATTTAAACCACAATCATATAAATCTGTACATTTTATAAATCCGCATACAAATATATTCATGAGCCTGGCAGCTTGATGTTTTGGAATTGTTGGGAAAGTGTAATAAATTCCACATATCTTCTGTTGGCAGGATTTCGAGCCCAAAGGATCATTGATCTCAAAATCGTCCATGTACAAAAAAAGTGGTACTATAATCTTTTGTTCATCAACATTTACAGTTTTCCAAAAATCTCCATTTATAAAGCTATAATAAGTATTAAATTTTGACATGGCCTCAACATTAGCTAGCATTATTTCCCAGACACCTTCACTTTCAAAAAATTTTTTAATTTGGAAAGGAATGTCAGCCAGTACTATTTCTGCCTTAGCGCTTGTTAAAGTTGGATTATTGTTTAAAACTATTCCACATAAATCATTGCTTATAACATATTTTTGCGGATGTTTAAAATGTATCAAACTGTATCAAAGAATATAAATTATTTATATAGAATGCGCATCTGAGCTAAAAAATGAAACATTTCTTGCATACGCTTCAGATGCGGGGGGGGAAAGTTTAAGGTGTGTGTGTGTGGGAAAACAGATTTTCGTTATTGCTTTTGCTTGTGGATTTTTTTGCGGGTAGCAGAGGCAATACCCGTCGCAGAAATTTTAAGCTTGTACGAGATGCGCATTCTATATACATACTTTATATTCTTTGACTGTATACTTCACTATATATCACTTTTTACCGCCGAAAATTCTATTATATATTAATTTGATAAAATTTACTTACCTTTTACAACACAAAATTCACAAAAACCACGAGGAACTAACACAAATCGAAACACTTCACTTCACAGCTCAAAGTTGAATGACAGCCGCCAGTGTAAAAATTGTGATAGACTGTTCTCTTCTTACTAGTTTGAAATTAAAATTGGCTGATGCAATAATTCAACTACAGTTATTTCATCTATGTATCATATGTATGTAATTTACATACATATGTATATGCATTTTAGTAGAAAACGAGCGAATAAGAAGTTTTCTCCTTATTGTTAGTCGATCTCCTTTTCAATAAAATTAAGATGACATTTACAAAAATAAGAAGTTTAGCATCTTAATAATAAGAAGGTGGTGATCTGTTAGAAACAAGAAGTTTTTCATCTGATTAGCACTTTTTATGCTCATATTAAGACGTAAGAAACATATTTTTAATAGAACAAGAGCAAATGAGAAGTTATCTTCTTATTTTTAGCCGATTTCCTTTTCAATGAATTTTAGATGAAATTCAAGATAAAAATGAGAAGATTTTCTAGTAAATATTTCGTCAATCTTGTCCCCTGTCGCTCTCCTTTGTCTCCAAGTTTTTTTAAAAGTCAATCTCCTTATTTTTAGGTGACATTTTTGGCTCTGTGCAGAGAGTAATCAAAATGCCATGTAAAACTTCTTGAGAACAAGAACATTCCGTTCATCGCCGTTCGGAGTCGGCGTTAAACATGTAGGTCCGGTTCTCGGTCAATTGTGTACAAACTTAATAACACGCACAACACAATTTATCATAAGAAGCTAGGTCAAAGTCCTTTCGAGGGCTGAAATGGCCAGTTATTTATTTATTTATAATTTTTTTGAAAGTTGTTTTTATTCTTTTTATAGAATAGTTAAGCTCCAAGAATAATTTATGTGATAAAATTATACCAATATCTCTTTCCGATCTAAAGTTATCGCTATATATCTATTTTTTCGGCTCCTCTGTATTTCTTTATTTTCAACCGATAGAAAAAACATGGACCCTGAATATGAGCTTTAAAGTAATTTAATAATCAATTAAGTGCAGCTTATTTTTCATTATTTGAATTTTTAAAAATATTAAAACAAGCACAAAATTTCAATATTTTACATTTTTGCACCCGAATAAAACCGGGTATATCAGCTAATCTAATATATAAAAATAAAAATCTGTATATTTGTTCGTCCTTTATGCGCAGCAAGACCGATCATCCGATTGCAATAAAATTTTGACAGCTTATTGCTTGCAATTCCGCGCAAAGTATAGGCTATGTTTGATTTCGATTGGATAAGGGGGCGTGGCACCTCCTATGCAACCAAAATTTCCGATATCGAATAACTTTGGAATTATAGGTAGCATATCCTCGAGATTTGGTTATCAATTTACCAGGGTGCGGAGAACGATCAAAATACGATTGTTCTCACAATTAATCACTGCTTATAATTTCATGCTTTGAATTTCTCATGAGTGAGAAAGTTGTGCGACGAACAAAAGCATTTACGATCGCTCACCATCAAAAGCAAAGTTCGTAAATATCACGAACGAAAAAACTTCGCTGCAAGCGTCGTTGACTCGCTCAATCATGATCGTTCTTTGGTTGTGAACGCTCATTTTAAAATTTTATACGTAACTAGTATTGTGAAGATTGAATCTTTAATCGTTCGTGCGCGTATTTTTGCAGTGCTAAATTTTTACTCTGACAGCAAAGAAATAAGTAAGTAAAATTTTGTTATTATATAATTTAAAAAAAAAAAAATAAAAAAAAAAAACGAAAAGAACAACACTCTTCAACTGATACAAAATAATTAAACAATACAAAAATTTGTTTCCTTATAATAGGCAATCATTTTAGCCTATTAATATATTTGATACTCTGTACATTTTTCAAATTACCAAGCGAATGCACAACAAAGCAATTTAAGTAATCGATTGCGTCTATCTGCTTTCGTCCGTTTCACAAGAGAATGAATTTTCTTCATTCATAAAGATTTCTTCCCTCTGCGCTTTACTCCTGAAGTTTCAAAAAGTCGCTCACGAACGATTAAAAATTCAATCTTCTCACGATAACTCATTTTGCGATTGTATTTTATTATGATAAATACTTAAGATATTGAACGTTCACGATATATGCAGTTATTTTATGTAAACATATTTCTCATGAGTGAGCTACCAAAAGCGATTGTTCGTAAGTTGATCGCGGGAGCAAAAAATCATTGCATTTAGTCTCTCGTGAGAGAACACGAAGGCAATGTTTTCGTGAACGTTCGATTTCAAAAGAATTTATCATATTAAAATACAATCGCAAAATGAGTTTCCATGAGAAGATTGAATTTTTAATCGTTCGTGAGAGAATTTTTCCGCACCCTGCCAGGGTGCGGAGAACGATCAAAATACGATTGTTCTCACAATTAATCACTGCTTATAATTTCATGCTTTGAATTTCTCATGAGTGAGAAAGTTGTGCGACGAACAAAAGCATTTACGATCGCTCACCATCAAAAGCAAAGTTCGTAAATATCACGAACGAAAAAACTTCGCTGCAAGCGTCGTTGACTCGCTCAATCATGATCGTTCTTTGGTTGTGAACGCTCATTTTAAAATTTTATACGTAACTAGTATTGTGAAGATTGAATCTTTAATCGTTCGTGCGCGTATTTTTGCAGTGCTAAATTTTTACTCTGACAGCAAAGAAATAAGTAAGTAAAATTTTGTTATTATATAATTTAAAAAAAAAAAAATAAAAAAAAAAAACGAAAAGAACAACACTCTTCAACTGATACAAAATAATTAAACAATACAAAAATTTGTTTCCTTATAATAGGCAATCATTTTAGCCTATTAATATATTTGATACTCTGTACATTTTTCAAATTACCAAGCGAATGCACAACAAAGCAATTTAAGTAATCGATTGCGTCTATCTGCTTTCGTCCGTTTCACAAGAGAATGAATTTTCTTCATTCATGAAGATTTCTTCCCTCTGCGCTTTACTCCTGAAGTTTCAAAAAGTCGCTCACGAACGATTAAAAATTCAATCTTCTCACGATAACTCATTTTGCGATTGTATTTTATTATGATAAATACTTAAGATATTGAACGTTCACGATATATGCAGTTATTTTATGTAAACATATTTCTCATGAGTGAGCTACCAAAAGCGATTGTTCGTAAGTTGATCGCGGGAGCCAAAAATCATTGCATTTAGTCTCTCGTGAGAGAACACGAAGGCAATGTTTTCGTGAACGTTCGATTTCAAAAGAATTTATCATATTAAAATACAATCGCAAAATGAGTTTCCATGAGAAGATTGAATTTTTAATCGTTCGTGAGAGAATTTTTCCGCACCCTGCAATTTACACGAGTCGTTCTACTTAGAGATAGAGATATACAGAGATAGAGATATAGATAGAGATAGATATAGAGATAGAGATAGAGATAGAGATAGAGATAGAGATAGAGATAGAGATAGAGATAGATATAGAGATAGAGATAGAGATAGAGATAGAGATAGAGATAGAGATAGAGATAGAGATAGAGATAGAGATAGAGATAGAGATAGAGATAGAGATAGAGATAGAGATAGAGATAGAGATAGAGATAGAGATAGAGATAGAGATAGAGATAGAGACAGAGATAGAGATAGAGATAGAGATAGAGATAGAGATAGAGATAGAGATAGAGATAGAGATAGAGATAGAGATAGAGATAGAGATAGAGATAGAGATAGAGATAGAGATAGAGATAGAGATAGAGATAGAGATAGAGATAGAGATAGAGATAGAGATAGAGATAGAGATAGAGATAGAGATAGAGATAGAGATAGAGATAGAGATAGAGATAGAGATAGAGATAGAGATAGAGAAAGAGATAGAGATAGAGATAGAGATAGAGATAAGGATAGAGATAGAGATAGAGATAGAGATAGAGATAGAGATAGAGATAGAGATAGAGATAGAGATAGAGATAGAGATAGAGATAGAGATAAGGATAGAGATAGAGATAGAGATAGAGATAGAGATAGAGATAGAGATAGAGATAGAGATAGAGATAGAGATAGAGATAGAGATAGAGATTAAGAATGAGAATGAGAATGAGAATGAGAATGAGAATGAGATTGAGATTGAGATTGAGATTGAGATTCAGATAGAGATAGAAATCATTTCTGCCGCGACAGCAACGCGACGGATATCAGCTAGTTATTTAATAAAATTATTGTGTATTATAATAATTAAAATTAATTAATTTCTTTTTTTTATTAATGTTTATAATTTGTTAACAGTTTGTATTTTTACGGAGAATTATTTATTTTCCCTGAAGTAATACTAAAAAAAATTTTAGCTAAAATTAAAAATTTCAAAGCATTGTTGATTTCCAAGAATTCATATGTTCAGAGAATATTGACGTTGAATGCCTACTGCGTATACATGTTGCAGATTTTTTTCCAACAATATTAGTGAAATGTGGTCGGTCGATTTTTGTTATTCATATTGAGCGGTCACACTTTTATTGGTCATTCCCCTGTGTTGTTTTAAAGAGAAATTTAATACTTTTTTATAATTCTTTATGCCTTTTTAAAGTTTATTTTGAATGTTAATTTTTTATTCATGCAAATTTTTTAAATGTTAGTAGGTACTTTAATTGTTATTTTGGATACTATTGTAGATATTCGTCATTCCCCTGCCAAAATATGCACAGGGGAATGACGATTAACAGAGGAAGAGCGTTAAATAAATAAAAAAAATTATTGCTTTTTAAAGGAAATAATGTGATTTAATCTGTCATCGTAATTTCCCTGCCCAAAATGTTACATTACCCTGTAGGGGTTATTTTCAAAATTTCGTATAATTGGCTTATAAAATAAGAAAGAGTATAAAAAATACAATTGCTATCAATTATAAAAAAAAAATATTGTCAAATTATATGTTTTTTTATCATTTAATGGAAATATCGCCATTCTAACTACATAAGGTGCGTTTCATATTTATAACCCACCCAATACACTTGATACACGTGATTTCTTTTATAAAAATTAAGAAATCGGTTTCCGATTAATAAAGAACAAAATAGTGAGCACTATAAGGCTGGTAGTTTACAATGCCAGCCCTATTTTGTCATGCTCTTCGAAATCCTGTTATATTTAAATAAAACATGTGATTTGTCATTTCAAGGTGGTACAATTATCGTTTCATAATTATAACCTAGTCGCAGTTTTTTCTAATAAAAAAAGAGGTATGTATTATGTAACATTTTTTTTAGAATAACAACTAATAGTGTTATATCTGACCTAAGAATGCCACGTGGTAAAACTTTGTCAGAAGTAGAATAAGGCAAAATTTTGGCTTGGGCTTCTGAAAACATTTCAGTGAGCGAAATTTGAAGAAACTGATCGCTAATTTTCATAAAAAACGGAAGAATATGGTTAAAAAAAGCGATCCGGACATAAACAACATGTCAAAAACAACAGTTTGGCGTTTGTTGCAACGATGCCCTGATATTTGTCGAGCTAAAATGAAAGCAATTCGAAGGCTCTTTAAATGGCATAAGACAGCGAGACTGGAACTTTATTAA
Source organism: Pherbina coryleti (assembly GCA_943735915.1). Classification (NCBI taxonomy): domain Eukaryota; kingdom Metazoa; phylum Arthropoda; class Insecta; order Diptera; family Sciomyzidae; genus Pherbina; species Pherbina coryleti. The sequence goes on along the minus strand of OX030952.1, from coordinate 81,561,643 downwards.
CAAACTATAGAGACTGATTGTTCCTCTGTAAGCGAAATGAATTACAAAAGTGTTATTTGCATAAAATTTACGTTTCTGCTTGCAGGTCATATTTTCTGATGAAAAAGATGCGAAAAGAACCTCGTTTTTTCTCAAAGCGGAATTTTGGTGATGGGTCAATAATGGTCAGGACGTTTTCAGCGCAAGGGACTCTGGAAATCCAGTTTACGTCATCTAGGTTGAATAGTGCCGAGTACATCACTGTGTTACAAAGCAGTTTACTACAATTTTTACAACATCATACCAAAAACTGGATTTTCCAGCATGACCATGTCCAAATACACACTCGATATTTTACAGAAGTTAATTTCTTCCATGCATAAAAGACTTTTTGAAGTAATATAGGTTAAAGGGAGCCATATTTACTTACAAATGCTGATTTTTTTATTTTGAAAAGTTTTAAATTACAAAGAAATCAAGCCTGGCTTATCAATATGAAACGCTTCATAATAAGATATTTAAATTTAATGGGTCTCGATTTTAAATATATTCAGTTATTATGATATGAATACTGAATTTATCTTTTTCTATATTTTTTTTTAATCAGAATAAAAAAAATTCTGAAACTTAGGAGTGAATTATATCAACATTATGGGGGTGGGTTATAAATATGAAACGCACCTTAGTTTCCAAAAATCTGGCACATCCATAAACTAAACGGATGGGATATCAATATGGTACCCCCACTTATTTGCCAACTCAACATTATTTTTTTGTTAAGTTGAGACCCACAGATAAAACTTTATCAAAATTATTCATAGAAAGGACTTAAAGTATGACTATAATACCATAAAGCTTAAAATTCTTATTATTACAAATATAGGTAAAAATTCTCAACATATACAATTCTCATAAAGTTAAATAATAATGAGTTGATTTCATTTTCATGTGTGGTGGCTACTTAAAAAACAAAAACACTTACTTCTCACATTGTGTGGATCTTAAAGTTTTTGTGCTAAAACAGCCGGCAAACTCACTCGTTTGATGTGCTTGTGTGTATGTATGTAATTTTATGTATCTGTCTGAATCAACTACGTAACTGTTTCGTATGTGTACCACTTTCGCACAAAACTAGGTCAAAGCTTATGCCTGCGTCACAGTTATTTTTGCTTTCGTGCTTCGCTTCCGCTTCCGGTTTCACTTGGTAAATCCTGTGTATATAGAAAACCTCATCAAGCCTCTCCTGCTACCCCCCAAACCATTGTCTGGTATTCAATTTAACGCTGTGCTTGAATGTGAATGAATGAGTTCGTAACAATCAACGCCTGAATATCAAGGAAACGACTGGAAAGAGCTGTGGGAATAAGGTTGGTACCCTTTCGTTTTGCATTTAATCATTACAACAGCATAATCATTCTCGTTATTATAATCATCATGATCATTATCATCATCATCATTATCATCATCGTCATCATCATCATCATCGCACTCATTCATGTTGGCCAACATACCGTTAATCTTAAAAATATATAGAAGGAATATATGAGAAAAGAAGATAAATAAGAAATGCGAGAACAAATATTTTCACTTAAAGTTAGTGTGTAGTTACTATTGGTTGCGGAAGCACAAGCACAAGCATAACTTTACTGCCTAAACTGATCCACGGCCTTCAACTGTTTGACGAATGTTGCTTTTGACGAAGCGTCATTATTATTCATGGTTTTATTGTCACCGGTGATGGGTAACAAGATGACAAAATTCTACTAAAACAGCCCATTCTTATGTCCCAAGTGCGTAGAATTGAAATTCTGTTGCTAGTGACCGCAGTTTATGAAGCAAAAATATTAAAAATTACACACTCCAATTCACTGATTAATTGATTTATATCTTGAACAGTCAAGCACACATGTGCTAATATTTGGAAACCCTGAATGGTAATAAATGCTTTACGAGTTGACCTCATTTAAGGAGCATAAAAGAGAATCCTTTTTATGGATGCCTGGTAAATACGTTGTTGTTCGAAATTATTGGCTGTGGAACTGTGCCACAATTTGTCATTTTCCATTTTAAAGTTTATAAGGGATTAGTTGATGAATGCAACTTCGCATTGGCCAAAGAAATAGATACGTAGTTATTAAATAAATACAATAAAGAAAATAAAGAGATTAAGAAGAAATTTGAAGGGTTTCACAACTTTCGTCGTGCGTAGAAAACCTACATTTTGAATTAAAAATTCAACTTTTTAACGAATTGCGCAACTTAATTTTTCAATCTAGTCAGGATTTTGAAAAAATGAGGTTTTGGTCGAACGTATTTTCCATATAAAACCTTTGTTACTTTGGTCAATACGCCTTAGATATCCAAAGTCAGATGACTTGTTTTTTTCTCAAGCATTCACTTTTTATTTTTTTATTGGATTTTCGGAAGAACATGTTTTTTTTATAATTTAATTATAAATTTTAAACTTAAAATATTAATTTAATTTTAATTAGTTAAATTAAATTTTATAAAAATCATACAAAAAAAAATTAAGTGGACTGTATCGTATACACACCCGTGGGTTTTTACGTGACAGCGTGTCTTTATCCTTATCCTTATTCTTGTCCCTATGTATTAATTTCTTCTCCATCTTTTCCTTACCTATTATATTTGTTCTAATAATTGTTCTGCTTTTCGTACAAACTCTTGATTTAAGCTATGCCCAAAATCCTCACATTAGTCTTGTTCAAATCGCTTTCCTAATTCTTTTTCCATTTCTTTTCCCAATTTTAGTCCTAAATCTTATCTGTACTGGTCCTATCCCTTGTTCTTATCTTTCTCCCAATCTTGCCCTAAATATTGTATTAATTATGTCAAATCGTTGTTCTTATCCTGGTTCATCTCATATTCCTTTTCTCAATCTTTATTTGAATTTTTGTCCTAATCCCTATACACTAGACCAAGTAAAATGCTATTTTGTATGGAATCCTACGTGCCCCCCCCCCCCCCCCCTGAAAAACAATAAGGTTGCAAATGAAGTAATTAGAGCTCTTAAAAGTCCAAGAATTGTCAAAAATGGCCCGGTTCTGGTCGAAAATCCGGTTTTCGGAGAGTAATTTTAGATGAAATGTATTTACATTTTTCTAACGCATTTCAAATTAAAAAAAAAAAACAAAAGTGCCTACTTCTATGTTTAACTAGCTGAAGAATTTGATTCTGGACTTAGATTCGACGTACAATGAAGTCCGGTCCCATTAAACGCATTTTGAAGTCAACATTTTAAAATGTTTTCATATAATTTTTTATTTATGTTTGTCCTTTGCATTGATCTAATTTTTCCAAAATTAATTAATGCATCATTGCAGCTCATTTTATGGTATTAATAATTTAAAAAACAAACAGAATCGACCCATTTTTGAATGAGATACGATATTTTTGGTATAGTAATTTTTAAAGGATTTCATTTTAGTCATTGTGAATATGGATTTTCTTTTGCTGCATGTGTTCAGAAATATTGGATTTTGTTGTACCGCATGGATAGAGCTTCTACCACGTGAAGACGAGCCTGTTTTTCCGCTTTAAATGACGTCACTTTATCGTTGTATCTCGACATAAGACTTATTGCTCTCTCAATAAGTTTGTAAGTATATGTTTTGTATTTGAATAGAAACTTTGTATTTTTATTAGAAACAATGTAAGTTTTAGGAGCATAAATAATGCATGTAATAATTTTAATGATAATGACCAAAAAATATGTATGGGTACTTTGATTTGTTATCACAACAATACATTGTAGGCATAAACAAATTCATTTTGTACTATTAAATATACATTAATATAATAAATAAACTTATAATTTAATGTTAAACAAAACGTACATAACAATTTATATTTTATTTCAATATTTTTAAAAATATGACTTAATTTGACTCAATTTCACATCTTTCAAAATTATATTTGAGTTGCGATTTTGAGCTCTTAACAAGTTCTTGTTGATCCGGGTGTTGAAGATATGATAGAAAATGCTGGCAATCCAAATTAAAATTTATCCGCTTTTACCAAACGTTTGCTCATTTTGTTTCTGTCGTCCCTCAATACAGACTCCATTATGGAGAACATCCGTATTAAAAAAAAAAGAGATACAGTATACCGTGTATACAGTAAAGAAGTGAAACTTCTTCTTTGTACACACTCTTTCTCTTCTAGAATAATAACCATTTTAGTGTAAAGGCTCGATTATGCAATCGTAAAGCTACGCAACGTAACGTGGCGTAGATTTCTATTTGGAATATAACCCATCGCTGCGCTAGGTAAAGTTACGATTTCACTAACCACTTACACTTATTTTTCATAAGATAGAACTCTACGTCACGTTACGTTGCGTTGCTTTACGATTGCATAATCGAACCTTAAAGGCAAAGAGAGAACTTTTTAAGCAAAAGAAATACAATAAAAAGTTTTTATAAAAAAAATATTCTGTTTATTTAATATTCATTGGTATGGACCTATGGCCGAAAAGCAATTAATTTGATAACCAATTTGCGTCGTATTTACATATAAATGTGATTATTTACATATAAATGAGTAATATTACTCATATCAAATTATACTTTCTATTATTAATAATATTTCGATATAAAATTATATAACTACAATATGTATAAAATAGTTATCTATTGAAAGAACTTATTCCAACTTTTCTTGCGCACAGTGTCAAGTTAGCATTATGGGCGATAGCATATGCTTTATGAATTTGGGTTTTTATATAATTTTATATCGCAATATTATGAATAAAAATATAATATGTGTAATATGAGCGAAATTCATAGAGGTTATATTAATATATTGAATTAGAGATATACCAACGTTGGTATTCTAAAAAAATATTGGCATGGCAGCCCTAGTATGAGAGTCTACTTTGCAAAATCATAATACGCTCAGGGCAACTCTCTTATTCACTTCTGCTTCGCTGAATCTTTCTCTCTTCTACCCGAGTCATGGCAACCCCCCTGTCTACCACACATAGAACGCAATCAGCACACAATCTGCGGCTTTTGCCACCCAGCGGTAATCGAAGCGCTTCAAAAGCACTAAACAAGCGCTTCTGCCATAGCGCTTCACACATCTGAAGCGGTTTTTAAGTAAACCAAATTCATATTAATATTTACTAGTAAACCCGTATGACGTTAAAACGCCAAAATGCGCTCGCAATATCTTCGTTGTGAGGCTTAATAGCACATCTATTCTGTCGTCAACGATACTAAATTTCTGTTGGATAAGCTGCTATCTTCACGACCTGACCTTCCGTGCGTAGAATTGGGCTTGTCACCCAATACAGATGTCTTAAGAAGAGGTATAGGATGTTTGAATCATCTGTGCAAAGTATGCTCTCCTTCAAATGAGCTGGCGGCGATGCCAGTAAAGGCTCCTGGAATAGCGATTTTGCATGAACTTGCTATTTTGTGGCTAGTGTATCAATATAAAATATATTTGTACGTTTTTCGCTTCGCTCAACTGCTTTAATAATACAATAGTATGAAATTGAAAATTTGAGAAAACATTTATCACATAGTTTTAGGCATTAAATAGAAAGCTGGCTTTCTTCGTAGAAGATTGTTTTGGTTTTCTTATTTAAATACAAAATTTTTAAGAAAAAGTAAGACCTTATTGCACATCTACAGAGCAAGACCTTTCTATTGATACCCTCTTTATAAAAATCGCATTTACGGTATAGATTTGATGGTCATCACAAAAAAAGCGCTTGCGTAATAATAATATAGAATAGATATTGGATATCCTAGGATGAAAGCGCTTCTTTACAAACAAATAGTTAAAAAGCTCTTTAAAAAAACAAAAAAAAAAGGGAGAAAATTTTATAAGATGCGAGGATTGAACTCGGACCACTTGCATTACAATCAAATGTCTTACCGCTCTGCTATTATCCAGCTGTTTTCGTTACGAACAAAATGTGTATAAAAATCTGAAAAGCACATCCTCAAAGCATATCAAAACTACGCATAAAAAGCGCTTTTTCTAGGAACGCTTTTTATTTTGCCGCTGGGCATCTACAGCAAAAGTAGTTTGTTTAATTGGTATATAGAGCAATTTTTTTTATGAAGAGTTTAGCTCATTGAATAGAGCGCCGTCTTTGTAATCTTGAGTTCGCAGGTTCGATCCTCAGCGGTAACAAGCATATTTTTTAAGTCTTTTATACAATGTATATCCATCTCATTCTCTCTACTGTAAAACATATCTTTCTTCTCTATCGTGTAACGAAATGAAGTAAATTTACCTTGATATTTCACTCCTCAATATTCTCGTTCAAATTTCGAAGCGCCGCACTGTGGGATTTTGGCTGCAAAAACCCCCTTTTTTGAGTGTAAAATATCAAAAATGTAATGATGCAGTTTTGTAGAGAATTGTTTAATTAAGATAAATTCATCATACAATTTTTTCCTACAATTTTTTTTTTTAACAAAATAACGCGGTAAAGTCACCTAAACGAAATTCTGCAGTAACTGCCTTAGATTTTCATCCCATTTCAATGGGCTGGAAACATAATTTCTTTTTCTCGTATCTATATGATGTAAGTATATTTGAAAAATATAGTATTTCAGCATTAATTTAGAAGTAAAGGAATTGCATTACCGTAATATTTTAATATATATTTAGGTTCTTTTTTGAAGGCACTCAAAAAGTCAGTGTTTTTAGTTTTTCTTGGACAAAAAAAAGGTGAGCGTTATCGATCGAAAAAAGAAAACTTCAGTTGCAGATGAAAGGCATATTGTGCGTTTTAGCAAGTCTAACCCTTCTGGATCCATACTAATTCAAAAAGAGCTTCAACAAAGACTCATCGAAAACAATTTGTTTGTAAGAAGTCCCCGAAAAGTTCCACTATTAACCAACAAACACATTGGTGCCCGATCAAAATTTGCTGAACACCATGTTAAGTGGTGGAACGGAATACCTACCCCAATATATCCAAAAAACAGTTAAACACGGCGGATCAAAAATAATGATTTGGGGCTGCTTCTCACACCGGGGTGTAGGCCCCATACACTTAATTAAACAAATCATGGACCAGAATATTTACGTGGATATTCTCCAAAATGTCATTTTGCCTTATGCCGAGGATAATATGCCACTCCAATGGGTTTTCCAAGAGGATAATGACCCGAAACATACTAGCAGAAAATTGACCCGAAACCTAGAGAATGGTTTCGTGGCCTGCTCAATCCCCCGACCTCAATCCCATAGAAAACCTATGGAGTGATGTCAAAAGGAAAGTGCCGGAACTAAAACCCAGCAACAATACTCAGCTTTTGCACACTGTTAGAGACGCTTGGAGCCAAATACCCGAAAAGGGATGCCAAGACTTAGTTGGCTCCATGCAGCGCAGATGTCAAGCGGTTTTAAAAAATAATGGTTATAAATACAACAAAATGTTAAGACCAAATTATGTTTTTAAAATCTAATTTTTGTTTTCCACCTTATCCATAGTTAATATTTGAAGTTTGAATTTATTGCTACTATTTTTTTGAACAGTTAATTTTTTGTTTAATGAATATTTTTTAATTTTTTTTCTTTAATTTGTATTATTATTTTTAAAATTGTGTCTTCCGAACTATTTTAAGAATATTTTATTTATGTTAGAACCAAAATAAAATTAATAAAAGTACTTGGTAGAACACAAAACTGTTGTTTATAATTGACAAACAACCGCTACTATTATTTTGAACAAAAAAAAAAAACAAAATCAAAATTTTGAGAAAAAAACAAAAACAACATTTCATTACTACTTTGCATGCAAGAATACATAATCAATATACATATGAATAGAAGGTAGATGGTAGATAGACCAAATATGGTGTGTTTTGTGTTTAACTTGTCTACACAAAAAAATTCGCAAAAAAAAAAGAAACTACTCGGTGGATTTTCCAGAAATTTTCATAGTATGTTCCAAATTCTATGTTAATTCATACAAGCAAAAAAAAAAAATTTCGCAAATAAAATTTCCAAAGGTGGCCATAAGTTGGTTCAAGCTGAAGTTAATACCTTCCTAACTAGTTTACTTATCCTTAATTTGTTGTGTTTCTTGGTGAGGTAATTCTCGGATTGCCTTCGTATTTAAAATCAGAGATTTTTAAAGTGAACCCTGAAATTCCTTCATTGAGAAATATTTGAAAATTGTTCATTTCCTTCTGTGTGCTAAAAAATATTACTTCCTAAACTTGCATCTTTGTTACTAACCAAGTTAACGTTTTGATAACAAAAGATATTGTTGCAAATGTTAAGAATTAATTCACAAAATTTTCTGTGAACCTTAAAAATTCCAACAGTATAAGTGCGGCTTATATTTTTTCATAGCAACAGCATCCTTAAATATTCTGCAATTCGTTAGGCCATAAAGGCTTTCAAATAAAACTTATTGTCAGGACATTGAACTGTAGATTTATTGAATTAGATGAAAGTATGAAGTGAACGCACTGTCGAGGTCGGCAACCTCGAATTGAACAACGATAGAAGTTTACAAATATTGCGAACATATGGCAACACTGTGGGTAGCGGAAATATGTAAGACACATGATTGATTGCGACCACACAAATACAAATACTTGTTTAGTTTATTCCATGAAATTTTTTAACTTAAAAATGCGAATATGAGTTAGAAGGAACCCATGGTGGCGCCAACTGCTCTACATATTACTGGGAAAATTTGTGAAAATCGTGAAAGTTAGCACGTAGACCATGAGAGAAGCAAAATTTGTTATTTAAATATTTAAAAGCAAAAGCAAAATATTACAGAACATAAAAAACAGAAACAACGATAAATAAAATAAAAAATTAACACAACTACCAAAATCGGCACTTGAAGCATGTCATGGAAGCTAGGACATGCAGTGTTATGTGCTCTACTTCTTTGCCCATTGATGTGGTCATAATGACTTGAATGAAATTGATTTATTTTCTTGGGCTAAATACATAGTAGGTACATTAGACCGGACTTAAAAATTTTTTTTTTTCAAAAAGAGTGTACCGCCCCCTCAAATTGTTCCTTTTTACACCAATAATGAAATTCCAAAATCTTAGACTGATTGCCCTAGGTTAAGGCGTGGCACATGCCCACTTAAGTGGCTAAAATATAAGTAAAATTTTTCATATATGTTTGTAATACATTATTTTATTGAAATTAACTTACATTTAATGATTACTATTCCTGATAAACATTTAAACTTAATCGCAATTCCACATACATAGCATAACCCATGCTTGTCATTAATAGCTGATGTTGTCATCTCGCAAAACAGAGTTAAAGAAATTTTGTGAAATGTAGTCGTCAATATGAAAGCATAATTGCAGTGTGCAGAATTATTACTGCAATTGCAGTTGATATAATCAAACAATTTGATATTTCAGAGTTGATAAAGTGACAATGAATATGCAAAATAGATGTCGTGTAAAAGGACCTTAAGCTTTTTAAAAAAAATCGCAAAAATACAACTCTGTAAACAAATATTTAATTGCTAAATAAAATGTTGGCAACAACAGAGTAAAGTCAACCACGTGGCAATTAAAAGTGTGTAAAAAGTGAAGTGTAGCTATTTGGAGCTTTGAATCATAGAAACATTAATGCTATAAAGAGAATTGATATTGATGGTATTTGCAAAATGGACACAAGAGCTAGTGGAAAAATTTATTTATTAGAATATGACGAAAGCCAAATTGTTGGATCTAAGCTGCCTTCCAATGGACAAGTTTTGAAAGTGTTATTTTATAACATGCGCAAAGTGAAATTGGATCTTCGTTCAAGTGCGTATCTGGTTATCAAAGAGGCCGAAATTATTTGGAATAAAGCGCGTATCCCAGTTCGTCAAATTGATAGAAGTGTTCAAAAAGTTGAAGCTTTATATCAACAATGGAAAAATCTGCAAAAAACGTGCAAACGCAGCACACCACTTCAAAAAAGGCGAGAAGATGAGTTTATTAAAAATATGAATATGAAAAATATGATATAGCGCACGGAAATGCGTTAGATTTAATTAAAATAGAAGAAGATAAAGAGTTTTTGAAGAATCAACGTAAAGAAGGTAGACCTGGTGCAATGGTGGGATGCGATCGTTCATTACTTGAAAAAGAAAAGCGAAGAGATATTCGTATTGAGAAAGAGGTAATGCGTAAAGAAAAGCAGGGCGAAGATCAATTCCAAGAATTCCTGACAGCAAATGATTTGAGTGACAATACAGAAGAACTAATTGATGAATACGATAGTGATGATAATACTGATCAAACTGCTAACTGTAACTCTCAACAAAAAAACAGAAAACGAGGAAAGAAACATTTTATCACTTCAAAGCTTGTTGCGACCTTAGACAAGTGCAAGGTAAGTGACAGGGACGCAGTACGTATTCTGATAGCTGCGGCTGAAGCATTGGGACATGATATCAATACATTAGTAATCAGTAAGACATCGATTCGGCTTTGTCGTAAACAAATTCGTTCGGAAACTGCTGCAAATCTGATGATGGATTTCAAAAATAAAGATATAAATCAAATAACGGTACAATGGGATGGAAAAATGTTACCATCAATCACAGGAAATGGAAAAGTGGACAGATTACCAGTTGTGATAACAACAAATGGCATTGAACATCTACTTGGAGTACCTGCCCTGTCAGCTGGTACTGGAAAAGAACAGACAGACGCCATACTCAAACTATTGAATGAATGGAATCTAACAGAAAAGGTATTTAAAAAACAATTTCTTATAACAGTAAATATAAACAACATTCTTTCCAAACAAGGTACAAGCTTTATGTTTTGATACTACAGCGACAAACACAGGTAGATTACAAGGTACTTGTATTTTATTAGAACAACACCTCCAGAGAGAATTGTTATATCTCCCTTGCCGTCATCACATATATGAACTCTTGCTGAAAAGTGCTTTCGTGAAATATGATTTAAAATTAAGTGGACCGTCATTAGATATTTTCCAGCGTTTTAAAAAAAATTGGCCCAAAATCAATCAACAAAAATTTGCAAGTGGAATGGTGGATAAAAAAATAAATCTTGCGCTTAACAAAACTGAACAAGACCAATTAGCTAAATTTGCTCATAACTATGTCACTATACAACATCCCAGGGCAGACTACAATGAGTTATTGGAATTGAGTCTTATATTTCTTGGTCGAAACACAGAGCCTGTAAGGTTTAAATCACCTGGAGCGATGCATCATGCCCGATGGATGGCTAAAGCGATATATACGCTTAAGATTTTTCTTTTCCGCCACCAATTCTCAATGTCATCAGATGAGGCAAATGCTATACAAGATATAAGTGTGTTCATTTTAAAAATTTATTTGAGACCGTGGATTGAAGCGCCAATTGCCGCGAAAGCACCCTTAAATGATTTAAATTTTATTAAAAATATTATTAAATTCAATGAATTGAATGAAATAATAAGCAATGAAGTAACGCGCAAGTTTTCGAATCACTTGTGGTACCTGACACCAGAAGCAGCAGGTCTTTCATTTTTTGATAATGCTGTAGACGTTGGAGAAAAGAGAAAAATGGTTGGAAATCTCAAAGAAGAACAAAATAATGAGAATAAAAGAATAGTAACCAACATGAATGAATTAAACCAAAAAAATATTTCAGATTTTGTTAATAAAAAAACATTGAGCTTTTTCGAAAGATTTAATATTGAAACTAACTTTCTTAAACTTGACCCTTCCAAGTGGCACAATGAATTCGAATTTCAAAAGGGAACGAATATTGTAAAAAACTTACATGTTGTAAATGATTCTGCAGAGCGTTTTGTAAAACTAATGGAAGAATATAATGCAGCTTTAACAAAAAACGAAGAAGAGAAACAATATATCTTGCAAACAGTAACTGATTATAGAAAAAAGTACGGTAGCATTAATAAATCAGACCTTTGCGATTAAGTTTAAATGTTTATCAAGAATAGTAATCATTAAACGTAAGTTAATTTCAATAAAATAATATATTACAAACATATATGATTATATTTTCGTGCCTTGTCTCTTGAAAAGTCCATATAAACCAGTTTTAGCCACTTAAGTGGGCATGTGCCACGCCTTAACCTAGGGCAATCAGTCTAAGATTTTGGAATTTCATTATTGGTGTAAAAAGGAACAATTTGAGGGGGCGGTACACTCTTTTTGAAAAAAAAAAATTTTTAAGTCCGGTCTAAAGGTACATATACAGTAAGTGGAGAAAATATAATATGTTTTCAACGGAACAATGTAAATCTAAAAACATGTAGTTTCTGTTTGTTAATGGTTCAATGATTTATTTAGAGTTTTTATAAAATTGCTAAGCTTAAGGCTTAAAAAGAATAAAAAAAACATAAGGAAATATTTTATTATAATTTTTTTTTTAACATAAATTTATAAGAAATTCAATTTTAATGTGGATAAAATAATTTTTCACTACTTTTTCCAATAAATCTGGCAGTATGGCGTCAATGGTGGCTTGAATATTGGCTTCCAAAGCTTCAAGAGTTGCTGGTTTGTCGGCATAAGCCTATGACTTAACATAGCCCCATAAAAAGTAATCGAGAGGCGTTAAGTCGCACGAACGAGGGGGCCAATTAACAGGACCACTTCTGGAAATAAAGTCGTCACCAAATTGATTTTGCAATAAATTGATGGTTGGGCGCGCTGTATGCCAAGCTGCGCCATCTTGTTGAAACGAAATCTTCCTCTAGTAATCTTCCTTCTGTAAAGTATAAAAAGCATCATACGTACTTACGTTTTCCTTTACTAAAATTAAGTGCAGGGAATGTACTCCCGACGATCGGGATTGTTTGTGTTTCCATTCTAATGCACTTTATTTAATAATGCATGAACACGTAAGGTACCCGTACTCGATTAATTTTTGGAAACAAAAAATCATTCAGCATAGCTCGGTAGCGCTCGTTATTCGCCGTAACGGCAGCTCCTTCCTCATTTTAAAAGAAATAAGGACTGCCGCCAGTTTTAAGAATGTTATGGTGATTCGTAAATGGCTTGAGGATTGACTTCGCCCCATACACGGAAATTTTGCTTATTGACGAAGCCATTAAACTAGAAATGAGCTTCATCACTAAACACAATTCTTCGGTAAAAATGCTTATCTTCTGCCAGTTTAAAATTAGCCCAATCAGCAAAAATGCGACGTAAACGATGGTCATTTGGTTTTAATTCTTGCACTAGCTGCATTTTATATGTACGCAAGCCAAGATCCTTACGTAAAATTTTCCACGTAGTCGAAGGACAAAGGCCAACTAATTGGTTTTGAATCGAGAAGAGTAAAATTAGTGTGAAAACGATCAATAACTGCACGAATTGCTTGCTCACTAGGCTGGTTATGTTGATCGTAAAATGGACGAAGTGCTCTATGAACTTCGCGAATAGATTTATTTTTTTCAAAGTAAATTTCCACAATTTGGAAGCGTTGTTCTGGCGTAAAACTATTCATGATAAATTGCCAAACCTTATTGAACAGAAATATCAACACAGTTTGACATTCTTAACTGTCAAACCATAGACAACAACCATGGAAACATCTTATGCAGTTAAAAAAAACAACCTGTATTAGTGGATACAGGTATTCAGATACTTTTTCGCAGTGTTAATAGGCGCACTATCCTGTTGGATAATGAAATCTGCACCTATTAAGCGTCTGTCTTCGTTCGGGAGGGAATGGCAGTCCCCTCTAGGATTTTAAGGAACAACGGTGCGTTGACTTTTCCCGCTAATAATTCTTCCGGGACCTTATGCTGAAAGGCATTGCCAAGCCATTTAACCTTTCTCTACAGCCTTAACAGTTGTTAAAGTGTATCTGTATGAAAGGCTTTCATTTGGTTTCCGTCAAACATGAATAATGCCATGTGAATACTTAAGTCTTATCATGGATTCATTCGTCCAGAGTATGTTAAGCCAAAATTCTCGAGGTTTTGTTGTTCTACATTTTCCCCATAAAAATGCATTCTCTTCATCCTATTTATTTTGCTTACAAAGGGTATTTTGCGAGCAACCTGACCTAATCCGACAGTGCTGTAAATCGGTGGAGCTTTTTTGCCCTCGTTGAGTGGCTGTGCTTTGATTTTAGCACCGATTTTATGCGATCGGCTTCGGAAAACTCTAAAATTTACCGATCAAGTCTAGACGTTGTGACTTTTGGGTGCCCTAGCCTTCTTTTTCGAGACACTCGTTTCTTCAATTTCTAGGTCGTTTGCGATTTTTTAAATATTCTTGCTATGTATGTAGGTGTCTCCATTTTTATCTAAATTAATGTTTTTCTTACGTTCCTCGTCAACCAGCCATATGTTTTTTTAATTAAATCACTGCCTTTATTGAAAATAACACATTTTTGCTTAATTTATTGTTTATTCTTCCAAATAGTCTCCTTTCAGCTCGATACACTTATTCCATCCATTTGCTAACATTGCGATGCCTTTTGAATAGTAAGATTTATCAAGATCTCCGAAATACTCTTCAGTTTCCAATTCGACCTGTTCATTTTTTCGCAAATCTCCTTCCCTGGAGCCACTTTTTTAAGTTTGGGAACAGATAATAGTCACTGGGGGCCAAATGTGGAGAATATGTGGAAATTGGAAGAATTTTGTCATGGTTTTGATCAATTTGTGAGCTAGAGAATGTGTGGAATGAGGAAGAATTCGGTTATGGTTTTGATCGATCTGGAGTATTGTCTTGCAAAGAGATGATTTCTTTTCTTCGATAAATGGCGCCGTTTGTTTACGATTTCGTTCTTCAATTGGTCCAATAATTTACAGTAATAGTCACTGTTGATTGTTTTTCCTTTTCTCAAATAGTCGATAAACAAAATGCCACTTGAAATCCAAAAAACAGACGCCAACATCTTTCCGGTCGTTTGTTGAGTCTTCGCTCGATTTGGTGCACTTCCACTGGGATCTACCCACACATTTGCTGATTCATTCGATTCTGGTGTATAGTGGTGCTACCATGTTTTATCCATGGTCACTATTTTACGCAAAAAATCAATCGGATTTTCTTTAAACATGCCCAAACATTGTGGAGAAGTGCGCACACGATCGTGTTTTTGATTGATTGCTAACGAACTCGGCACCTATCTTGCAGTCAGCTTTCTCATACCCAAATGTTCATGTAAAATTGAAACCATCGACCCACTTGATATGTCTACGGCTGTAGGTATATTGTGCACTTTCACTTTCTTATTGTCCAATACGAAATTGTGGATTTTTCCAATACATTCTGGAGTGGTCACTGTTTTTGTTGCTCCCCTGGCGTGTTCATCTTTTGTGTTGGTTCGACCTCTTTTGAACTCTGCAATTCAATATTTTATGGTTCAATACGATGGAGCAGATTTACCATAATATTTATCAAGCTTTTCTTTTGTTTCTTTCGCACTTTTTTTACGCAAAAAGTAATGCTTATTCACGACACGAAATTCTTCTTTATTCATTTTTATAACAATAAGAAAAGTTGTTAATTTAGAACACTGTAACGTCACTATTAATTGACAGATCGATTTGGCATTTATGGTGTGTTCATGTTAAGGTTGTCATGAGGCCGTCAAAAATGCCACGAATTTGAAGAGTCATGCACTTATTTATGGAAATAAGTAAAAAATTCCACGTGGAAACTTTTTTCTACTTCGACACTTTAACCTTGATAAATGTTAACTTAAAAATGTTAACTTAAAATCTCTTACAACGGGGCTCGTACAGTACAGTCGAGAAATTAGTAATTAATTTTGTTTTTCGAATTCTATAAGCAGTGGAAGTAATGTTTAAGGTCTGGCAACTTCTTTTTTCCATCTACTGTGTATAAATCGTAGGTTTGGGAGACACATTTTGACATCTGCTGTCAGTTTGCTACCATGTCAGTTTGCTACGCTGCCAGCGTAAATGTATGCGTAAAACTTGAATGCATGTTTATAGCTTCCGAAAAATAATTTTATCTGGAGGAATGCCCTCATTTTTTTTATTAGATTACTTTTTTTTTCATTTCTCCCTCACACCGTTTTTTCTTTATGCAGCCTAGAAACGTACAAAGAAAAGCCGCATATATCTGTGAGTACATTTATTGTCATTTATTGTGTATTATTGTTACGCTGGTATTTTTTTATCGTATTTGTGGCTCTTAAATGGTACTAAACTTGTATTTGGGTCAAAGTATAAATTTTTATTGTAGACGTTGTGAAAATGTTAACGTTTGGATAGAGCCATCATAATGATTGTTGAATGGGAAGCCGCATCAAAATTTCTCTTTCTCGTACCTTACTAACTTTTCATCCGCACAGCATCCAAAAACGCTGTAACAAGTTCCCATTCCATTAACAAATGGATTTCACAGCTTTTAAATAACCAACTGCCAAAAGTGAATTGATTGAATAAAGGGAAATATTTACTTAACCCTCCGATAAGTGAGAAGGTCCCTAGGGACCTTTTCGATTTTTGTTTGTTCATAACTTTTTTTTCACATATTTTAGAAAGCTAATGCTACATGTATTCTAAGAAAAAATAATGCTGAATCGATTAAATAAGGTTTCGAAGCAACGCGAACACTCATTCGGATTTTATTCATTTTTTAACATATTTAGTACTCGGATTAGTGACAAGGTCCCTAGGGACCTAGCACTATTTTTTAAAGAACTCGAAAATAATTCTTATTAAATTATGTTTGGCTTTCATATAAATATGAACTGCGTAGTATAGAACTGAAAGTAGTGTATTTCATAGAAATGTCAAATGATGATTGGCGATGTCGTGTGAGCTACCAACAATTAGAATATGGAAGAGAGTAAGAAAAGTTCATCGATTGCCAATAAAGCGTGAATTGACCATTACTAGAAGCGGGTCTTGAACTCGAGACGCACAGGTAGAGGGGGTCGGACGCTACGATAGCCTTAAAAATTAGAAAAAACGCCATATCTCGAGAACGAAGCAAGATAGGCCAAATAAACACCAGATTTGGGTGCTTATAAGAGGATCTTGACTTCGAGACGCACAGGTAGAGGGGTCGGACGATACGATAGCCTTAAAAATTAGAAAAAACTCCATATCTCGAGAATGAAGTAAGATAGGCCAAATTATCACCAGATTTGGGTGCTTACAAATCTGGGTGCTTGAACTCAAGACGCACAGGTAGGTGGATATGATTACTTTAGAAATTTGGGATTAAGGCTATATTTCAGTTCTTAGAAAATTTTCGTTCAAAACTGCTTATTTTGAAATGTGATGACGACAGACACGAAGTACTTGAATAAAGGTAGAGATCATGATACAATTATATAAGGTAGGAGCATGATACAATTATACAAGGTAGGAGTGACAACTGGCTAGTTTCTTACCAGTGTCTTGCACCGACTGTCATTCGCCTGTATATTTTGTTTTCTATTTTCTTTTCTTCTTTTTTCGTTCTCTAATTTATACTATTTTTGACATTTGGTGCAAGACGAAAAACTGTCACTCCTACCTTACATAATTGTGACAACTGGCTATTTTATCACCAGCGTCTTGCACCGACTGTCATTTACCTGTATATTTTACTTTCTACTTTCTTTTCTACTTTTTTCGTTCTCTAATTTATACTATTTTTCATGGTTGAATAAATAAGGTTGTCTCGTGGCTGATCGTACTCTCTTCTCAGTACCCATAATTGTCAAAATCAATGAAAAGCAACAACAACAACTTCATCGGGTTTTCATGTTATCAATTTTCGTTTTAAGATTTTGTATGAGCTGTCAATTTCGATTTGACATTTATGGGAACTCGCTCTCACCCATGCGACAACCTTATTTATTCAACCATGCTATTTTTGACAATTGGTGCAAGACGAAAAAACCTGTCACTCCTACATTGTAACTATAATTGTATCATGGTAGAGATGGCTTGCAAGTTATTTTTCTTATACTTGTGTAGCTCTCTCGTACATACTAAACCTCTGCACGAGTGCGCTTGAAATGCGTTTCAAACCACTCGTTTGTAGTGCAAGCTTTTGCTATGTTTTGCTCTCATCAATGAAATCAAGCCTAACACTACAAAGAGCACTCGTCGCTTGAGCAGAATAAGAACAAACTAAAACCAAAGCAATGTTAGGCACGATTCGAAAAAGAAGTGTGCACTGACTAGAAAGTTATGTTGTTATGTAAACAACAGCAGAACGCTTGGAGTTATGCTGTCTTTGAATAGCTTTGGAAGTAAATGCCGTATAACAATGAAACTCAATATGTATGGAGTTCTTACTTGGTGATATCCTTCTACTAGAAAGTAGAATATGGGAAGTAGGGTACTGGGATGGGGATTTGACAAATGGGTGTGGCTCCGATCCAAATAATTCAAGTATCCAAATAATTCAATGAAGTGTAGGAAAAACTTAAGCGTATTAAGACCGTTTAGAGTTCTGTAGATTTCGTGTTTAGCCGTTTTTGGGGGTAGCTGATTTCGAATCTGATTTCAAAATTTTAAAATTAAAAATGGTGGATAGGGTTGCCACCTAAATTTTTTGTAGTTTAAAAAATTCGGTGCTGGAGTGAACACTAGGTAGAAATTGGTCGCTGAATCCGAATCCGTTGTCAGATGTTCAAAAGTATGAAATTATAACAATAGGGTTGCCACCTAATATATGTTGCTTTTTAAAGAGTTTTAAACATTATCTAACAGTTTTAGGGGGTCCCTGATTTCGAATCTGATGTCAGAATTTTAAAATTCAAGATGGCTGATAGGGTTGCCACCTAATTTTTTTTTATTTTTACGAATTCGATGCTGGGGCGAACACTAGGTAAAAATGGGTCGCTGAATCCGAATCCGTTGTCTGAATTTCAAAATTATTATTCAATAGGCAACCCCATTGTTGAAAATTTTATAATTTTGAAATTCTTGCAACGGATTCGGATTCAGCGACCCATTTTTACCTAGTGTTCGCCCCAGCATCGAATTCGTAAAAATAAAAAAAAATTAGGTGGCAACCCTATCAGCCATCTTGAATTTTAAAATTCTGACATCAGATTCGAAATCAGCGACCCCCTAAAACTGTTAGATAATGTTTAAAACTCTTTGTTCCCAAACATCGAATTCGTAAAAATAACATTTCTATTTGCCAATGGTAGAAATAATTATGTACTTCGCCAAGGTTCTGTTGTGTTAGGTGTGATTGGTGCATTTTTCGCTGTTAGTAATTGTTCTGTTAAAGCAAACCGAGAACATGGTTTGATTTGAAGCTGACGAGTGCTCTGCAGTGTTCGTTTGTTATCATTAAATGACTTGGATACGCTCTGCTTGACTAACAGAGTTCTGTCAAGCTCTGAACTCTGCACTGTTGGATCTACTGTTGTGGGAAAAACTAGTGCATTTGTGCAGAGGTTTAGTACATACGCAGTATGCTCGGGGGCATGATACAATTACAAGATAGCCTCATATTGGAGAGCAGGGTGCGCTAGTTGTCAAAATCAGCTGGTAATTTTTAGTTTTTCTAATTGTTGTTGTTGCTTTTTTCGTTTGTCGCTCCCATGTGTAATAATACATGGTAGCATTGACAGTTGCTTGGGAAATCATATACTGTCAAAAAATATACTCAAAAAGAGAGCGTTCACAATCCGCCATTGAAAACACAAGCAATGTTGAAAAAGTTGAAGTGAAAAAAAAACAACAACCACAGCAGCTGCTGATGTATTTCCACAAAAAGCTGTTTTTGACAATTTATATTTTCCTGTTGAAGAGAAAATAAGCAGTTGTCAATGCTACCATGTATTATTATACCATGGTCGCTCCTACAGCTTTTTTGTTGCAAAATTTCTCATTTGAGCAGCCATCTTAAAATAAGCTTACCTTGTAATTGTATCATGCTCGGGGGTAAAACAATTTGAAGATAATTGTAAAATAGGCTTCATAGGGTTACGCAAAGACAAGTAAAAATAAAAAAGCAATTATCAATGGTACATCCTTATGTATCTTGTCGCATTTGAAATTAATTAATACGCTCCAAATATTCTGAAATTAATTATGGTTGATGATTCTTTAAGTAACATCCGGTATCGCAGAAGTTTTCGAAATACACAACAAAAACGGATGACAAATTTTCATGAAAGCCATTAGATAAAAACAAAAAAAAAAAAAAAAAAAGGAATCAGTTCAAATACCACTGAGGAATTGTTTGACAGTTTTAAGAAGACCTAACAAAATGCGAAAAAAGTTTGACCTAATTTTGTTTGTCAGCTGGAAAACGATTAACAACCGACACTTCCTGCTGAGACAAAATTTATCTAAACTCCCCTTGTTGAAATTCATTCACACAAACAAATCAAAAACCACAACAAAATAAGATTATCTAAGAAGCAATTTGAGGAATACGAGAAAAATACATGTAACGTGCACCTAGTCACGTAGGCGTTTTATCCCTCTTACATTTCAATTGTGACTTAATGAGTATGTATGTGTACATTATTTTACTTGTAGGTGGAAAACTATTTTTGTACATTATTAGGACAAACTTACAAGAGCTGTAGGTTTGGCAAGGATATTACGCATCAAAATTCGAGGATTTATAATTTATGTTCATTTAAGATTTAAAATCTTTATAACTTACACTGTTTAACACTAAACATTATCTATGACTACAACCTTTCCATTTTAAGCTAAATATATGCAACTTTTGACCTGCTTTTGGATACGCATTTAGTATGTATGGAAGTAAAAATAGCCATATTGTTTTATTTTTCAAATTTTATCCAAAAAAACTTTGGCCTCGTTCTTGGCCACCACCCATGATTACTAGATAAGCTTTATTTTTGTTTTGTTAGTATTTACTTCTATTTATAGCTGCGCTATTTGTTGTGAAAAATTCTTCTTGCATCAACTTTAACCAAGCATCGCAGTTTTGCAGACTCAGCGGAGGGTAAGGCCAGCGGTTTGGTGGCAGCAGTATTTGTGAGATAATTTTTCGTGTGTTGGTTTAAGCGGAAGTGGAAATTAATTTGCGCCAACAGAATTTCACTTAACAAAGTGGCTGGTTGTGGGCCTTGCGGTTGATGGGGTTGTTCTTTTTGTTTAAATAGATAATCCAAAGTCTTTTCTCTCAAAGCGAAAGTATCAGTTTTTGTTATTTACTGTTTAAACACAATATGACGAAATTCACGAGAAAAAAGTATCCTAACTTAAAAAAAAAGTATCCTAACTTAAAAAAAAAGAGTTGGCTGTGTCGTGGACACACCCGCAGATTTTGACGTGACGGTGTTTCTTGTTGTTTTTATTTTTGTTGTTGTTGTTGTTGTTGTTGTTGATGATGTTGATGTTATGTTGATGTTGATGTTGATGTTGATGTTGATGTTGATGTTGATGTTGATGTTGATGTTGATGTTGATGTTGATGTTGATGTTGATGTTGATGTTGATGTTGATGTTGATGTTGATGTTGATGTTGATGTTGATGTTGATGTTGATGTTGATGTTGATGTTGATGTTGATGTTGATGTTGATGTTGATGTTGATGTTGATGTTGATGTTGATGATGTTGATGTTGATGTTGATGTTGATGTTGATGTTGATGTTGATGTTGATGTTGATGTTGATGTTGATGATGCTGATGTTGATGTTGATGTTGATGTTGATGTTGATGTTGATGTTGATGTTGATGGTGATGGTGTTGGTGTTGCTTTTGCTTTGTTTTTATTTGCTTCTCCATTGGTTATGATTCGTTAACTTTGCTTTAGCTGCTTGAAATAATCGAGCAAAAGTGATGAATATGGGTCACATTAGGCCGTTCCCTGAGGGGCTTTATGACGCCATCAATTTTTTTGTTATTTTTGTTATGTGCCCGAAGTCCTCACTTTCATTTTTGTTCCTTAAAATTTACCGTCACGCCAGTAGTCACAGAGTAAAAATTCCATGCAACGTTTTTTCTTGGTTGTAGCAATTTTACTGCATTATGTGGTTGCCATTCCTGAAATCATGACAATAAGAATTTTTTTTGTATTTAAGTTGTGGGGCCTGAGAACACATCTATGCTGTCGTAAAACAAAATTTACCGCAGCACGTCTCCTGAGTGAGCAATAATTCCATGCAACGATATTACATTTCTGTTACATATGCTGCTATATTAACGACCTGGTGACGTTAGAATTTTTTTTGTTATTTTTGTCGTAAGGCTAAGTATAAATTCTTCATTTTCCTTTTTAAACATTTATCGTAGCTTATATACTGAGGTAGTAAAAATTTAATGCAACGTTGCTGCATGAATGTTGCATTTTCAATCTTTGAGCGGCTCTCTCTGTGCCCCCATGACGTCAGAAATTTTTTTCCTAATTTAGTTGTGAGGACTAAGAACAGGACTTTATTGGTGTATCATATTTTTAATCCTGGCGCTAATACTCAGTGAGTAATAATTCTATCTAACAAATTTTCAGTTGTGTTGCTTAAGCAGCTCCCACCGCGTCCCGATGACGTTTTTATTTTTCGTTTTGTTTTTATAATAAAGTCAATGAATTATAAAACCTTTACGGTCGTACCATTTGTTTAGTCATAGCTCTTATACTCAGCGAGTAACAATTCAATGCAACGCCGATGAATTTTGAAAAAATGCATTTTTCAACTTTTTTGGAAACCTACGCGGTAAAACGTAATTTCGTTACGTCAAAAAGAGGAAGAATAAAAAAAAAAGTAATAAGCACCTCAAACCCTCCTCAGGCTAAGCAGCCCTCAGCTATGTCTTCAGTAAACAATAATACAATTATTTCATTGACTCATAGTCTCATATTCCATATTCCATATTCCATGACTCATATTCCATTGACTCATAGTCTGAATTTGATTTCAACTGAGCACAATAACCCAGTAATTAATTTAAGGGCAGTGTTGAGGCGAAAACTCTTATTCATTCCGCGTCTTCAGCCTGACACAACAACTGAAAATGTATTGACGTTTGTCAAACAAAATATTTTATTTAGTCAAAATGCATTCTGTTCATGCACAAAAAAAAAAAATTGGTAATGTGTGGGAGAGTTACGCCTCATTTATTCTAATAGGAGTGTTCACATTCATCAAATTATTGGTCAAACAGTTTGACAAACAAAAATATATATGGAATTTGACGACAGTTTGATGATAATTTGATGTGTGAACACTCATTAAACTGTTTGTCAAATCGTTTGACGAAAATCAAAATATTTCGATTTTTCTGTTGTTTGACCAACAGTTTGACGAGAAATTTGACAATTTGAACACTCGTCAAATTTTATAGTACAAATTTTGCCAGTTGAAAAAAGATTTCAACGTGAACACATCGCATAAACATGATAATAACAGAAGAATGTATCTGCAACAAAATTTTAAAACATTTTTGGACACATTCAGAGTTTGTTTGCTTCGTTTGGTTCATGTTTCAATAAAATATTAATAAAAATTGCTCCGTTTGCGCAAGCAAATAATGAAATTTGACGAAAAATTTGATAATGTGAACACTTGCGTGGTCAAACTGTTTGACCAACAATTTGATGAAAATTTTGACAATGTGAACACTCGTAACGGCTGCAGTCGAAGAGTTTTTTACTATTCTTAACTCTTAAATGTGTGCCGAGAATATTCTCGTTTCTGAGTTTACGCCTAAGAATAAGTCTAGAAGGACGAATAACATCGCCCAGCAGACCGAAAAAAACTAAATAGGCTCATGGTTGAATAAATAAGGTTGTCGCATGGGTGAGTGCGAGTTCCTATAAATGTCAAATCGAACTTGACAGCTCATACAAAATCTGAAAGCGAAAATTAATAACATGTAAAGCCGATGAAGTTGTTGTTGTTGCTTTTCATTGATTTTGACAATCGTAGATACTAAGAAGAGTGTACGATCTGCCCCGAGACAACCTTATTTATTCAACCATGAATATGCTATCCCTTGACTATTAAAATGTGAGGGAATTACGTTCTAAAATGCGAAACTTGTTTTGGACGTCTCAGAATTTCTCTGAAGATATTATCGCGTTAACAGAACCGTGGCTGAACGGAAGCACTACTCATTTGGAATTGTTTGACAATAGTTTTCAAGTTTTTAGAAGAGACAGACAAGCTGACAATATTTCTACGGCCCTTCTAGCTGTAAGGAATTCTTTCATTAGTTCCTTAATTGATATTTCTTGCTCTTCTAATATTGAAATTATATGAGTTAAGATAATATATTGTAATTCCAATATATTATGTTATTAATGCGTATGTTCCTCCAAAGAGCAGTTAAAACGTCTATGCAAGCCTTGCGTATTGCATAGAATATATAATAAGTTTACTTGATGTTAATACCGACATTTTTGCGATTTCAATTTGCCTGACTTAAAATAGCATTCTTCCTACGATAATACAAATTTTTTTGCATCTAAGTCGAAGACCCGCCAGGGATATATCTTTGTTGATAATATATGTATGTACATATGTTCTGACTTACAACAAGTTAGTTGTAGTTATAATAGTCATGATAGACTTCTTGACTTGGTGTTAACTACAGACAGTAACAATGTCATTGTTAAGAGTGCCTTTCATGTTCTGACTACTGTGGATGAATACCATCCACCATTGAGCGTATGTTATAAATCTGAAAGAAATAGTACAGGGTGGGCCAAAAACAAGCTCTTTTTTTTAAAGGCAATAAAATGAACCAGGTTAACCCTTAATCCAGTAAGCCGGCCTCAAAGCCGCCAACTTATTTGCGCCATAAAAAATTATATAAACTACCGTTACTTGTGTTAAACAAACTCAACGACCTCAAACAAAGAAATACGAACATGCTGATACATGTATGAACATGATACGTTTAGTAGTTCGAAAACTATAACTGGTTTTGTGACAGCTAGCAGTGTGTAAAAAACAAAAAATTATTTATCTTATAGCGAAGAAGAGTAGTATTAAAAAACAGTGTTTTTGATCATTTGATACGACTGGGAATTTTTAAGTGAGTAAATAATCAATATTTTATAATTAAAAAATTTTATTTGATTCGAATTAGGAATTAGTTTTTGTGTTTTGATATTATATGTAATGCCGGCTTGAAAGCCGCCTTACTGGTTTACCGTAAAAGTTTTCCTTATTTCTACTTGTGAATAATAGTACCTAGCTACATATTTGTTTTTGTGATTTTAGAAATGTCTGAAAGAAGAATAACCAGGAATGAAAGTAAGTGGAATAAAAGGTTCAATTTTAATAAAATGAGTGACGAAGAGCTGCAGGAGCTGATGGATTCCGTTTCTATTGAAAGTGATGATGGTGATGAAAGTTCAAGTGGTGGTGACTTTGATAATGATGACGACTACCATGACCCTGATTATGTTGAAATAACGCCAGAAAATCAGGAAATTATCGATAACTGTGTCCTACAAATGGCAATTTCAGACACAACAGATGATTTTATTCAAACGGTAAATTTATCCGTAAATATTAGTGCAATTGACGACGAGCTTTCTGTAGCTCCATCAACATCGGCAGCAGCTCTATCATCAATAGCATCATCCAAAAAACCACCAAAAAGACCAAGGTCACCCTTACCAACTATGGAGTCTACTGGACCTAGAATTTTACCAAGTGCAGGTGGTTTTACTGGTACTTCTGAAATTGATATCGATATAAAATCAAAAGAGTTTGAAAAGATAACGTGGAAGACTACACCAATGCAATTGCATGTAAATGAGGTTGTCTTTAGAGGAAATTGTGAACTACCAAATGCAATCAAAATCTTAAATACACCATTGCAATATTTCCAATATTTTTTTACACCTGAAATAATGGAATTGGTGCGTAGTGAATCATGTAATGCAGCGCATAAGGAAGATATTGCGACAAAGTTCTCTATAAAAGTTGAAGATTTAAACAACTACATAGGTATACTGTTGTACATGTCTGTGTACAAATATCCAAACCTCGAAAGCTATTGGGGAAAAAATGCGTTTCCTATAATACAAAATACAATGCCTTTGAAGAAATTTGAGAACATAAAAAGATATTTGTGCTTCCAAAATGAAACGTATCGAGTTAAAAAAGGTCAACCTGGCTATGATCCCTTATTTCGGATAAGAAAACTGCAAAACTTGCTCAATGATCGATTTGATTCAGTACCAAAAACAGCTAGATTGTGTGTTGACGAACAGATGTGTAGCACAAAGATAAAACATCATCTTCGTCAATACATGCCACAGAAACCACATAAATGGGGTGTGAAATTATTTGTGCTTTGCGACAGTTTTGGATTTTCATATAAATTTGAAATTTATTGCGGTGCCGGAGATAATGTTGTTCTT
Source organism: Pherbina coryleti (assembly GCA_943735915.1). NCBI lineage: Eukaryota > Metazoa > Arthropoda > Insecta > Diptera > Sciomyzidae > Pherbina > Pherbina coryleti. Next base: position 81,535,406 of record OX030952.1, on the reverse strand, counting down.
CCAGGTACACCAAACCTGGGATCATTGCCCAACGTTGTAGTGCGATTATCCCAAACTATTCCAAATTTTCAGCACTATATATTATATTTTGACAATTTATACACGTCCTTACCACTGCTCGTTTATCTACGTGCTCGTGGTATCTATTCACTGGGAACTATTCGGCATAATAGAATTCCAAACACAAAACTACCATCAGAAAAAGATAAAGAATTTCAAAAAAAGGAGAGAGGAACTATGATGGAGTATACTGGAAAAGCATATGGTGTTGATATTTCCACAACTTTGTGGAAAGATACAAAAAACGTGCGTCTAGCTTCCACTTACGTTGGAGTAAAACCATTCTTAACAGATAATCCAGCTACTCAACCATCGAAAGTAGCACGGTATGATAGAAAAAGCAAGCATTATTTCGAAGTGGATTGCCCACACATAATTCGTGAATACAATACGCACATGGGTGGAGTAGATTTGTTAGATGGTTTGATTGGTCGATATCATATTCGATTGAGGACGCAAAATGTAATGACTCGTTTATTTTATCACCTTATTGACATGGCTGTGGTAAATGCGCACATTTTGTATAAACGAGCTAATTTCGAACTACAACAAAAGGACAGTGAACTGTCTCATAAAAAATTGTTAACTTTGCCTGAATTTCGTGAAGAAATAGCTACTTCTCTTTGCAGTATCAGAGAAAAACGACCAGTTGGAAGACCTGCTGTAAATGCTGAACTTACCAATTCTGCTGTTGGAAAAAAAACCAAATATCCTGTGGACGATGTCAGATTCGATAAATACGATCATTTTCCTTTATGGATTACAGACAAGAGGAAACAAACTTGCAAATATTGTGCAAAGCTTGGTATAAAAACCGAAACAAAATGCAAATGCACAAAATGCGACATACATTTATGCTGCTCCACGATAAGAAATTGTTTTTATGAGTATCATAATAAAAAATAATTCAGTTTTAACTATCGTATAACTATTGTCTTTTTTTTACCTTTTCTTAGTTTACGTTTATTTCTTTTTTATGTATAAAATGCCTTATGAATAAATAAAAACCAACTTTATTTTATAATAAAAAAAAATCAACCACTCTTTATTTCTTCTCGGTAATCCGGTAAGCCGGCTTTGAGGCCGTCTTTTTTAAATTGCACCTTGTGACTTTCTTATTTGAAATATTGTCATAAAAACATCAAATTCGTGTTTCTCAAACCAAATTTAACTAAAAACACAAATTTCTGCGTCACTAACTTCTGTATTTCTGATTTGGCGGATTGAGGGTTAAATTCTTTCTATGTGTTATGGCTTTATTAGTGAGAGCAAACATTTCCATTAATTATAAAAAACTTTTTAACAAAAAAAAAAACCGACTTCAAAATCACTACAAATTAAAAAATAATTTTAAATAACTTTTCCTATTCATTTCTTGGTCATATTTTAAAAGCTATTTATATGTATTATAATACTGGAATTCTTATCATTTTTATTTTTTCTATTTTGTTTTATTATCATCAATATATTAATTGCTTTGTGTACATAAAAGCTTTGAAGTCGGCGCTTTCTTATTATGTCGAAATCTTTTTATTTTAATTATTAACTTTAATTATTAACTTTATGAATATAAAAGCTTCTTAGCGATTTTTTTTTCTTTCAGTTGGCAATTTTTGAGTACGCTGAATGTAGCCAATGTGACCATGCATTATTTGTGCAACTGTTACACACTATGTCATATTCAATATGAGCTTTACAAGCTCACCCAAACCAGTTTCGTGAGAATTTTAATGTGTACAAAGCTTTTAAAATTACTACAGTGTTACCCAGGCACCAAATAGTGCACGGATGGTAAAAGATTATGATTGTGTGTCAAAGATGAGCGCCGACTTCAAAGCTTTTATGTTCATAAAGCAATTAATATATTGATGATAATAAAACAAAATAGAAAAAATAAAAATGATAAGAATTCCAGTATTATAATACATATAAATAGCTTTTAAAATATGACCAAGAAATTAATAGGAAAAGTTATTTAAAATTATTTTTTAATTTGTAGTGATTTTGAAGTCGGTTTTTTTTTTGTTAAAAAGTTTTTATTTCTTCCTTTTAAGAGAATATGAAATATTTTATGTAATCGTATTCTTGACGAAAATTTTCCAACATGAAACTTTGTTCTTAAAAAATTTGTTTTATTAATTCTTGAAAGTTTATTGGGTATTTTCCATTTCTGTTTCTTTACAATTTTTAGTGCCACGCCCTTTCTATAATCCCGCCCACTTTATTTACCGTACCTTATAATGATTCTACCTAGCCCTGTGCCAAATTTCAGTGTCCAAGTATCAATATTAAGCGTAATATATTACTTTCCTTAAAGTGCCACACTCTGTGTACAATCCCGCTCCCTTTTTACTGATTCTGCCTACCCACCTACCTGCATACCAAATATTAGTACGTTAGTGTCAATATTAACTAAGATATAGTATTTTTATAATATTGACACGCCCCTTTGTTGAATAACGCCCACTTTTTTGGCCGTAATTTGTAGTAACTGTACCTACCCATCTACTAAATTTCAGCACCCTAGTGTCAATATTATTCGATATATAGTGTGTTTATAATATTGCCACACCCATTTGTCGAATAACACCCACTTTCTTTACAGTAATTTTTAAAAATTGTGTCTACTCCTGTACTAAATTTCAGTACCCTAGTGTCAATACTATTCGAGATACAGTGTTTTTCCAATATTTCCACACCCCTTTGTCAAATAACGCCCACTTTATTGACTGTAATTTGTAATAACTATGCCTACCCAGGCACTAAATTTCAGCACCGTAGTGTCAATATTATTCGATATATAGTGTGTTTCTAATATTGCCACACCTCTTTGTCGAATAACGCCCACTTTCTTTACAGTAATTTTTTAAAATTGTGTCTACCCCTGTACTAAATTTCAGTAGCTTAGTGTCAATACTATTCGAGAGAACAGTGTTTTTCTAATATGACCACACCCCTTTGTCAAAAACCGCCCACTTTATTGACCGTAATTTGTAATAGTGCTGTCTGTTCCAGTATTTTCACTGTAAATTTCAGTACACTAGTGTCAAAATTAACTGAAATACAGTGTTTTTCTAATATTGACACGCCGAATAATATTGACACGCTTTGTCGAATATCGTCCACTTTTTTCAAAAAGGACCTCCGCGTTCATGGGATCTATCTGTTGACAAAAAATTACGGAAATCGGGCAAGTGGTTTAGGAGTTATCGATGTACATACATTTAAAAAAAAAAAAAAAAAAAAAAAGCGGACAAACCAACGAACTTGAGAACCTCCTCCTTTTTGAAGTCGGTTAAAAATACAAAGTCGTTCAAGTGGCTGCTTCGGCTGGCTTCGCAGTAGCGCATTCTGTCACTTATATTTTCCAAGACCTTGTTTATGGTTTCGGGCTGTAGCTCACGGATTGCTTGGATGATTGGCCTTAAGTACTTGAATCGTTTCCGGATTGTTGGCATAAATCGGTCCTTCACGGTTCCCCGCGAAAAAAAAAAGACCAAAGGGGTCAAATCGCAGCTCCGAGGCGGCCAATTGACATCGCCAAGAAGGCTGATAACATGATTTGTGAATTTGGTACTCAAAATATCGATTGCGGCACAGTTGTTCAAGCGTAAAGCGACTCATTTCTTTCCGCGGAAGTAAGATATTTTACACATAACCTTCGATATTTAAAACATAAGACTTATAAATTTGGATAAATTGAATGAAAACCACGTCTATCCCTACATGCTGACGTTATCACAATAATAAAACCTTCATTATTTCGGATATAATATATTACACACGAGTTTGGGGTATTTTATTCGGCTAAGCCGAAGACAATAAATTCCTTGCTAGTTTATTCACAAATCATGAAAACTTTCCTTGATGCAATAATAAGTAGGGTTTTAGCGTCATCGCAACACTGTAATTCTTATAAATCTTGTCAAACACGTCAGAGCAGATTATCTTAACGTAAGTAATAAATTTATATATGAGACGTTTACCTACTTGGTGACGAATTTCACAACGAATTTTAATTTGTCCGTATTTTTTTCTAAAATATGTCTTTTGAAGGTCAATACAAGAAAAATTTTTTGTTTTAGTAATTAACTCAATTATTTGAAGGCCATAAATATTTTAAAATTGTAAATAAAATAAAAAAATATAAAATAAAAAAAAAAAAATGGAGTTGGCTGTACTAAAGTGCCGAAGGTACTAACGTGACATAAACTATATGTATACCTTCTGCTCAGAAAATACTCGCAATAAAAACTCTTCAATAAAACGAAAACGGATCAATTATTTATCGATATTAATTTTATTTCCTTCAAAGTAATCTCCATTGCAAGCAATACGCATAGTCCAGCACTTTATCTATTCTTGAAAACACTTTTCACAGGCTGATTTTGGAATCGCCTTTAGCTCCTTCTGCGAATTCTCCTTTATCGCTGAATCGTTTCGAAACGCTTTCTGTGAAGTGGTAACTTGAGTCTTAGGTAACTTGATGGGAATAGGAAAAAGTCACAAGGAGCCAAGTCGGGTGTATATGAAGCTTGTGAAATGGTATGAACTTTGTTTTTGGTCCAATAGTGGCGTACAAGATGAGATGTGTGAGAATTGTGAAATTCGCAGAAAACAACAAACACTGACTTGTTTACAAAGCTGCTACGCATAAACTACCGACAAATGGCGCTCAAAAAGATATTTGAGCACCAGATGACAGATTTACCAACACAGAAAAAAAAGATTTTGCTATCTCAATCGCGGCTTGTTTGAATGGGAAATTGCAGGTATTTTCAATAAGAATGTATTTGAATAATAAGGGTGACCAGATAGAGATGATAATTTTTGCAATTATTATTTTTCCGGAGCTGTCAAAGTTACCGATTATATCTAAAAAAAAAAAAAAATAAATAAATAACTGGCCATTTCAGCCCTTGAAAGGACTTTGACCTAGCTTCTTATGATCAATTGTGTTGGGCGTGTTATTAAGTTTGTACACAATTGACCGAGAACCGGACCTACAGGTTTAACGCCGACTCCGAACGGCGATGAAAGGAATGTTCTTGTTCTCAAGAAGCTTTACTTGGCATTTTGATTACTCTCTGAGGTTTGCCATTGTCTGCAGAGAGGTGTCGGCCGTACAGAAAAATAATTTTAATTCAAATAATTTTCTGTCGCTGCTGGGGTTCGAACCCGGGTCTCCAGGTTCGTTGATATAGAGGCCACGTACTTTAACCAACTACGCCACGGACGCCACCGATTATATTTAGTTGTCAAAATATTTAATAAAGCTTGCCATTTCATCATAAAAAGCTTCACAATGCCGTGAGTTCGCTAATTGGGCACTGGAAATGTTGACCTGAGATCCGGATTTTGGCCGAACAATCATCTTTTCGGACGAAGCCCATTTTTGGCTGAGCGACTTTGTTAACAGGCAAAATTTCTGTTATTTTACCGACCACAATCCCCAAGTGTTCAACCAAGCATTAATGCATCCACAAAGATTGACTGTTTGGTGCGGTTTATGTGACGGCGGCATTATCGGACCTTATTTCTTTCGAAATGAGGAAAAAGATACCGTTGCTGTCCATGGTCCTCACTATAGAGCGCTGTTAACCGACTTTCTGGGGCCAGAGTTTGACAACATCGATATATCCGAGCTGTGGTTCAAACAAGACTGTGCTGCATGCCATACAAGCAACGCAACGCTCAAAGTGGTGAAGGAGAAATTTGGCAATTGGGTCTTCTCACGGCGACCGTTTATCTTGCGACTTGACTGTACATCCCTCGATTATTTTCTGTAGGGCTACGGCAAGTCTTTAGTCTACGCTAACAAGCCAACTACTTTAATATGATATATAACCGTTATCCTGTTAATATTTGCGTTTTAGCATTGGGAGTCATTTGCTCAATTGTGTTACAGAGCTTGATGAGCGTGGATGTGCATTGCAAAAAAAAAAAAAAAAAAGTCAAATAAACAGTTCATATCTGTGACATATTGGCTCAATGTCATCATATCTGTGACATTGAGCAGTAAACTCAATCCTGGTAAGATAAAATTAATTTGTAATGTTTGATATTTGATCAATATTGAAAGTAATTCCTTTTAGGCAAAATGCGGAAGTAAACTCATTTCGCAACAAATTCGGTTATCAAAAAACTAAACGAGGGTCTGTCATATCGTCTTGTACCGTCATCTGTGGGTGTTTCATACGGCTCTGTGAAGAACATTGCTAATAACAAAGATATAGAGGCTCCCAAGCACAGTGCTGGTCGAGGAAGCATTTTAAACGACTTTGATCGGAGAGCTGTAATCCGTTTAATTATCACAGGAATAGAAAAATCGGGCACTGACATTCAAAAGCAACTCAAAAATAACTTTGGGAAAGAAGTTTCAAGAATGACTGTTAATCGAGAGCTAAGAAAATTGGGATATAAGGCACGGCGAAAGATAAAGAAACGTCTACTTACAGCACGTAACAGAAAGTCGCGGCTAGCATTTGCAAAAGATCATGTAAATTTGTCTTTGGAGCAGTGGTCTTCCGAGATTTGGACTATCGAAAGAAAAATAAACATGCTCAGATCAGCTGGAATTCGATATGTGTGCAAAATGTCATACAAAAGGATCACTGAACGCGATGTTATTCCTACTGTTAAATTTTGCGGGGGAAAAATGGTATTTTGTGGGTTGTTTTTCGAGAAATGGTGTTGGAAAATTAATTTTGATTGATAGCTAATGTTTACATCAATATATTACAGCAAGGATATTTTCCTTTTCTCGAAAAATTGGGGTTAAATGCTAATAATTATACATTGAAGCAAGACAAGGATCCCAAAGATAACACATGGTCCAATAAGTCCCGAGACTAGCTACAAGATGGCACCTCTAACGAAATATCGATATAATATTTCGATAGTTTCAACCTTCAAACAAACGTGTAAAAATTTCATGACAATCTAACGATTATTTCAGAAGTTGCAGTGATTTAAGTGACGCTACTGTTGATATTTTCAAAATAATGGATTCAAAGTAATTCCGTGTGTTGACTTATCACTGTTTAAAGTGTTATTTGGACTCTGCTCCGTCAAAAGAAACCATTTGCCGATAGTATGCTTAGTTTAAACTTGGTCGTACAGACACAAATGATGCTGAACGTTCAGGACGCCCAATTGAGGCAGTTGTTCCACAAAACATAAAAAAAGTACACGAAATGGATATTGGCCGACCGTAAAGTGAAGGTGCGCGAGATAGCTGAGGCTCTGAAGAAATCGAAAGGCAGTGTGGGAACAATATTACAGGAACATTTTTCGATGAGAAAGCTGCTTTCCAAATGGGTGCCGCGTTTTCTCACACCGGACCAAAACCAACAACGTATCGATGATTCGGAGAGCTGTCTGGCACTGTTTACAAAGAATAAAGATGAATTTTTGCGTCGGTATGTAACAATGGATGAAACATGGATCCACCATTACACACCGGAAACAAAACGGTCGTCAGCTGAGTGGAGAGCAACCGATGAAACAAGGCCAAAGCGACCAAAAACACAACAGTCGGTTGGAAACCCTGTATTTTGGGATGCGTATGGAATTTTGTTCATCGAATATCTCGAAAAGGGGAAAACAATCAACAGCGATTATTATATAGCGTTGTTGGAGTGTTTGAAGGAGAAATTGAGAAAAATCGGCCCCATTTGAAGAAGAAAAAAATTCTTTTTCACCAAGACAATGCACCGTGTCACAAATCGATGAAAATGATGGCGAAAATCCACGAATTGGGCTTCGAATTGCTTCCTCATCCACCGAATTCGCCAGATTTGGCCCCAAGCGACTACTGCCTCTTTGCTGACCTAAAAAACATGCTTGCCGGCAAGAGATTTGGCTCCAATGAAGAGGTGATGGCTGAAACTGAAGCGTATTTTGAGGCGAAGCACAAATCGTTCTACAAAACCGGCATTGAAAAGTTAGAAAAGCGGTGGATTGAATGTATTGATCTTGAATGAACCTATGTCGATGAATAAAGAAGAATATTTGCAGAAAAAGGTTTTTTTATTACTTAGTCTCGGGACTTATTGGACCATGTATTACGGCTAAAGATAACAAGGTGTACTTAAAAACCAATAATATCAAAACCATTGAGTGGCCGACGCAAAGCCCTGATCTCAATTCGATTAAGAACCTTTGATTTTTACTGAAGAAGAGGGTAAATTACTATCTGAATCCAGCAGCAAACAAAGAGAAGCTTTTTTACGATGCCAGGAAGTTTAGAACACTATTACATCCAAAGAATGTGAAGACTTAGTCAACAGTACGCCAGCCAGGATACAACAAAAAATTACTGCCAAAGGTGGTTATACCAAATACTGGAAGATCTCAAAGTTGTTAGTGAGCTCATTGTATCATAATTGAGCAAGTGCCTTTACCCTCTAGTTCCCAAGAAGGCCTGTAGACATCATCAACTTAAAAAATGTCTGTAAATCGCACCTTAGGATTATTCCTGCTAATTTTTTGTGTATGAAAAGAGGAATCCCTATTTTATAAAATAAATGCAGTCAGCTAGCGCTACGCCACGCACAACGGCAGCAATTATTAGTCAAAGTTTAAGTTTTGTGTTAAAGTGACGAAATAATGTTTTTTTAAATTGCGTGAAAAGGAAAAATTGTTTAAAATAAATTTTGAGCTTTAATATACTAAAAAAAATTATAAGTGAGTAGCTATAAATGTGGTCTTTAAGAAAATAAAAAAACAAAAATGAAAAAAGTTGTTACACTCCTCCCACCCGACAAAAACCGCACAGTGTCTGTAGGCCTGCTTGGGATGCAAAGCGTAAATAAGTTGTAATGGTCATCGAAGAAAATCTGTTGGCTATGGGTGCTATTGCGCTCAAAATGTGTTTATATGTTCAACATAATTTTGGTTGCAAATTTCATAGATCGTTTTTGTAAATCAAATTAAAAAAAACATAGAAAATAGAAAATAACAAGACTTGTTCTGAAGAAACGTTGATTTTGTAGAAATTACCAAACAAAACGGTTAAAATATTGCTTCGGTTTGAATATCGAACATTTTTTCAATTGCATTCAAATTTACAAATGGCGTGCAAAAAAGTGTTGAAAAACTATATTCTGTATTTTAATAATTTTTACAAAATGTTTACAATAACTCTTTGGGAACCATTCGTTCCAATAGGATCCCTAAGTGTAAGTTGCCCTCTGATGCTGATCTCAAGCAAAAAGAGCGTGGGGAGTAGATTTATCGACAACTATGTGGAAATATAACAAGGTTGTTCGATTGGCTTCGACGTACGTAGGAACGGAACCATTCTGTGCAAAATTTTAAATCTACAGTTTCCCGATATAATCGTGCTACCAAACAATATGAGAAGGTCACATGCCCGAATGCAATTCATGAGTATAACCGTCACATTGGTGGTGTGAACTTGATGGATGGACTTATCGGGCGATACAAAATTGATTTGAAGACATAAAAATATACCAATCGCTTATTTCACCATTTGCTCAACTTGGCAATGGTCAACGCCTACATTTTGTACAGACGGATCAACTTGCCAGGCAAGTACGATAAAGAGTTCCAACTACCACAATTTCGGGCTCAAGTCGCACAGGTATTGTGCTCAATTATGAAGGTGAATGTACCACGAGCTCCCTGTCCCGGGCGCCCACGCCAAGAAAACAAAGTTGGTACAAAAACATACTTGCCGGTCGGAGATATTAGCTACAACGGGTTGAATCATTTTCCAAAATTTATGCTACGTTCTGACCGATGGTTTTTTTCAACCAGTATTTTTGCGTTCTAAATGCAAAAATACTGGTTGTACATCACAAACACAAATAATATGCCGAAAATGTAATATAAATCTTTGCTTCACCTCACAAAAATATTGCTTCTTTGAATTTCATTCAAATAAATAAGTAGCGCAATGTATATACCTATACCGATTTTTTAAGGTTTCCTTGTCCTTACACCGCATCCCCCAACCCGATTACACCATTCCTCGTTCCACACACTTTCGATTAATTGTCACTTACTCCTTAGAATTGAATTTGTCACCCGTTATATATGTTTATTTCAAATAAAAGTTAAAATAAAAAGCAATTTCAGAACTCCATATGAAGAATTTTTTTTGGCTTCGTTTTCCAAACAGGCCTCTAGGCCTGCTACCTTCTACACTCCCTACCACACTACCTATTAATATTTAACAATTTTTCTAGAACAAACATTGCTTCTCCATCTCAAAACTATCTCTGGTAATTTTTTTAACAAGATTAAAAACTTGGGAACTAGAGGGTTAAACTAAAATATATAAAATATTTGATAAATGTAACATAATTTTTTATTTTTGTTTTTAAATTAATGTTTGCTTAACAAACCCTGCAGAAATAAATATTGAATTTTAAAATAAAAAAACGTAAATTATGCATTTATAAACTTGAAATTGTTGACATACCCATACCCTTGACATACCCATCTTCAAAACACTTTGCCATTAGAGCGTGATTTTGCAATAAACGCAATAGTTCTTTCTACCTTCGTAATATTTAATTTGTGACGCATCTTCAAATATGAAGTTGCATGTTAGATAAAGTTGAACAAAAGCATCACGAAATGTGAGTTTTAAAACTTAGAATATTTTTTCTATTACTTGAATTGAAGATCGTCTACTTTATTAAGCCTTAAATTTTTTGCAATACTAAGAAGGGTTTCTTCTTCCATGAATTGAATGAGGGCCTTATTTAAGCAATGAAATCCCTTGTAATTCTTTACTATTAATTTCTTTTCTATAATTTCCAGATTTTCTTAACAAATTTGACATAAAAGATAATCAAAAGACTAGTATCGTTGTGGCTTCATTGCTTTCCACAAACCTAATCAATACGTATTTTATTGTGAATGACCCAGTTTGTCTTAGTTACCCAGCTAACGTCTTTTGAATTGTTTTCTTTTCTTCTGTGATTATTTGTCTATCCAAGCAAGCAACCGTTATCTTTTCATAAAATCAAATATAATCTAATTGAATTGAAGTGATGCTTTTATTATTTTCTATTTTATTAATTCTGTCAGCGAGTTTGGTCCTTTTTCGCCTGTGTTGTATTAGTGTAAGCATTATGGAAATAATTACAGCTCATCTGCTGCCACATGTTCTTCTTTGTCTTCTTCTTCTTCTTCTTAGTCGTAGCCTTAGCCTGCTTAGAAAATTATACTGCTTATTATTGTCCCACTTTTATTCATAAGACTAACTTTTATGTCTTCGTTTAACTTGGCTCGGCTTCTTTTTCACATTCTTAAATGATTAAAAGTTTTTTTTTCCGTAAAAGAAATAAATACGATGAAAACTTTTAACATTAATTCAACAATGGTATGTCCTTGGTTATTTATTTTTATTATATTTTCGTGTTTTATGTGAGTATTCAAGTAGTTAACCTCAATTTGATTTTATTATATTATTTTATTTAAAATGTTATTTTTGATTTTCAACATTCAATTTAACTAGAACTGGGTCAAGTCATATGAGTTATTATTAAAAATGAAGGTTTATTGCTTTTCTACCTTTAATGAGATCAAGGACTTTATTTATTGGTATTTTTTTAATGATTGTTGCTTTTGAATTGGGACTTAACAGAGTCGTTGCCGAGGTAGGTGGGTGGATTCTGGTGATGAACCCCTTATATTGGTTTTATAAATTATTATAAAAAATCAAAAGATTTTTAAAAAAGTGTCTTCAAAATTTCTTTAGTACCTAAAATTTGATATATCTATTAGAAGCAAAACTTATCCTTTTGTGATATAAATAAAATTAAAAAAGCCGATTACGCAAAGAGTTCCAAACGGTTATCTCAAAACAGGCGAAGACGGAAGAGGACAAATTGGCTTTAACGAGTCTTAAATATAATTAGTATTGCCTGTGGTCAAAATTCGACCATATCAAAATCGATTTCTTTCTTTTCTTTTTTTTTCTTTTTGTTTTTATTGAAAACGCTTGGAAAAGTAAAATAAAAGTTGGCTGCATTGTGGAAACATCCGTAGATTTTGATGTGACAGTGTATCTTTATCCTTCTCTTTATTCTTGTACCTATCCTTTTATTTGTTCCCAAACTTGTCTTCATACTTATCCTTATTCTTATATTTTGTCTTATATAAGACCATCTTCCTGACCAAACTCTTGTTTTAATTCATGTCCAAATCCGACCTCATCCTTGTTCAAATCTTTTTCTCATCCTGTTCACACTTGCTTTCTAAAGCCTTGTTCTAAGTTTTGTTTTTAGTTATTTCAAATCCTTGTTCTATTCCTTGTACCATTTCTTGTCCCAAATATTGTTTTAGGTATGTCTCAATCTTCGTCCTTACCCTTGTCTCAGTCCTTGTCGAAGTCATCTTCCCAATTCATGTCCTAATACTAGTCCTATTCTTTACTCTAATCTGTGTTCAAATTACTTATTTTTATTATGTTGTCCTATTCGTTATCTTATTCCTGGTTTTAATCTTTGTCCAAATCCTTGCACTCATCCCTTGTCTAATCATTGGTACTGGTCTTTATTTTAATTTTAATTTTAATTAATTTTTATTTTATTTTTTGCTTTTGCTTTTGCATTTGTAGCATTCAGGTTACTTTAAGGGGTTCCCGGAGAGGCCATCTGACGCCATTATTTTTTTTTTTATTTTTATCATGTGACGGAAAACCCCAGCTATACTGTGGTTCTATTAAATTTACCGTGGCACCAATAGTCATAGAGTTGTTGCATTTTTACTGCCAGTTGACTCCGTGGTGTTGTGGCTCCAAAAAAAAAATATTTTTTTTTTTTATGAGGTCATGGAACCATTTCATATTGTTGGAAAATTTAATTTCTCACTTCTACTCAGCGGCTAAAAACTCCATGCAACAATTCTATGCAACTCCATTGCCTGATTAGGGGGTTTCAGACAATACTACATGTCCGATGGACATTGCGTGTCCGATGACATGTCCGATGTGTGAAAGCTAAAACTACATGTCCATCGGACATGTAGTACGAAAATCAAATGATTTTGATTTTTCTACCAGTCCATCCGACATGTAGTATTGTTTGAACACACGTTCATCGGACTCGTTGCATTTTTCATTCTGCAAAAATCGTCGAGGAGTGAACAACTACGCAAAGCAAAAAAAACACAGGTGCGTCACTGGACACACGAGAGAAGCGAAGCATTTTCGCAAATTCATAGATTTGATAATTTAATAGCGTTTTTTCGATTAAAATAATTTTTAAATTCAAAACTTTAAAATAACAAAGTATATATATATCATATATATTAACCCTCTTCGGCCCTCCCTTAAAGCCCCCTGTTCAGTTGTAGGGAATAAATATACAAAAATCATTAATTTTGTTACAATTTAATCAACTTACAGGTTGTTTATTTTTAACGATATTTATAACGACCTTTAGTAGGAAGTAGAAACAACATCTAATACACAATCCTTAGTGAATATTTCTTTTAGTTCGTTCGTTCTTTTAGTTCGTTCGTTCTTTTAGTTCGTTAGGTCTTTTAGTTCGCATGGACAAACCGAAGATTCAAACCATAGCTCGTTAAATTTAGTTATCTTTGCTCTAGTTCGTTTTGTTTGCTACTTTGGCGGTTGGCTAGCCAATACACAGTCCTAGAATAGTAATAGATTATATTTCTTAATCTACTCTTAAAGTAATAGATTATAGTGATCTGCTGAAACATAGCTTTAGCTAATGTTTATCACTGAATCAACAAACTATTAAAAAAAGGGTTTAAGCGTAATGGTTAGAGGAAAGTACCAACAAACGATAGAACTGTAAGTTGTGGGTTCAATTCCTGCAGTGGGCAATAAATTATTTTTAATTTAACATTTTCTGGTTCAGTTGATGCAAGCAAGAAACAATATCAATTCTAAGAAAAAAGGTGTCGGAAAAAAGTGTCGTTTTTTCTGATTTCACTCTAGCAAATCGCAGAACGAGGCGTAAAAAGCTTCGCTTCAAAAAGAAAATGTATTTCAATAAATTAGCTTTTCTTTTCTCCACTCCTTAACCCAAATCCTATTTTTTTCTTTTTTTATTTTTTCCATCTCTTCCATTTCCTCCAATAATTCATCAATAATTAGAGCAGCAAGAAATTGTTTTGCCGCTGTTATGACGTGTTCTCTGTGAGCGCTGAAAAATAATGATGTCTATCCAACATGTAGTATGTCTGAACGCTCGTCAAGAAAATGCCGTTATTTTGCAGAACAACATGTCCGATAGACATGTAGTATTGTCTGAAACCCACTATAGACATGTAGTATTGTCTGAAACCCACTAAAGGGAGAGAGATTCAAACTACAGCCATGGTTATGAAAATTCATACATTTAATTTAAAATTGAATTTCAGCACATTCTGCAACAACCTCCACAGGAGTATTTAAAGGACTCACTCCTTTTAAAGTAATTTTCGATGATTTTTGTGCAAAACTCGGGCACTAACTCGGCCGTAAAACTAAACACGATATTTTGTGTAGATCACAAAAAATAAAAAGGACCAAAGGAGTCAAATTGCACGATCTCGGAGGCCAATTAACATCGCCAAATCTCGAAATAAGTCGTCCTGCAAATTTTTATAGCAACAAAGCCCTAATTGGTGCTGCTGTGTGGCTTGTGGTTCCGTATTGTTGAAACCACATATCGTCCAAATCCTTATCTTTAATTTTAGGTAAAAAAAAAAAATCGGTTAACATACGGTCATAGCGCTTAGAATTGTCGCTAACGGTTGCACCTTGATCGTTTAAACAAAAAATTTCGAACCAATGACACTACCAGACCACAATGCAAACCAGATCGTCACTTTTTGCGGATGCAGTTGCTTCTCCACAACGCATGGGGATTTTCAAATCTCCATATACGCAATTTTTTTGTGGCGTCCGTGGCGTAGTTGGTTAAAGTGCGTGGCCGCTATGTCAAAGAACCTGGAGACCCAGGTTCGAACCCCAACAGCGACAGAAAATTATTTGAATTAAAATAATTTTTCTGTACGGCCGCCACCTCTCTGCAGTAAACGGCAAACCTCAGAGAGTAATCAAATGGCATGTAAAGCTTCTTGAGAATAAGAACATTACGTTCATCGCCGTTCGGAGTCGGCGTTAAACATGTAGGTCCCTTTCTCGATCAATTGTGTGCAAACTTAATAATACGCACAACACAATTGATCATAAGAAGCTAGGTCAAAGTCCTTTCAAGGGCTGAAATGGCCAGTTATTTATTTTTTTTTTTTTTTATATACGCAATTTTACTTATTCACGTATACACCTTGCGTTAAATGGGCTTCATCGTCGAAGAAAATTTACTTCGAAAAATCAGCATGGTTTTTTTAGAAAAATTTAACAATTTTAACGTTTTGTTCGGTGGTAAAACGACCCATACTGTAAAATGGAAAAGCTTTAACAAAACAAAAATGAGTTTGGATTAGGTACATGGACATTTGACTGCTGCCAAACGCCAGGGCTGCACTTCCCGAAACCCGAAATTGATAATCCTTTAATATGGGTTATGGGTGGCGATCAATATTCGACAATGTTTGACAGTTTCATTCTTACATAGTTATAAAATTATTATTAAAAAAAAAACAGATTTAAAGAAAAGGATTTGAATTTGATATCTCTGTTTATTTTACTTTAATACAAAAAAGTCAATTAAAAAAAAAAATGCAATATTTTATTTTTTGCAGAACTCAAAAAACTGCATGTATCCATTTTTACACGTATATGGATAATTTTTTGTTAGTTACATTTTTAGTATTTGGCCCATAGACTCGTATTTTTAATAACGTTTGTGATGCGATTTAGCATACTTTTTGGTTTTTATTTGTATGGTTTTTGTAGGAATGCTTCTCCACTCTTGCGGGTAGTAGCCCTACCCGTAGCTACTCTAAGTTCTGGGGAGCCAGTTCGAATGCTGCAAGTCCTCTTTTGACCAAAACAAACGTTTTCAATTGGATTCAGGTCTGGGCTTTGCACCGGCTATTGCAAGACCTGATAATGCTGTTTTTGTTGTCTTCATTTACAATTTCGGAGGTGTTTAGGATCACCAATGTAAAGGGTGTCCCAACAAGAACGCAATTTTTAAATTTTATATAAAACACAGATATTTAAAAAAAAAATCTTGAAACTTTATTATACCGTAAAGTAGACAGAATGAGGTTATGTATGGAACAATATATCGTGCAGATGGCCGCCGCGGCTTTGCTGGCATGCACGCGATCTTTTAATGAAATTTTCAATGACCGTTTTGCATAAATGCTGCGGTATTTCATTAATGCAGCGTCCAATTTCCTCTTTTAAGGCTCGAGTCGTCGTCAGCTTATTCGCGTAAACCATCGACTTCAAAAAACCCCAAAGAAAAAAATCTAATGGTGTTAAATCGCACGATCTAGGCGGCCAATTCTGATTTCCAAAACGCGAAATAACACGACCGGGAAATGACTGATGCAGCAATTGAATTGTTTCTCTGGCTGTATGACATGTGGCGCCGTCTTGTTGGAACCACATGCCCTCCACATTCATTTCTTCAATTCTAGGCAAGAAAAAACTGGTTATCATTTCACGATACCGAACACCATTGACTGTTTGCGCTTGACCTGCCTCATTTTCATAAAAAAAGGTCCAATGATTCCTCCAACCCAAAAACCACACCACACAGTGACACGTTGAGGATGCATTTGCTTCTCGTGAATCACTCGAGGATTTTCCTCACGCCAAATGCGACAATTCTGCCTATTGACGAAGCCATCAAGATGGAAATGGGCCTCGTCACTGAAGATGATTTTAGCGGCAAAATCAGCATTTTCATGTTGTCTCTCCAATACCCAATTAACGAACTCCCTTCGCTGTCCATGATCAGCTGGCTTCAGTTCCTGAGTCAATTGAACTTTGTATGCATGAAGATGCAAATCTTTCGTCAAAATTCGCTGCATAGTGGATTTGGAGACACCATTTTGTTGAGCTCGGTGTCGAATTGAGGTGGATGGAGTTTGAGCGACATCATCACGTACAGCTGCGACATTTTCGGTCGATCGACCTGGTCGAAGGCGCGTTGTTGTCTTTACATCACTAACAGACCCAGTTTCGGCAAATTTATCCATTAATCTCTTTACAGTTGACTCTTTTGGAGCATTATTGTGACCCCAAATTGATCGCAATTTGCGAACTGTAGCCGCAAAACTTTCACCATTTTGGAGAAACAATTTCAAAATGAGAATGCGCTGTTCATTCGTGTAGCGCTCCATTTTTACTAACCTCGTACCTTCTACTAGCAAACAGTAACAATTGTTCATATGTCAAACAATGACACTTCCAGTGTTGCCACATTTAAAAATTGCGTTCTTGTTGGGACACCCTTTATATTTCCTCAGAAGGATAAGCACATCTCAACAATATCTTTTAAATTTTCTTTAGAAATTTGAGAAAGAATCTTTACAAAAGGCCCAATGTGCCACCAAGTAAAGCTCCAAGCCATAAAATTGTCTCCACCGTCATTGATTCACATCGATTTCCTTAAAAAGATTAAAAAAATCACCGGCGGGTGAACGTGCACCAAGGAAGGCCAAAGTGGGTCTGTCGGCCAACAATGCCATGGCGAGACTTTTATGAGATGAATACGGAGCCATTCACATAGATTTACTTGAAGAGGGTAAATCAATCACCATCGAATATAATTCATAGCTCTTGGACAGAATATGGCGTAGAAAAAGTGCTTTTCCACTATGACAACGCACAGGCTTGAACGTTCGTATGAACCATGGCAAAAATCCATAAATTGGGTTTCAAGCTGCTACACCATCCACCATATTCTCCAGACTTAGGCCCCTGCGACTATATCCTATTTCCAAACCTAAAAAAATTGCTCGGCCGTAATAGATTTGGGTCGAATGAACAGGTCATCACTGGCACAAACGCTTTTTTTGAGGACCTTGATAAAATCTATTATTTGGAAGAAATTAAAAATTGGAAAAACTCTGGACTTAATGAATCGGTCAAAAATGAGACTATGTTGAAAAATAAAACGCTTTTTTTGCCGAATTTTTATTCAAAAGACTTATCAAATAGTACTTGCAATGCATGTTTTTTTTTTTAATAGCTGATATTAATACGAAGTGCTCTGCGTGCGGTCTGCTCGCTAACGCTTTTTCTTATCATAGCTGTATCTGAGTTACATAGGTGTTGTGAAGTGATTGTATCTTACTATACGCTGCATACAACGGACATCTTTTTCCGCCCAGCTAGCATTTTTAATCGTAGACGACACTTTCGCGATAGGACCGGGCGATTAAATATCGTCGACGATTTCCTATTCCGATCACGCAAGTTCAGTATACCGGCGACTCTTCCATTTGAGTAGTCTACGATGCGCAGAAAAGAATCGTGTAAGGCGCTTTTATTCCTACTTTAAACGATCCTTTAATCAATCGCCTAAATGAGTCGTCTAAGATTCGCCAAAAAGCATCGCTCAAGAGTCTTCAAACTATCACCAAGACGATTTTTAATTGATCCTAAATGCTTCAAAATAAAAAGGATTGTTCTGTATTGTTAATTTTATTTTATATTAAATAAAATTAATTCAATTATTAAATTAAAAAAAAAAAAATCATTTTGATATAGAAAAAAAAAATATATATGTATATATATCAAAATATAAATTATTTAGGAGCCAAATCTCCCTTCTTTGTTCCATCATTCTTCTTGGTCCGATCACCTTTCCTGAGTCGGTTACCAGCATGAACAAAATGTTGCTGCAGCACTTTATTAATTTTTGCAGGGCCTTGAGCACTATCACAGTGAGATCGAGCGTAAAGATGACCTTAGCTTAAGAGCTTCTAAATATGTTTGAGTCTAAATATGCAATGTCTTCATTTGCAAAATCATCACTATTATGCTGCTCATCCTAGATTGACTTTTTTACTTACCAGTTTTTTTAAGTAAAAAAAGTTTTACCAGCTTACCAGCAGGATAAAAATACTTAAGGCTAAAAACCTTGTGAAATAAGCCAATGATTTTGTGTTTTTTTTAATTTTTCGTATATTTATTTCTTAATTTATAAAATCGTTACAGTGTGTATGAATAAAATATTATTTATTTTAATAATGAATATATTAATTTTATTATTTGTGAGCACAGTATTTATTTTATTTTTGTACTTAAACTTAGTGTTATTACTTGATATACGCTTAAAAAATTAATTTTTTACAGTGTTTTAAGTTTTGTTTTTCTTTGCACTTAATACAAGTTATGACTTATTTTTAACAGTTTCAAAATTAGCTTTTTATTAATTGTTTGTTTTTTAATTGAACTTTTTGTTTTAACGAAAAATCATATTTATAGGCTATGGATTTTTTTTCATACATATTAATTTGTTTTCAAAATGTTTTTTTTTTCTAAATTAAAATTAATGTACAAATATTTCGTTACATCCTATATTTCAAGCTGTATACAAAGGTTTGTTTATAAAAGTGTAGCATACTTGTAGGAAATAGCCTGCTTAAAACATCTGAAAGGTAGAGTTTAAAGCATGCTAAAATTATACAAGGTAAGAGTGACAACTGGTTAATTCCTCAAGAGTGTCTTGCACCGATTGTCATTTGCCTGTATATTTTATTTTATATTTCCTTGTTTGCTTTTTTCGTTCTCTAAATTATACCATTTTTGACAGTTGCTGCAAGATGAAAGAATTGTCACTCCTAACTTGTATAATTGTATCATGGTTTAAAGTATTGGTGTCCTTAAACTTTCTAGAATCTCGTTTCTTGAATATAAACAAATGTTTCATTTTATTCTTTTCAAGAAGCAGATCTAAAGAAAAAGATCCAACCCGAAATATTTATAAAAAATTCTATATATGTATAAAAAAAAAACGTGGAAAATTATGAAGTTTTTTTTAGTTCTTTTAAGGCAGTATTCTGGCCTAGAAATTTGAAAAAATCGAAAAATTATATATAAATATAATATAAATATTTAAATTATATTTTGATAGTTTAGATATTCAAAAATATCTCTAAGGATTTTTCAAAATTCGAATTAGTTTTAAAGTTATAGTCATTTTAGTGACGTTCCATACCGGTTTGGGCGGAACATAAAACTTTAAGCGTGTTTTTCTCGAAACTACTTTTTTCGATGCGGTTGACATAATATCTCAAGATCTAGTCGACCAGTTTACATGAAATTTAGAATCAATAAAAACTAGCAATTTTTAATTTTTAATATTTTCAAAAATTCGGGAAAGTTAAAAAAATATTGGGAAAATCGACCTTAATTCGATTCACCATTTTGCGAAAAATTTTTACTTTTTCTGGTTCATACACTAAGGGAAATAACGCATATTAGCATTATCCACGCCTCAGTATAAATTTTATTTAAATATTTACGTGGATAAATCAAATGTTTTCCTTACAACTCGTTTTTTTCCCGTATTTGAATTTTATTTATACCACACACCTACACACACATTCCATACAGCGGCCAAGCAGCCGCCAAGCAGCAGCAGCGTCGCACTCTGTTTCTGCAGTTATTTCTTGCCGTTGCAGGTTCTTATAGTTCTCGTTTAGTTTGTGTTACAAGGATAATATATAATGCACGTTTGGTCAATATGATTTGTGATTGCGATGGGTGATGTGTGCGATGATGAATTTATGTAGGGTGGAGTGACAACTCGATATTTTCTCAAAAATATCTTGCAACGGTTGTCACTTACCTGCATATTTGCTTCATACTTTCTCTTACTTTTTCTTCCTCTTTTATTCCTCTTTTATTCCTCTTTTCTTCCTCGTTTCTTCCTTCTCTTCAACTTAAATATGTTGTTTTTTAAAATCAATATTTTTATATAAATTTTCTTTAAATGCGATAGTTTTATTTTCAAATAGTAAATATTTCAAAGATATTGAAATATATTCGTGCATAATTTTAATATAATTTTTTATTAATTTTATTTTAAATATTTTAATATTTTATTTAATAAAAAAGTATTTAAATAAATTTTAAATATTTACGTAGTCGGTTTAAGTAAATGCGTTATTGGTTCAAAAATGACTCGCTTTTTGGATAAATTAAAAAAGTTTTTGGATAAATTTAATATTTTTTTCCCTTAGTGTACGATACTAGTTATTTATACTAATAAAAAATTATCCATAATTTTATTTATCAGGAGGGTAGAGATCATGACGACCGGGACACGTATTTTTCCCCTCTCCCTCTACTTCAACGACGCATAACTTGCTGAAATTTTATTTTTTTTTTGTTTTTATTTTTTATGTACTCTTGAAATATAAATAAATAAATCATAGAAACATAGATATTAAAAATATCGATTGATTTTTTGTATGAATCCTCAAAAAACGCTCGAAATTCGAAAACGCTGCTAAAGTAGAATACTGTCTTAATTCTATACAGTCCATGATAAGAATATTTTCAGACAAATGATAATTTCACATTTCATATTTAGAGCGCCGAATAAGTTTGGATAGTTTCCAAGAGGACATATCTTCAAATTCAACGTGAAATTTTAATTTTTTTTACAATTTGAAAGTCATGTTATAAATGACTGAAATAATCTATTATTTACAAGTTGTCACTGGAGGTTACTACGAAAAAAGGATTAATTTCGTGGCGAGTTTGTACACAGAGAAAACTAGACGTACTAAAATTAATAAGTTTGTTATCTTAAACAGTTTTAGGCTGAGAGGAATGATGGAAGCCAGAAACGAATAAATTTCAAGAAGAAAATCTTCTTATTAATATATTGCAAATCATATTAAATTTATTAAAAAGAGAATCACCTTACAACAAGAGGATGATTTTTATTTTGGCGTCAAGTGTCAAGCTTACTTTCTTTTCACTTTGTGCGGATCGTTTATATGGAACTTTTTTGTGTCTTCGTTCTGTGACCATCAAATATACACAGAAAATCGTTCGTCTGACCCGGCTTACACACGTCCAGAGTTGACGGTAAATTTTTTCATATATTCTTTTAAACTTGACGCCTCGGTTTGCACTCGTCAAGAGTTGACGGTCAATTTTTCTTTGATGACGCCGAAATAAAATGAAAAATAACGAAACAACGAACGAATACAAAACGAATTACCCAAGAATTGAAGGTACGTTCAAGTTTGTTCTTTCCCCTCGCCACATGGGTTAATCGCCCTCAAACACAAGAGTTGACCATCAACTCTTGACGTGTGTAAGCCAGGACTCTCTAATAGAAAATCTAACGAAACAATGCCGAACGTTTTTTTTCTTTCCCTCCTTTTTATGCGGATCTTCTACGTGCATATGAACCTACAATGGGTGAAATACATTATACATCATTCCACCTGTTCAAAGTAGGTTTATTTCCATAAAAAATATTCGGTGCACTCCTTCTCCCTAATTCATTTAAAAAAAGAATTATCAAAATCAGTTGGGAAACATGGGAGAAAATGGTTCTTAACTGTTTTGCTTACGCCTATTTATATATATTTATATATAGATATATTTCAGGTCTTGCAGCTATTGAGTAAAGTCTAGCGTGTTTCGAAAATGGGCTGATAGATTTGTGGGAATTAAGGGGCAATCAAGTGAACCATGTGCAGGATGTTCTTAGCGTGGCGGAAAGCCGTAGAAAAATGTGAATTAGAATCTGAGGCCTATCAGCCATCTTGAATTTTAAAATTCTGACTTCAGATTCGGAATGAGCGACCCCCTAAAACTGTGGGATAATGTGTAAAACTCTTAAAAAAGCATATTTTTAGGTGGCAACCCTATAGGGTTAAAAATTTCTTAATTTTGAAATTCTGACAACGGATTCGGATTCAGCGACCCATTTTTACCTAGTGTTCGCCCCAGCATCGAATTCGTAAAAATAAAAAAAAAACAGGTGTCAACCCGATCAGCCATCTTGAATTTTGAAATTCTGACTTCAGATTCGAAATCAGCGACCCCCTAAAACTGTAGGATAGTGATTAAAACTTAAAAAAAACAATATTTTTAGGTGGTAGCCCTATAGGGTTAAAACTTTTATAATTTTGAAATTCTGACAACGGATTCGGATTCAGCGACCCATTTTTACCCAGTTTTCACCCCAGCACCGAATTCGTAAAAAATTCGTAATAAAAAAATTAGGTGGCAACCCTATCAGCCATCTTGAATTTTAAAATTCTGACATCGGATTCGAAATCAGCTACCCCCTAAAACTGCTAAACACGAAATCTATAGAACTCTTAATATTCTTAATACGCTAAAGTTTTTCCTACACTTCATTGAATTATTTGAATACTTGAATTATTTGTGGATACTTGTGAGCTTACATGTTTTTGCCGATCGTTTCAAGCTTTTCAACTTTCAGACACGACAAAGTAAGTCATAACAAGTCAAGTCAACGAAAAAGCAGGGATGTGACTTGTATCTGTTTGTTTTTTTTTGTAAGCAGGCTAAAGCTTGGTTTTTCAAGTATGGATAAATTCATTTTTTCAAGTTCTCTGGTATGGATACATCTGAAACGTAATGGGTTTGGGGGTGTATGCATACGTCTGAAGCCGGAGAGCTGGTTTTTATAACGGACAAAATAGATAAGCAAGCTTATTTGGACGTTCTCAAAAAATGTTGCATCGACGTGAGGAAAAATTGGGGCTGGACCGCCGTAGTTTATATGTCCAATAGGACAATGACTCCAAACACACGTCGTATCTTGTCCGTGAATGGCTGTTATACAACTGTAAGCAGCTCCATACACCTTCTCAATCACCCGACATAAAACCCATACAACATATTTGCAATACGGAAAAGCGGATCCGGAAACACAAAATTTCTTCATAGGAAACTCTTAAAGCTGCTTTATTGACTGAGTGAACAAATATAAGGGAAAACTATACAAAAAATCTTAAAGTATGCGCAGACGAGTAGACGCTGTTATTGCCTGTAATGGAGGGCCAACAAAATATTAAACTAATGAAAAACCATATATTTGCAAAAAGGAAAACATTTATTTTATATGTGTTCGTAAACTTTTTTGATATAAATTTATGAATTCTAATTTTAATTATTTTTTTTTCAAGTAATTAAAAAAAGTGAATTTTTTTGAGATATATAAATTAATAAAAATGTACAGATTTTCATATAAAAATTACTATATTTTCCTTTTTTTATTTTTTAAAATTATTTTTAGTTGATTTTTTCATAAATTTGCCTTGAACCTTAATTTTATTGGTCGACTGTATATATAAAGCCCAATTTATCGTGTAAACATTCACTATTTTGAAGATTATTTGAAAAAAAAACAAGTAAAAAATTATTTTCGACTGGGCCGAAGTTAAAATACCCCCACGGCCGAACCAAAGTATATTCAAAGTCTTAAGGGGGGAAACGCAGCCAGAGGCCGGAAAAAAAGGTCATGTTTGTGAATTTGTTTAAGGAAACCTATGGGATATATTTAAATGAGGGTTTTTATACCTATAAATATACACATTCCAGAGTATTTTTAGTTTTTGTTATTAAAAAAAAAATAATATTAAGGTCGATACAGCATTTTTTGTAGAGCGCTCTGAAAAAAAGGTGAAATGTGGTGACCAAGATTGCTCCTCCTAATTTCATCAGACACAAAAAAATGAAATATATTATTAAACGAGATACTTAAAACTTGTACTTGTCATAGCCGTTTTTGAAAATATTGATTTTTCACAAAATGGCGGACTTTCGAACGTAGAAAAACAATTTTCGACCAAAAAAATCCTATGACAAGTACGAGATTATTATGTGTACAATAAGCCTGCAAAAAAATCAAAACGATCGGTTCACTGAGCTTTGAGAAATCTTGGTCACCGACTTTGAAAACATGGTTTCGAGAAAAACGCGTTTGAAAATAAAGGCCAGCATGGCGCGCCCTCGAAGGTGGTTCACTCACTAGGCTATAACTTTGTTATTTTTTTAAAATATCGACTTGAAATATTCACCACATATTCTTGAGACTTAAGGCTTTAAAAAAATGCAAAAAAAATTTTGAAAAAAAAGGTCTGACTGCGTTTCCCCCCTTAAGCAGTCAATAAAATGTTTATCTGTAAAAACATTTACATCATAGTTTTAACAGAAAATATTCGTTGTTGTTTCTTGATAAGTAAACAAGAAATAAAAAAATATTTAAAATAGAAATGCTCAGCTAACAGTACTGTTGAAAAAAGTTATTTTAAAATTATAGTCCATTAACTATTAGATAAAAATACTATCAAATAAAACATATCAAAAAAACAGCGGAGATATAAACATCAAGAGTAAAAGTTTTAAAATTTTTTATCGTTTTTTCTCATCTTAGGTAAAGTTGTTATACTAAAAATTCGACTTACTCCATAAGTCGAAAAATACTAAAAAATACTTTACAATATACTGAAAGATATATACACTATGTAGCACCAAAATAACGGAACTGTATTATAAATAACTCTCGCTAAGTAAATTACCAAGTTGTGTCAAACATTATTCTATTTAAAGATTTCATAGGAAAATACCTATCTTAGAGCACCTGTAAGAGATAGACGCATAGTAACCCGATATTTTTTGAAGATCTATTAATTGCCACAGTTCGGGGCGCCTAGTGAAGTGGGGGTTCGGTCAATTGGCTTTTCAAAATATTACCATTATAGTTCTTTTAGGCACCGCTGTTTGGATATTCTTTTTAAGAATTGAAATTATGTTGATTTCCCATCACATCTGGATTTTAAAACATTTAAGGTTATATAACCGAAAAAATAGCTTCTTGGTTGCACATAACCTCAAAAGTAGAGTAAAAAGGCATTTTTCGGGTATATAACCTCAATAATCTCAGAAGATATCTGATAACTTCTGATTTTCTTCAATTGTTATTTCTAAATTAACTTATAAAGCTCACTGATAACGGGTATTTTTATAGATTTATTTTTCTTATTTACCTTACTTGACCCGAAAATAGCGGTTTTTTCTTTTCTATTGTAAAATACAGCAGTTATTGCTGAGCGATATAATACAATTGAAAACTAAGCGTTATTTTGTGAATTAAAATTATTTGGTGAGCGGCGTAAAAAACCTTAAAGAATAGCGTTATTTTGCGTGTAAAAAATAACTGTTCTAAATGAGGTAGGTATTAAAACTCGATTATAATTGATTTTCAAATCTTAATTTTTCATAAAACTCATCAGCTATGCAGTTCCGTGCCTTAAATAACCCTTTCAACTTTTTCCATTGCATACCTTAGGGCGCATCAGTGCTAGTTTTGCCGTTGCACCGTTCACCTTCTTGCATGAGTACTGTAGACAGCATAACGCGGCACACGCTGTGTCGGCAATCCCGACATGCCCTTTAGCTATATATATGACACTGGCTGTCGTAATATGCGTTGCGGCGGCTGCTGCGCTGACTTCGACTTGACGGCGCTTGACGCTGTTGATGAAATAGTGGTGCGCTTACGCAGCTCCAATGCAGATGCAGTCTTTAACGCTGACTTTGGTGGACTGCTGCCGTTAGTGCTGCGGCTTTCTTTTGTCAGCTGCTGCTGCTGCGGCGATGTGTTGCCACTACTGCATGACAGCGAACGAGCTGTTGTTATTGAAATTCCTTCAAAGACTTTACATATGGAAGAAGTCGAACGACGATGTAAACGCGAGAAACTAGACAACTTGCGTTTGCCGTGCTGCTTTTGCAGTTCTTCGTTGATATTAATGTTGCTGCTAGTGTCGCTGGAAGCACATGACAGTTGCTCCGAACTGGAGCCTTGATTAAGCAGTTGCTCATCCTTGGTTGCATGGGAGTGCGTTGTGGACGATGACGTCGTCGATGCAGTCAGAGACATTTGTATGGGTTGCAGCGAGCAAGTTATTGAGCAGCACGAATCGGGCGATGAACTGTATGAATCGTCATTGCCTGCAGCAAAAACTAGGTCATCGCTGGATTTGCGTCCAAAACGGCGACTGAGATGATGAAAGAAACCCATGTTGCGTTCGTAGCGCGGTGAACTGTCAGTGGATGACATGGGCGACACACCGCGTTCTACGTGTCCTCTGTAGCTCCTGTTATTGTGTGGATGAAGACGATGCAGTCCCTCTGATGGGATGTCTATGAAGCAGACATGGGCAGCCATTTTAGATGATTTAATTTTAAATGTCTTTTTTTTTTTGCTATTTTTTACTAAAATCTTATTGTTTTTGCGAGATGCTGCATTAATATTTTGGAAACACAAATGGACTTAAGAATTTTAATATCGCCAAGTTCAGATTGATTTTCAGTGAAAGTTAGAATTTTTTGATTAATTTTTGTTTTTTTTTTATCTCGTTCTAACTTTCACTCTTCTTCGCTGCTCTATGTGGTTTTTAGTTTTTCGTGTTTGATTTAACAAAAAATTGGAAAACTTTTCACTTTGATTAAAAATTTTAGGTTTTAGCAGCCACTTCGCTCCTTTGCGAATGCAAACAATTGCTCGTTGCGGCTTCTTTTTATAGAATTGTCACTCTGAGCGCTGCAAGCTGTTAAGCGACTGCGCTTTGGCTATGTAGACTCTAGTACAGTGCTCTTTGAGAGTCTCTAGCAGCTTTTTGCTTTTCTGTAAACAAGCATTTCCTAATGTAGTCAATAGGATATGCGGTGCATTAAATGGTCAATGTCCTTAAAGTACGTTTGCAATTTTACTGCTTGATATTGTTACATTTTGCAAATTGCAGTGACTGACACTTGTTGAGGGAGTGATAGTCACAGGACAGTGTGTAAGAGTACACGTATAGGATAAATATAAAGAAGAATACATAAGACTATATTAAGTAAAAAAATAAGTTGGCTGTAACGTGGACGCGCCCTTAGATTTTGGCGGAAAAACGTATTTTTATTCTTGTCGTTATTTTTATCTCTATCCTTTCCCAAACTAGTCCTGGTCCTTATTTTCGTTTTTATACTTGTCATGATATTTGTACTACTTCCTGTCTTAACTCTTGATTTAACCAAATTAAACGAATTCCTGACCTTATCCTTGTGTCAATGCAAGCATAATCACCAGAGAACTTTTAGGTTAGCTCAAATTAGGGATTGTGTTAAGGTTCATGATTTATTCAAATCACTTTTTTTTTTGTGATTAAATTTGTTTTTACCTAAAGTTATTATAGGAGGAGAGGGGGAAGTGTACGCTCACATACAGTATAAAAATAGTCTACTAACGGAAATGTGGATATCAGTTCCATGCTTGTAATAAATACGATTTTTTAAAAATTTTATTCAAAGGCTGGGTCATTGGCTGGTTTTTTAAAATGCTATAAAAAGCACCGTTCAAACTTTCAATTATTTTATGGCTATCGAGGCTCTGCAGTAGCCCATCCTGTCAATCCCACTTTACAGGACATTTTCGATGATATCTTCTAGTTCAAAAATAGCGCGAATAATATTCAGTGTAAATGCTTGTATCGATCCTAGATTTTCTGTATAGCATCGATCTTTTACGGTGCACCCTATAGACAATTTTTTTAACAAAGTTGAATAACTCAGCAATGGTAGGTGAAGTCATTTTTAAACTTCGATAAACAAAGAATCATAATCTTTCTATATTCATTTTTCTTCACTCTTTATTCTTTCACTTATCCCACTACTTATCTTTATCTTTATCTTTATCCTCATCCTTATCCTTATCCTTATCCTTATCCTTATCCTTATCCTTATCCTTATCCTTATCATTATCCATATCCTTGTACTTATCCTTATCCTTATCTTTATCCTTATCCTTATCCGTATCCGTATCCTTATCCGTATCCTTATCCTTATCCTTATCCTTATCCTTATCCTTATCCTTATCCTTAACCTTAACCTTATCCTTATCCTTATCCTTATCCTTATCCTTATCCTTATCCTTATCCTTATCCTTATCCTTATCCTTATCCTTATCCTTATCCTTATCCTTATCCTTATCCTTATCCTTATCCTTATCCTTATCCTTATCCTTATCCTTATCCTTATCCCTATCCTTATCCTTATCCTTATCCTTATCCTTATCCTTATCCTTATCCTTATCCTTATCCTTATCCTTATCCTTATCTTTTTTTTTATTATCTTTATCCCTATTCTATTCCTTACCTCATTCCATTTTTTTTTCTTTGTTTTAGTATGAGCCTTGTTATTGCGTTCTTATGTTTTATTTCTTTCGTGTTTTTTAATAGAAAATTGTTGTTTAATTTTCTGCGTTATATGTAGGTGTGTCATGCTCATATAGAGAATGGGATCGCGTCATGGAAATGCGAACATTGTGAAATCTTATTTGTAAAATCTGTTTATTATCTCAAATCCAAGCTCATCAAAAATGTGTCCACAAACACATAAATCTTTAATGAAGGTTAAGTCGTCATTCTCTCTTTTTAATTCTTGTGTGCCTAGAACAATAAAAACCATCATAAAATCCTTGATTTCAACCTCCTTTAAATGACCACATAATTTTTATAACACGCCATTTAAATCACTGTCGCTAATGTCGTCGATTAGGAACCAATTAAATTTATGAGCCATCAAAATGACGTAGGATAAGGTTTTCGCGAAAATAACACGGTGAAGGATTAAAATCTAAAAGTTTACCGCTATGAGATCAAGCAAAATTGTTGTATTTTTACTTTGCAATATATTTGCTGGTGGTTACTTTGATGCTGACGTCAACAGATTTGAGGGAATAAAACTTTTTCATCTTTTTGGCGTGTGCCGCTTAGCAGGATATTTAATTTTGGTTTATTTGAATTAAAAACTAATTAATTGTCGATTAAGAAAAGGTCTTACTAACGGGTGTAAGATGATTTAATTCAGTTAACATAAAGTCTACCGACGTCTACAGTGACGCTCACCAGTAGCTTGACAGAAACGGTATAAATAAATTCAATCAATAGTCAATAGCTACATATGCAGATATCAATGATCAAAGCCCTGCCGTTCGTCGACTGCCTGCCACAGCGCTAGTCACATCCTATTAGTTGTCAATGAACCGTTCACTGACACTGCAACATGACAAAACATCATGAGGTTGTGTCCACGCGTGCAACAGTTCAAACTGCTATTGATATTTTTGTATCATGTCAAGATATCGATATCGCTCAATCCCTAGACTCTGTTGATTTTTCTCTTACTGAAACAATCCACTGCAATTAAAAGCAATACTCGTACAAATAAAAGGACATTAACAGTGACAAATGATGTGTTAGGAACGAACTGCGTCAATAGTTGTCGTCAAAGAGGACTGGCTGACTTTAAATATTAAGGTGGAATTGATTCAAACTGTTTAACTTGTTAAAGTTCAAAAAAATTCCAAGAGATTCAACTTCAACTCCTTTATACTAAAATTTAAACTTTAAGTTCTGAATTCTAAATTCTAGATTCTAAATTCTAAATTCTTAATTCTAAATTCTAAATTCTAAATTCTAAATTCTAAATTCTAAATTCTAAATTCTAAATTCTAAATTCTAAATTCTAAATTCTAAATTCTAAATTCTAAATCCTTATTTTTAAATTCTCAACTCAAAATTCTAAGTTATAAATTCAAATTTACAAATTCAAACTTCAAAATTTAAAATTTAAGATTCAAAATTAAAAATATAAAATTCAAAACTCAAAATTCAAAATTCAAAATTCAAAATTTAAAATTCAAAATTCTAAATTCAAAATTCAAAATTCAAAATTCAAAATTCAAAATTCAAAATTCAAAATTAAAAATTAAAAATTCAAAATTCAAAATTCAAAATTCAAAATTCAAAATTCGAAATTCAAAATTCAAAATTCAAATTCAAAATTCAATATTTTGCCGATTTTTTTACCATTTACTAAAGGTTTATCATCATCATGGAAACTCTTCAAAAATTCAAAATTCAAAATTCAAAATTCAAAATTCAAAATTCAAAATTCAAAATTCAAAATTCAAAATTCAAAATTCAAATTCAAAATTCAAAATTCAAAATTCAAAATTTAAAATTCAAAATTCAAAATTCAAATTCAAAATTTAATATTTTGCCAATTTTTGTACCATTTACGAAAGGTTTATCATCATCATGGAAACTCTTTAAATTTCAAAATTAAAAATTAAAAATTCAAAATTCAAAATTAAAATTCAAAATTCAATATTTTGCCAATTTTTGTACCATTTAATAAAGGCTTATCATCATCATGGAAACTCTTTAAATTTTGACAACGTTACGTTTCCCTTCACATCATCTTCAAAGATTTTTGACCACAAAACCACACTCAAAGGACATGCCTCGTACTGCTAAAAGAAAAACCAGCTTGTTGTGAAAGACTGAGTGCGATGAGTTGAAAATATTTCCCAGATATTCTGCGTCGCAGATTCTATCAAGAGCCATTTAAATACGCGGTGTATAAAAGATGCAGCTATCAAAAGAGATGATAGAGGAGATGAATAAATTAAATGTTCTTTTTCTGAACTCGGGAAAGAAAAACACTTTTAAAAACAAACATGTGAAAAGACAAGACAAGGAAAGACAATAAATACAAACTCAAAATAGCATCACTTCAACACTGATGGATTCCTTAAAGATATCAATGAACCTAACCATTCCATTGGATGTTGGGTGGTTTACTATCCCGCTGCCAACGGGTTGATTTGCTGCCATTGCTAATACGTTGTTTTGTACAGTGTTAATGTGTTGTTGTGGGAATTGCACTCTTGTATTATTATTATTATTGTTACTATTGTTTTGTTGTTGTGATGTCGAATACATCATTCGGCTTAATGAATGATAAAGATTGATTGACTTTTGATTGACACAAACAGATAAATTGATTAGATTTGATTGTGAATTGGTTAAGATTAGAAGAAAATGCTCTCCTAGTCCATTGCGACAAGAAATTAAATAAAAACAAACTCGTATAAAAATTAATATTTATATATTTTTCTGCTGTTAAACACAGTTTCATTAAAAAAATAAAAGTACAAAATGTATTATGCCCCTTCACGCAGTGCGTAAAAGGCGTATTATTTCTTTTGCAACTTGCCGCTCACATTGCGCTGTCTTCTGAGCGAGAAAACTGGTGGCGAATTTATTAGAAAATTAAAAGTGATATAAATTTTTTGACATCTTTGACATATTTTTGACACTTCGTTTGTAATTAATTTCAAAAGAAAACTTAAAATTATTTAATTATCTGATTGAAAGTGTCACGGCAAAGGTAATTCTGCATAATTTATTTATATTAAAAAATTCATAGTAAAAATACTTTTAGAATAAATAAATATTGCAGGGAAATATGGAAAAATTTTCGGGGCACTTATAATAAAATAAAGCAACGTAGAGTGCAGCAGTCGTGCAGCGCAGCACCTGAGCATCAAAATAAGCTCAAAGAGAAAACGTCAAAAAAGCATTGACAGGCGTTGGCGATGTGTATTCTGTTCAGGCAATAACTTTATCTCTTTTGCAGTAATTGTGAGGGGGTATAGAAATTATGTCGGACTTTAGAAATTGAGCCAAGTCTTATGGTCTCGTAAGATGCTCTTACACAGAACCAAAAACGTACTTAATAACAAAGAAAAAGTTCTTTGTCCCAATGTATTATACATTAAAATTGGTCCAAAGTACGAGCTCCTTGGTTCAATGAATCTTTCTTCTTACGTTATTTCTTTGATATGTTATGAAGAAAAATGATTAATTAATGACACATACAACTGTTACAATAAGTTAGTCTGTCCTAAGAAATTTTAAAACAATATCAAGATATATTTTAAAAAATCAGTTTCTTATTGAGATAAAATTCTCGAATGGTTTTTTAGATATTACAACACAAGAACTGGAACAAAATTTTAATGAACACGAACAATGAACTGTTCCTTAAAATTAAGAACAACGATTCATTGAGACAAAGAATTCGTTCTTTGGGGCAATGAATAGTTCTTAAAAATCAATGAATTTCGCTTTATGAACGAGATTCTTTGATTTTAAGAACAATATTTGGTTCAGTGTAAGAAATTGCGAAGAAGTTGGTCACTTTCGGGTATATTTGGACAATCTGAGTCCACCCAAAAATTTTAACACATTATTTTTAAAAATTTTCCAATTGATGGTTCCCTTTTCCATTTCATACCATTCAAAACCGTTGACCCACTCAGATAGATTATATCGAAAGAAAAAATTGGCAGAAAAGGTCCAAACCTTTAATAAAACTTTTAAAAAACATAAATTTTAACAATATGGAAACAGACTCTTAAGGCCAAACACATAGAAAGCATGCATGCCTCAAGCATGCATCATGCCTGTGAAGCATGCTTAGTTAAAGCACATAGAAAGCATGCATCGCATATGTGATAAATCTCTGAATAACTGAATAGAAATTTTAAATAAAAAGAAGTGAAAATACATTTAATCAAAAACAATTAAAAATGGAATAGGAGCATACCCTGCAAACATTTTCTGAGAACCTCAAAAAAATGACTCTAAAAAGAGTATTTCTTATGCGTGTTTTATGAGTACGCAATAAAAAGACTCATAAAGGAGTCTTTGATATTATTCTAAAATGATTGCTCAAAAATAAGACTCAAAAAATAGTATTTTTTATGCGTGTTTTATGAGTACGCAATAAAAAGACTCATAAAGGAGTCTTTGATATGATTCTAAAATGATTGCTCAAAAATAAGACTCAAAAATAGTATTTTTTATGCGTGTTTTATGAGTACGCAATAAAAAGACTCATTAAGTAGTCTTTGATATGATTCTAAAATGATTGCTCAAAAAAAAAAAGACTCAAAAATAGTATTTTTTATGCGTGTTTTATGAGTACGCAAAAAAAAAAGACTCATAAAGAAGTCTTTTATATGATCGTAAAATGACTATAAATTTTTGTACTATTACTTTTTATTTGAAATGTTTAAAAAAAATATTGTTATTTTTTTTTTTGTTTTTCAACCATCAAATACTTTAAATAAATTTTAATCTAAATATATATTTCAGCCTAAACTAATCATAATTACTTCTATGAGTTCTGAAAGAGTCCTCAGTATGATTCCATTCCATGATTCTTAAATATGACCATCAAAAGTGTCTTAATTTTGAGTCCAAAAGACATTTATGTAAGTTCTAAAAAAGTTTTTATTTAAAGTCTTTATTATGAATTTAAAAAAAGTATTTAAAATGAGTCTTAAAATATTCTAAATTTTAAGTCCAAAAAAATTCATTTCTATGAGTTATAAAAGAGTCTTTATTATGAGTCTTTAAAGAGTCTTTATTATGAGTCTTTAAAGAGTATTAAATATGAGTCTTAAAAGAGTCTAAATTTTGAGTCTGAAATGATGCATAAAGCAGTCATTATTATGAATTATATTTTGAGGCCCGAAACCTACGAAAATGTACTCATAAGAGTCTTTTTTTAGCGTATTATGACGATAAAAGCTCATTTATATGAGTCTTAAAAGACTCTTTTAAGAGTCATAATGTTGGCTGGGTATTTTATGCTTAATGGTTGTGTTGATATTGCTTTTATTTCACACATGTCTTCTGTCAATAGGGGCTTTCACATGGACGTACATGTCAGCCGACATTGTACGACGACAAACTAACGGGAATATTTTTTTTTAGCTTTCAAACGATCGGACATGTACGACGACTTCATTTTTTGCAGACTCTCGAGCGTAACACATCGGTAAAAAAACGAAGTAAAAACCTTTTTTGCTTTGCCTAAGCCGATGTTTACTCGATGAAAACTTTATAGAAATGATAAATGCAGCGAGTCGGACCGACAAGCTTTCACACGTCGGACATGTCGGACCGACCGGCAGAAAAATCAAACATTTTTGATTTTCTTCCGACATGTCGGTCCGACCGTCTCATTTGCTTTCGAACGATCGTACATGTCGTCGGACATGCCCAAGTCGGATGACATGTACGTCCATGTGAAAGCCCCTAATGCTTTGATGCCTGCAAAAAGTTAAAATATCGCCAACTTCAGGCATGCTTCAAGCATCATGCATGCTTTTAATGTGGGCTACTTCATTAGAATATGTATATTCAATTACAAACGTCAGATGCTTGAAGCATGCATGCCTCTTATGTGTTTTGGCCTTTAAAGCTAATAAAATTTTTTTCAAAATAGACCCGAACTAATAATATACATATGATGTTTGCTTCAATGATTACATGTTGTTTTCCATCAAATCTATGCAGTTCCTTAAAATACCTCAAACCGAAATCTTTATGTCTCTCGGCGGGAGCTAAGTTTTAATATTAAACCCCTAGTTTCTTTAGGAGGTTTTCTTAGAATTCTTCGTAGATTTTGTTCTTGCTATACGCCATTCGCTCTTTTCTCACCCGAACAATTTGACCCAACCTAATGTACATATGTACTCAGGTTATATTTTTATGGGTTTATTTTAGATTTGTTTTAGGCTTATGGCGGCCTGAATTGTTGAGTGGGTAGTGCGCTTGATGACAGCTCAAGGGTCTCCGATTAGAATCCCGGCCAGGCCATGGTCCTACGCTTTAACGTTTCTGCATTTCTTTTCTCATTACTAATGAACTGAAATTGAAAATTCATCAATATTTACGATATAAAAAGTTATAGTCGGTGTTAGAGAAGTTTGTGGATGGGAAGAATTCACTGAACATAGAAATAACTGAAGACAAGGTATTCGTAAAACACTTGAGTCAGATCATGGTACAATGAAAACAAGGTAGAAGCATTTCAGAGAGGCAGACTGCCGCAACTGTCAAAATGAAATTGACTGCCTGTAGAAAATCTGAAAACGATTACTTTTTTTATTTTTTTTTTTTCATTTTCATTTTCATATTACTATTGAAAGACAATTTTGGCTATGAAAAAGAGAGCGCAGTCCGAAATGCGTCTACCTCTGTTATTCTACCATGAGTCAGATTATAATTCACATATTTCTACGTCTTCCCGCCACAATAAGAACATTCTACACATGTTCCACTTGATTGCTCCTTCTTTCCCAATAATCTATCACTCCATTTCGAACCGAGGCTGGACTTAACCTGAAATCCTGGGTTGAAAGCTTAAAAAAAAAATTTTTAAAACAAAAATTAAGGCCAACTTATAAAGCTTATGTTCACACAGAGATTTTAGTTTCAGTTTCCAATAAAAAGTTGAGTTTTGCCATTGAACTCAAAATAAACTCTTGAGTTTCCATTCCAATGATGCAAGGTAAAACTCAACCTAAACTCAATTTGTTTTCTGATTTTATCAAAACTCAATTTGAGAAATGCCTTAAAGTATGCTAACGTTCAGATGAAAAGGTACGTTCAAATTTAAATTTTTAGATGACAAGGTACGTTCAGAGCATTGAGCATTTCATAGTCCGGTTTCACTGTATTATACTGTTGTTTGTGAGCAGTGTTGGTTGCCACAAAAAACTGTTGAAATCATAACTAACTAGCTTTGTTGTTGTAACTAGCTCCAAATCCATGTCCAAGTCATGTCATAGTCCTTTGGTTATTGTTGGTTCTGGTGTTGTTGTTGTTGTTGTTAGTAGTGGAGTTTTTGTTGTTGGTATTGGTGTTGGCATTGGTGTTGGTGTTGTTGGTGTTGTTGCTTTTTTTATTGCTTTTTTTCATTTGCTTCTCCAATGGTTGTACTTTTCCTTGGTGCATTAACTTAGCCTTAGCTGCATGTAATTTATCCAGCAAAAGTGATGGATATGCGTCACATTAGGCGGTTCCCTGAAGGGCCTCATGACGCCGTCAATGTTTTTTTTGTAATTTTTATCATGTGCCCGAAGTCCTCAACTTAATTTTCGTTTCTTAAAAATTACTGTTACGCGAGTAGTACAGAGTTAAAATTCCATGCAACGTTTTTTCGTTTTTCATGGTTGTAGCAGTTTTGCTGCATTATGTAGTTGCCACCCTGAAATCATAATGACAAGAATTTTTTTGTAATTTAGTTGTGAGGCGTAATAGCACATCTATGCCGTCGTAAAACAAAATTTACCGCAGCACGTCTCCTGAGTGAGTAAAAATTCCATGCAACGATATTACATTTCTGTTACATACATATGTTGCTATATTCACGATCTGGTGACGTCGGAACTTTTTGTTTTTGTCGAAAGGCCAGGAATAAATCCTTCATTTTCCTTCTAACAAACTTAATAACACGCACAACACAATTGATCATAAGAAGCTAGGTCAAAGTCCTTTCAAGGGCTGAAATGGCCAGTTATTTTTTTTATTTTTTAATACTCTGCGAGTAATAATTCCATGTAACAAATTTTCAGTTGCGTTGCTTAAGCAGCTCCCACAGCGTTCCGATGACGTTTTGAATTTTTGGTTTTTTTTTGTAATGAAGTCAAAGAATTAGCCTTAACGGTCGTATCATTTTTTTAGTCATAGTTCTTATATTCAGCGAGTAACAATTCAATGCAACGCCGATGAATTTTGGAAAGAATTCATTTTTCAACTTTTTTGGAAACCTGCGCGGTAAAATGTAACTTCGTCACGTCAAAAAATCCACAAGTTGCTTAAAATAGATACGAGGGTTGCCTTTTAAGTTTTGCGCCTAACAATGAAAAGATAGTGGTTAGTCAGTGAAATTGTTTTTATTGTTTTTCAAAGTTTTCTCCAAGATGAATTTTATGCATTCGTTTGAACCAATTTTTGGCAACAGTTGTGCCATTCTGAAATGGTACCTCCGAAACCAGGTTTTTTATGGCCTGAACGGCCTGGTTGTTTTCTTAATGTGAGAGAGCAAAAAGAAGTCATCGGGTGCCAAATCGGGACTGTAAGGCGGATAACCCTTCTATTCCTAAAAATCTAAAGCTTCTTTGTTTCAGCTGATGTGTGGGAATTCGCATTGTCGTGATGGCGAATGATCTTATTTCGGTGGTTGGTTTTCCTCAATTCTCCGAAGACTTCCGGCAAACACATGGTTGTGTATCATTCCGAATTTACAGTTTTCTGTTGCTCAACTGGTACAGTTGTGATATAACCGGCAACCATTTGTTTGGATGTGCTGTGTTTTGCTCAGTTTGAAAGACCCAAACGGTGGATTACTGCTTTCTCTCGGGCTCATAATCGTAGATTCATGATTCGTCACCTCTGGTGATATAGTTGATCTGTTTCGAACCACCCCAGCTGTATTTTTTCATTATTTCCTTACACCCATCAAGACGAGCCTTGTTTTGAGCAACCGTCAAATTATGAGGAATCTAAAGACAACCTTTGTACCATATCGAATGTATGGTATGGTCCCACCAATGCCTAAGGATGACTCCATCTCCCAGTATGTTACATTAGGGTGACAATTACTGGTATGGCCATGAATAACATTTTTTGGATCACCAAGTATGAGTGTTAAAAGTGTGCCATTGTGTCTTAAAACAATACCTGTAAAGTTTCATGCAGATCGGATATCGAAAAGGCGAGGCGGATGGCGACTGAATTGAAAAAAAGTACAAGTTTTTATCACAAAAATTGGGTTTTTGTTGACTATTTTTAATATTAAGGACACTTAAGTTAATTATTTAAACTAAATTTTAAATTTATTAGTAAGGAAATTTTAATAGCTTTCCAAAAAGCCTTAGACGATCGAAATCGGTTGCAATTTGCGAAAATGATTACAATTTACTCTTTTTCACTATGAATGGATTTCATGATGTTCGAAAGTAGTAGTTTTTGCAAAATATTTGTACGGAAAAGTAAATTTGATTGTATTTAAAACTTAAAATAACTCTTTAAATCGTGGCGTCCGTGGCGTAGTTGGTTAAAGTGCGTGGCCGCTATGTCAACGAACCTGGAGACCCGGGTTCGAATCCCAGCAGCGACAGAAAATTATTTGAATTAAAATAATTTTTCTGTACGGCCGCCACCTCTCTGCAGACAATGGCAAACCTCAGAGAGTAATCAAAATGCCATGTAAAGCTTCTTGAGAACATGAACATTCTGTTCATCGCCGTTCGGAGTCGGCGTTAAACCCATAGGTCCGGTTCTCGGTCAATTGTGTACAAACTTAATAACACGCACAACACAATGCTTGATCATAAGAAGCTCAAAGTCAAAGTCCTTTCAAGGGCTGAAATGGCCAGTTATTTATTTATTTTTTTTTTAACTCTTTAAATCGTACTCTAGTGTTAATTTTATTTGATTAGTTTATACAGTTATGATAAAAAAAACACAGATATTAAAGAAAAAATATAAATTTTTTCTATTAAAATGTTGTTTTGCAACGTAAAAAGTGGGCTTAAAAGTAGAAAATTTACCTCAAACAGGGTATTTATTTATTTATTTTATTTGTTAGCTTTATAAATCAAATGGATTAATAGTACATTGGGATGGCAAGATACTACCAGAAATTACAGGTTGTGATAAAATTGAACGGCTTCCAATTATTGTAAGCTCTGTTGGTATCGAAAAATAACTCGGTGTGCCGAAACTAGTTGATAGAACGGGTCAGGCTATCGCAAAGTGAGTTTTTGATACTCTGATCGAATGGATACTTGCTGATAAAATTGAAGGAATGTCGTTTGATAAGACTTCCTCCAATACTGGCAATGTCAAAGGTGGATTTATTTTGCTGGAATAACTCCTTAGTCGTGACTTGGAATATTTCGCTTGTCGCCATCACATCTATGAAATTGTGTTGCGATATGTGTTTGAAGTAAAATTCGGAAAAACTATGGGTCCGGATGTTCCTCTTTTCGAAAAGTTCAAGCGAAATTAGAATAAAATTGATCTCCATAAATTTAGTAGAGGAATTGAGGATGAATTTGAATTTTGTTAAAAACGCAATTTTATATGCAAATGTGAACGAAGCAATATCCGAGGTGGTATTAGATAAAATAAGTAGCCATTTATGGTATTTATCCCAGGAATTGATTGCGTTGTCGTTTTTCGATCCCTTAGTTTCTCACCTAGAGAAGAGAAAAATGGTTCAAAATCTTAATCTCAAAGCTGCGAATTCGGCTAACAGAATAAAAGTTACCATCAAATCGTGTGATCTACAACGAATATACTCAACAAAAGCAATAAGCGATTTTGTCACGGCCAATACTAACAGATTTTTCGATCGTTTCTGCATTGAAACGCAATTTTTAGAATTGGATCCAGCAACATGGGAAGGTCGAGAAGATTACAAGGAAGAATACAACTTTTGTCGTAATTTGCTTGTCGTAAATGATACTGCTGAGAGAGCTGTAAAACTGATGACCGATTTCAATAAAATTCAAGCAAGACGAGTAGAGGAGAAAAAATTCGTTATTCAAGTCGTTGAATGGTATCGACGCGAATCTGTTAATAAAGCGACTATGTTAAAGCCGAATTCCCCACTGGTATACTTAATTTTTATACTGATCTAAATTCAATTGATTTTTAATTTTATGTGTTTTCATTTAAATTGATTGTTCAAATTTGCTCAAACAATTAAGTGTTAATTGACAATGACTTCCGCAAATCGCAACCGATTTTGATCGTATAAGGCTTGTTGGAAAGCTATTAAAATTATCTAACTAATAAATTTAAAATTTTGTATAAATAATTAACTTTAGTGTCCTGAATTATAAAAATAATCAAAAATAAACCAAATTTTGTACTAAAAACCCATTTTTTTCAATTCAGTCGGCATCCGCCTCGGCTTTTCGTTATCCGATCTGCATGAAACTTTGCAGGTATTATTTTAAGACATAATAGCACACTTTTAGCACTCATACTTACTGATCCTTGTTACTTGAAAAATAGCTGTCACCCTAATGTTACATGCCGGTCTGCCTCCAACAGTTTACGTACAGAATCGATGTTTTCTGCCACAACAGCCGTTCTGGGATGACCTTCACGAAATTCGTCTTGAAGAGACAGACGACCAAGCTTAAATTTACTCAACCAGCGTTTTAAAGTTGCTGGGTGTAGTGTTTCATTACCAAAAGTCGAGCAAAGTTGATCGATGCATTCTTTTCTTGTCAATCCACGTCGAAAATCGTAAAAAATCATCAGCCAAAAATGTTCACGTGTTAATTCTATTTTTTTGCTGAAATACAATTTTCAAACCACTCTAAACAACACAATAAGCGCACACACACCAAAACGTTGTGAGTACGTTCATGCTAGAAAATGTAAAATTTTCGAATGGCTCTGTGAGAATTACAAGAATAACCAGGAAGAGTTGCTACAATCGTTCCAATGACATGACAACTGTTTTCACTAACAACACAGTCAAGGAAACACGTGCTACGCGCTGGATGTTCTTCTGCGCATGATACAAAAAGTGTAAACAAATGAAAACATTTTGCAGAAGTGCATTGCTGCAGTTCAAAAGCTTCAAAGTGCATTCCACTCTGCAAAAAGCTAGCAAGAGAGTAAGAGCGAAGAGTGTAAAGTTTTATTCCAAGCACAGAGTTTAAAGCTCCATTTGCTTGAGGTCTGCGAATAATTTTGGCATAAAGCTGTTTCACTGCAAAAACTGAAGTAGCGACATAAAGAAGTGTTGCGACCACAACTAACGTTTAAGTAAAAACATTGAGTTTTAATTTTTAAAATTTGATTTTTTATTTATATTTTTTTCTTATAGCTTAGAGCTTAAATAATTGATATAGTTGAGATACTTAGGAATACTTATAATTTTAACTATATTTTGCTTAGCTTAAAATTGTGTTAGAAAAATAATTGGTACGTATTTGTTTTTGGCTAAAGTTAGGAAATTATATTTTTTTGTTTTTTTTTTTTAAAACAATTCAAATCACAAATGAATGTTTTTTTTAAAGACTTTTTTGGTGTTCAGATTTTTGTTGTTGATTAAGAAAAATAGTATCTAATAGAAAAATTATTAACAACAAGCATAGATATTCGTTTATGATTGAGGTCAAAATGTATGCTCGCATTTTTATTAGACAGGCAATTTGTGCTTAATTAGTTAAATTAACTTTTTTTAAGTTTTTATTTTATTTATATATAAAAATGAATTTGGAATTTTGTGTGATAAATTTTTAAGATTCTTGCAAAAATCGTTAATACGTTTGTTTTCTTGAAGTGAGCTTGTTGAAAGGATAGTTTTTATTTTCTTGTCTGTTAGCAAGTTTTGGAAGATTTTTTCTTTGATTTTTCTTTAAAACATTAAAAACGAAGAATAAAAAAAATTAAATGTCAAAAAATGTTTTAACATTTTTGGCGATATTTTTATAAAAGTTAAGTATGAGTTTAAGGTTCTTTGTTAAAATGACATTTCAGAACTTTTTTTTTAAAAGCTTTAATATTTTTTGCTGTACTTAAGGTTTTTCTCTTTTTTAATTGA
Source organism: Pherbina coryleti (assembly GCA_943735915.1). NCBI lineage: Eukaryota > Metazoa > Arthropoda > Insecta > Diptera > Sciomyzidae > Pherbina > Pherbina coryleti. The sequence continues at coordinate 81,493,153 of OX030952.1, read as the reverse complement.
AAATTGAAAAAATTTTAAATCAAATTTAAGTAAAAATTGGAATAAAATAATTTTTTTTTATTCAAACTTAAAGCTTTTTTGAAAAAAAAAAAACAGTACAAGAAACTGTTGTTTATAAGTGTCAGATATTTTGCTAAATTTAGTTTTATAAATAAATTTAATTCAGCAAAAATTTACTTTTTAAATCCACTTTTGGAAGACCTCTTCTATTTATTTTGAGAAAATTGCTTTTTAAGCTTTAAGCTTATTGCACGAAATTCCCGTTTTTTAGTTTTGACATTTTTCAAACTTTTAAAGTTTAGTTTTTAGCCTAAAATATTATTTTTAGTAGTATTTTTTAATGCTTTTTTTCCACACGCCCTCCATTTTTAAGTCTCTTACAATTTGAACTTTTCAGTGCCTATGGTTATTGTTTCTTTATTTTTTACCGCTATGCGTTAGTTTTAAATAAATTCTCAATGTCCGAAAAAAATAGTTGTAGGTACTTTTTACACATTTCTTAGGCACTGCTGCAACGTCAACACTTAAACTTAGACAACAACTAGAAATTTTGACAATTCTAGCATTTAACAATGTTTTTTGTTTTCGTTTTAAAGCCTTTGTTCCCACAACTATAACAAGCAAGCTTATCTATCGAACTCTACTCAACTTCAACGCTGATGAATCGCTTATCTGTAGGCATAGCTGCAGCATAAGGAGGAACGTGGCACGCGTCTTGTTGGCAGGCCGGACATGCCCTTCAGATAGACATAGTTAATGGGCTGTCGCAGAATACGCTGCTGCTGTGGCTGCGGCTTGGCGGCCTTCTTGGCGGATTCGGTCTTTTTGCTGGCGGAGGTCTTTTTATCTTTCTGCTCGTTCTTGCTGCGTTTCAGTGGCGTGCTATTACAACTCAGCGAACGCATCGATGTTGAGGATGAGGATGAGGATGAAATGTGCTGCAGTACGCGACTCACCGAAGAGATGCTGATGCGATTCAAGTGCAGTCCTTTAAGTGGCGTGCGTGCGGAGAACTTGTAACCGGAGCGGTTTGTCGCTTCAGTTGCAGCATTGCTGTGGCGATTGTTATCATCATCATCATCATCATCGTGCTCATTGTAGTTATCATTATCGCGATCATTCATCACGCTAACAGAACGAAAGCAGGCGGATGGCGAGTAGCTGCGGCGGTGCTGGCGTTCATGTCGATAGCTGGAGTCATCTAGGTCGTTTTCATCGTTGCCGCAGCTGGACATGCGTGAGCTGCCAGAGCTGCTGGAAGCTCGTGACGAATGTCCATCGCTAGACAGATCAATGCTGGAGCTGTGTATGTGCTTATCCGAGCTGGAGCCACGATCTAGGCTCAGCGAGAAGGAGTCTGTCGAGGAGCTACGTAAATCGTCCTGGCTATTGTAGACAACCAGCTGGTGTTGCACACGACGTCCCAGACGCTTGCTTATGCAGTATAAGAAGCTCATGGCACGCTGGCGATGCGGTGAGATAAGCTTGGGCTGCTGCGAGTTGCAGCTGGACTTGAGCTCCTCCGAATAGATGGAGTTTTCGTAGCTGGAGTGATTGTTGTTGTTGTTGTTGTTGTTGCTGTTTAAGTTAACCATTTTGGCTGTTATTGTTTGTCTTTTTAGAGTTCAAATATTTGTTATTTTGCAAAATTTTTCACTTATTTTGTATTTCACAGTAATTTTTTCAAAGTTCTTAAAACAATGTTTTTAATCCTATTTTGAAAGAGTGTCTTGCACAATTTTTTGGTTTTTTTTAGTACAGTTCTTTAAGCAAAACACTTAAGTTCTGTATGCGCTTAAAATCTTTTATTTTAATTTTTTGTTGGTCACTTTTTAAAATTGTCTTGTTTTAATCCTTTTTTAAGTTGCGTTTTGCTGGTTGCTTTGTTTTTATTTTTCAAACACAAATGCTTGATTACTAGCCAAGAGTGCTTGCGAACTCTTGTAAGTAACATTAATGTCTGTTGCTCCAAGTGCAATATGCTTGGCTTTTATATGCTGTGTCCTGGCTCTCGTCACGCTAACCTTCGCCAAGCTGTGAGCTTCTCGGTGGCTGGCTAACCTTCGTTGTTTTACGTAGTTCTACGAGGATAGCTCGTTGAAAGCATCGCTAGGTTAGCTAGCGGCTGCGCCTTGAAGCAGTTCACTCAATCGTGCAGTAGGCACGTTCGTGTTGAGAAACAATTCGGCGCTTGTTTTGAATGTCCTTATAGGATACAACGTGATTTTTGACACCAAAACTTAAACTCGCAGCACTGCAATAGTTGTGTAGTGGAGAGGGGGGAAGGGTTGAGCAGCAATTGTAATGCGCTGTAGTGTGACTCTGTCCAAACGGCGCCTGTTTCTTTCAACTTCTAAAATTTTTCCAATAACCCGCTGCTGTGCCCCACAATTGCTTTTATCTACTTTTCTTCTGGGCGCGTGAATATTTAATTTGTTGAAGGTATCGCGTTATTTGAACGCTTTGCCTAAACCCCGTTTAGGCATTCGTTCGCTGTAGCTAGCTGATCACCTGTTGCTATTGTCCTGCGGCGCCTCGTTGTCTTGCCTTCGTTGTAGACGAACACGTTTGTTAAAATGTTTTAAATCTTTGAATGCGTTACACTCGCTGACTTTGTTGACTGACTTTCTTGACTTCTCGACTGCACGCACTGTTTAGAATTTGTTATTTTTAAAAACGTGATTCTTTTTACGCTTGCTTTACTTTCTTCTCGACGCGTTGCCAGTGTATTCAACAGGCATCACATGTATTTCCGTTGGAAAAGTTTTCTTTTATTAAAGGTGTTGCTGCTGTTGCTGTGGATGAACGTGATTTTCATGCGTCATTTAAAGTTAGCTTTTACTTCAGCAGGTATTTTGCAATTAGAGGAAATTCTGGCGGTTGTATTTGCCAATCGATTGAGTGTTGGTGTGCTTTTGAGTGTGCCTCTTGGCGCCGCGTTAAAGTCATGTGTCGCGTACCATTTCGCTGAAACACATGTTCGGCATTTCATGTTAATTAGTGAGTGGCTCGGAAGTGATTGAAAACGTTTTGTCGATGGTTTTTGTTGACTTTTTGCTTTTCTTTCTTACATCAATAGAGATTTGAGAAGAGTTGGATAGTTTTTTTTTTTTTTTTTTTTTTTTTTTTGGGAGGTGTTCTAGGGGGTTCTAGCGAAAAACAGCAATATCGAGATAATCAATTACACTAAACGAGATAATTTTTTCTTCATGATATTCTTTTCGATTTTTGCAGTATTAAGTTTGTTTTAGAAAAAAACAAAAATTGAATTTGGCTGTATCGTGGACAGCGTATTTTAATACTTATTCTTATTCTTACCAAAGAATAAGTTATTCTTATCCAAAATTTGATTTTAATGTGTGTCCAAATGTTCGAATCCTTTTCTTTATTCTTGTTTTCTCACTTTCCCACTTATTTTCTCAATCCTTGCCAGAAATGTGTGTATCTAGATCTTTGTCCTATTCTTCGTCCCATATCCTGTCCCTTTCTTTTTCCCAATCTTGTTCTACAAGTTTTTTTAGATGTGTCGAAATCTTTGTCCCAATACTTGTCCTAATCCTTGTCGTAGTAATTTTCCCAATCATTCTCGTACTTGTCCTAATTTCAATTTTAATTTAATTTTTTATATTTTTATTTTATTTTTTCTTTTGATTTTGCATTTGGTGCATTTAGATTACTTTAAGGATTTTCATGAGAGGTCTTATGACAACATCAATTTTTTCTTTATTATTATATGACTGAAAATCTCAGCTTTTATGTCCTTCCATAAAATGTACCGTAGCATCAATAGCCACGGTGCTAAGGTACATTTTATGAAACGTTATCTGTCACCTGGTGCTCAAATAATTGAAGTAATGTGAACGCACCGGCTCATACGTCATATCTGTACGTGATTATTTGACCAAAGACAACGTTCATACCGTTTCCCAAGCTCCATATTCACTCGACATAGCTCCTTGTGACTTTTTCCTATTTCCACGACTCAAGTTACCACTTCGCAAAAAGCGTTTTGAGACGATTGAGTCGATAAAGGAGAGTTCGCAGAAGCAGCTGAAGGCAATTCCAAAATCAACCTATGAAAAGTGTTTTTAAGGTTGAAGGAAATAAAAGGAATTTTGATGAATAATTGAACTGTTTTAATGGTATTTAAGAATTTTGGGTATTTTTTTGATAAGAAGGTATTTTCCATGAATTAATCTGATATACTTTTGCATGCGTTTGAACAAATTTTGGAAGCATTTTTTCCACTCTGATTAAGGTAATTTGAGGTATTATTAAGGTAAAACGGAATTAAAATCTTTACCGATGGATCCAAGCTTCAAAAGCAGGTAGGGGGAGGAATTTACTCCCAAGATCTGGAAATAGAAGCTTCCTTTAGACTCCCAAACTATTGTAGTGTCTACCAAGCGAAGATAATGGCTATATATGAAACCGCTAAGATTTTAGGTCAGAGAGACCTTAGGGGAAAGAATATTTACATATTCTCAGATAGTCAAGCTGCGCTAAAAGCGCTGAACTCACATATTGACAACTCTAAAAATCTCACTGAGTGCCGCAGATCTCTTAACGAGATGGCAAGGTTATTCAGGATCCACCTCATATGGGTACCCGGTCATAGGGATATCGAGGGCAATAATCTGGCTGACGAATTGGCAAGGAAGGGTACGACCTCGTACACCCTCCAGTGCAAGAACAATTCTTTGAGTCTTGCACAGGCACGTTGGGAACACCTTGACACATGTAGGGTAGCTAAGCTAACGTGGCCTCGCTACGACCTAAAACGCACTAAATCACTGCTTGGATTAAGCAGAGTAAATTTTTCAAAAATAGTAGGAATCCTCACGGGTCACTGTCTAATCGGAACACACGCTCTTCGATTAGGACTTATATCAAATGATTTCTGCAGAAGCTGCAAATGCGAGGAGGAGGAAGAAAATGTCCAGCACTTCCTCTGCGAATGTCCGGCGCTAAGTAAAAGGAGATTGGAAACTCTGGGCCATCCTTTCTTAAATGGACTTACCGAAGTCTCATGTCTGGAAATCGAGCATATAATGAAATTCATAATCCGATCGAAATGGTTTGTTGAGGAGGGATATCTCTCATAGGTCAAAAGAGATTATGTGGTATCACAACGGGTCTGCACTGGCCTAAGTGTACGAGTCGTCTGTCGGCTCAGCCATAAGAACCTAACCTAACCTAAGGTAATTTGAAAAGAGTGCAAACAGCTAGTTCGGCTGTCGAAAATTGTCGACCACGTCATTTTCTATTATTTCCGGAAATAATAAAAGTCATTGGGTCTCAAAACTGGGCTGTACGGCGGATGACCCATCAATTTGATTTTTTGGCTTTGAGTGGGGATATTTACGAAAATGTAGTGTTCCAAATACATAATTTTCACATAAACAATAATCAACTTAAATGAAATGTAAAGCGTTTATTTCTCTCTGCTGCCCGTAATTTTCAACCAAGCTAGGTGCTTTTTTTTTAAATGTACATCATTACGGTACAAAGGTAATAGGCAAACAATTTAAAAATCATTCAAAAACACTCTTAAAAAAGCGAAAGTGATATTAAATAAAAAAATCGATATTTGTTTGGGATGAATGTCGAATGGCTAACTAAAAATCATTAGAAGCATTGGATAGAGCAATGAGAGATCTACGAGGAAATCAAGAATTGTTTCGCGGTGCTTTGATACTGTTAGCTGGAAACTTGAGACAAGCATTACCAGTCATTTCTAAATCTACTGCTTTCGGAAAAATAAATGCATGCTTGCTATTTTTAATCCTATGGCAAAATGTAAGAACACTCACACTAAAAACAAATGTACACTGAGAAAATTGAACGCCTTAAAATCAAAGAAAAAAAGTTGTTAAAAGACTGTAACCAAAATATCTTTGCTACAAGGAAAATATCGTTGCACTAATGATTTATTCTTTAACTAAGCAACTGCTGCATCTTTGAAACAAAAGACTGAAGTTCTTTGAAGCTAAATCAATAAAAAAATATTTGCCGTAAAGATAAATTATTAACTATAACGATTTAATTCTTTGTTAACAAGAATTTGTTAACAAAGAAAAAGTACGCAAAATCAACAAATTTTCTTTGTTTTCTTGAAGCTAAGCATCGTTGTTTCAAAGAAAAAACTATTACTTTAAAGAATTTTTTCTACAAAATCATATTTTTCTTAAAAATACACACGCTTATAGTTCGCAGTTACTTTGTGGGCAATATGTACTATTTAAGGCAATTGATGTATTAATATATATAAGTTGTAATTGGCACTAGATTAAATCGTATGGGTAAATGGTCAAAGGGAAGGGGGGAGGGGGAAGGGGTTTGGAAGGAGAATGGAGAAGGGGTGAGTAATATAAAGAAAAGGAGGACATACAAAGATAGTAATAAGGAAATTTAATTTTTTAAAGACGTACATCTTTGTCACAAAAATTTAAGGCTTTGATATAAAGTGTATTTATCATGCGAATTTAACAATCTTTGTGCCTTTGCCGTAAGGATGTTTTATCTTTGGACACAATCTAACCAATCTTTGTCTTTGTAATAGTCTTTGTGGCAAAGTGTATTTTCTTTGGTTTTACGATTTTTTTCCCTGAGTGTACCAAGATCTGACACTGAAGTATCGTTTGAGTTTTAAAGTATCTGCCGCTTTGCTTTTCCAGGGTTCTTCTTCTGTACTTTAGTCTACTTTTATAAAGTCACCTGACTCTCATTTCCCACAACTGCACCAACGAGAAACAAAAATTGAAAGGATATTTTGAACATCTAACTAAAAAAATAAATAAATAACTGGCCATTTCAGCCCTTGAAAGGACTTTGACCTAGCTTCTTATGATCAATTGTGTTGTGCGTGTTATTAAGTTTCTACACAATTGACCGAGAACCGGACCTACATGCTTAACGCCGACTCCGAACGGCGATGAACGGAATATTCTCGTTCTCAAGAAGCTTTACATGGCATTTTGATTACTCTCTGAGGTTTGCCATTGTCTGCAGAGAGGTGGCGGCCGTACAGAAAAAATTATTTTAATTCAAATAATTTTCTGTCGCTGCTGGGGTTCGAACCTGGGTCTCCAAAGTTCTTTGACATAGCGGCCACGCACTTTAACCAACTACGCCACGGACCCCACGAAACAAAAACAAAAACAAAAACAAAAATAAAAATAAAAACAAAAACAAAAACAAAAACAAAAACAAAAACAAAAACAAAAACAAAAACAAAAACAAAAACAAAAACAAAAACAAAACAAAAACAAAAACAAAAACAAAAACAAAAACAAAAACAAAAACAAAAACAAAAACAAAAACAAAAACAAAAACAAAAACAAAAACAAAAACAAAAACAAAAACAAAAACAAAAACAAAAACAAAAACAAAAACAAAAACAAAAACAAAAACAAAAACAAAAACAAAAACAAAAACAAAAACAAAAACAAAAACAAAAACAAAAACAAAAACAAAAACAAAAACAAAAACAAAAACAAAAACAAAAACAAAAACAAAAACAAAAACAAAAACAAAAACAAAAACAAAAACAAAAACAAAAACAAAAACAAAAACAAAAACAAAAACAAAAACAAAAACAAAAACAAAAACAAAAACAAAAACAAAAACAAAAACAAAAACAAAAACAAAAACAAAAACAAAAACAAAAACAAAAACAAAAACAAAAACAAAAACAAAAACAAAAACAAAAACAAAAACAAAAACAAAAACAAAAACAAAAACAAAAACAAAAACAAAAACAAAAACAAAAACAAAAACAAAAACAAAAACAAAAACAAAAACAAAAACAAAACAAAACAAAACAAAAACAAAAACAAAAACAAAAACAAAAACAAAAACAAAAACAAAAACAAAAACAAAACCAAAACCAAAACCAAAACCAAAACCAAAACCAAAAACAAAAACAAAAACACTTTTGTTTCTCTGCAGCGCGGGCGGCTAATATGCGCGAGTCGTTTATCGACACCAAGTCTGGGGGCACAGAGTGGGCGGGGAAGTAGTTAACTTGACGCTCGAGTGTACAGTTTTGTATATATGGGTGACTCTCATTACCCGCTAATTCCCATTACCATATTCTCCCCTACGCGTTCAATTGGATATGAATTTTTAAAACAATTGTTGAAAATTGGGGATGGTACAAGGCCAGTCGACAGGAATACAGGAATGTAAACATTACCAACCGATTTTTGTCGTTTCACTCAATCAAAAGAGAACTGATTTTTAGCTTGTTCCCAAACAGAGAATAACAGTACAAAAATCAGGCTTGGTTAAGCGAGTGAGCAATCCTGGCCGGAAAGAATAAAGATGTCAATATTCTTAACAAGGCTCTATTTCAATCATTATGAGGTTATTTATTATAACACGGAATTGAATTGGCACCAAGTTAGCCATCAAAAAATATTGAAAAATGTTATAGAAGGGTAATTCCATTGTGACGGGTGTGACCATGATACTTACATTTTTTGATATAATTAAAAAATATAAAATTTATAATTAAAAAAAAGGTTGCGATTCCCAAGGTTATAAAGTTGCTAAACATTTAATAACAGGTAGATACTGAAAGAACACGATTTCTGCTCAGAATAGCCATCAGAAGACTGTGACGGGTGTGACCTTACAAATTTGAGCTTTTTTAGAATTATAACTTTCAGGATATATTCTGTAAAATTTTCCGTAGAACGCACACAACAATTTTGGTGTTGTACATTGTTTAAAGTTTTTTGATTGTATTAGATCGATACTTACTGCCTACAAAAAACAATTTTTTCTTAAAAAAAACTTTTTATAAAATGTGACGGGCGTGACTTCTTTATGTGACGGGTGTGATCTAGTATGAATATTCGAAAAGTTTGAAGAAATAAATCTTTTAATTGATTTCATTAATAAAGTTATACACACACGTAACAATATAATAAGATATTTACTTAATCGCTATATCATAGACAGCAGAATACTCCAGGCGAGCATGTTTGAAGGGAATTTTTTCTAAATTTAATTTAATCTCAATTCTTAATTAAATCGCAAGCATATACAGAGGCTGTATCCGCTCTTTCATAGCATCATTTTATAAATCCCTGTACATCACTTCACGCTTCGTTGTTGAATTTCGCAATTTATAAAACGCAACGCTTCACGCCGTGATCTTCAGCGTTGAGTAACGCAATAGCGTAGTGAAAACAGTACAAAGTTCGCATTTTATAAAACGCAGCACTTGAAATTCGTTCACTTGAAATGTCACTTTCATCACTTGCTCTTGAGCTGCCGTTAGAACGAATAAGTTGGTATTGAAAGGGTAATAACTGTTTGTTTCACTCATATATTCTTAAATGTGTAAATATATCGTTTAAATATAGGTTAAAGACAGCAACAACGAACCAACAGTTCGATTTGTTGTTAAAAGAAATAAAAAACTACCGCAGGCAATAAATGCTTCGTGTTTGGCCAGTGTTTGGCGTTTATATTCCAATTTCAATTTAATGATGGCTGAAGAGAACAGCTGCTATGGTTGCCAATAAGTCAGAATTTGGTGAATCTTAAATATTTCAAAGATTTGCAATAATGATGCTATTTTTATTTTACATGTGACAACCCTAAACTGTTGTTGACTGACAGTTCACCGTGGTAACGTAACATAGCTAACGCAATTACGTAGTGATTAATAAAATGCAAATTTTAAATCCAAGTGATGCGCCGCGTTAGCGTTGCGTTTCATCACGGTGATTTATAAAATATTGTCATTAAAGTTATACATTTTTTTAATATTGTGTATTGTTTTGACGCCATCCCACCTTTTTTGTTAAAAAAAATAACTATTCTGCACTATTTCGTCTTGAGATGCGTAAAAAACGAGAATATTAGTCAATTTATTTTTTGTAGAAGATATTTCAAACAGTCTAGAGGTGTTTTCATGATATATTCTCGAGCTTTAATTGCTGTCCATAATGTTGTTTTTACAGTTGCGCCGATACCATCCGATACCATCCATAGCGCCTTTACCATGGCCAGTAGCAAAAGAATTCCAAGGCACTTCTAGCCCAAAATCCTGCGGCGCATGACAAATGTTAAAAATATTGAACCGATTTTTAAATTGAGATGCAAACCATCCGAAAAAATGTGTACATCTTTCCTCGAGCATTTTTTCTTCCAATGACTCTTTATCCATCATCATTTCCTTTACATCTCTTCTTTGTTTATCCCATTCTCTCTCTAAAGCTAAATGCAGTTCATATTTTTCAAAAAAACTTCAACAAAAAGCAAACAAGAGTAGTATGGTCTTTTCAGAAATAACGGCTTTTATTATTGCCGAGAAAGGAAATAATAGAAAAAGTAAAATAAAGACCAAACATACAAAGAAGAAAAACTGAGTGTTCAGTACATCCAAATTTCAAAGTGTTGCCAAATCGACAAAATTAAAAAAACTGATATTTTTTATTTGTCCATAATTGCCATTCTCTTGTAGACATCAATTGACAGAATTAAATTAAATATACATAAGTAATTTATATGTTTTCTACGTAGTGCCGTTTTACGTGGAATTGACCAGAAGCAATCATTTCTAATGGAAAATTCAAAGGCGAAGACGTTTTGATTTCTCGCATCCCAATGATTTCAATGATGTAAAAGGTGTTTTTTTTAGGGGTTTGTTTTTCGAATAGAGATAAAACTGGCATTTTGTGGTCAAATCTGGCAACTCTAATGTCATTTATGTTCAGTTTGGTTTGCCATTTCATCATGAACAGATTGACAAAAGAACAACGCTTGCAAATCGTGCAAATTTATTTCGAAAATAATGGTTCAGTTCGCGAAGTTTACATCGCAAAATTTTGTTCAGTGATGAGGCTCATTTTTGGTTGAATGGCTACGTCAACAAGCAAAATTGCCGCATTTGGAGTGAAGAGAATCCACATGAGATCCTTGAGACGCCATTACATCCACAAAAACTGACTGTTTCGTGTGCTCTATGGGCTGGTGGAGTCATTGGGCCATACTTCTTCCGAAATAATGCTGGAGAGTCAATTACCGTTAATGGAAACCGGTATAGAGCCATGATAACCGACTATTTTGTTCCCGAATTGGATGGCATGAATGTGGATGAGTTGTGGTTCCAACAAGACGGCGCTACATGCCACACAGCGCACGTCACAATCGATTTATTGAAGGAAACATTCGATGAGCGCATAATTTCGCGGAATGGACCTGTCAATTGGCCACCAAGATCGTGTGATTTGGCACCATTGGATTATTTTCTTTGGGGATATGTGAAGTCGCTCGTCTACGCCAACAAACCAGAAACGTTAGGGGACTTGGAGGCCAACATTCGTTATTGCCGACATACGGCCCCATATGCTCGAAAAAGTGGTTGAAAATTGGACCTGTAGAATTGGCTTTATTCGAGCCAGCCGCGGCGGCCACATGCCCGAAATCATATTTAAACATTAATGGCATAAAATTATCCTTCCAATAAAGCCAAATTGATGGACATTAAAACGATTTTCTTGTGTTTTATTTCAATTCGAAGTTCTATACCTCTAAAAAAACACCCTTTACCATAGAATTTAACCGTCTTCAATTCCATGTTCGCCTTGCATTCGCCGTTACCACCAATTACTGGCAAGAACAATCTTTAGAAATGTGCGGTATAAATTTGAAAATTCCAGTTTTCTCGCATGGCTAACTGTATGTTGCATGCTCCCGAGTCGGAATACCATCTGCACTATTTGTTTACACGAGCGATGGTGAAGAAAAACTAAGAATGTTGTTTATAAATGTTTCAATTTTATTCAAATTGTTGGAAAAAGATTTTTTCCACTTTGTCTGGCGAAACCGACGGGGTTTCTGCTACTAATTACATATGTATATTACCCACATTACATTATTAATTTCGTGAATAGTCACGTCATTATTAAATACTGTGACAATAGTTGTCTGGAAACTAAAATACGATAAGTAAATGTCGGAAGTTACATAAGTTTCGAATCGTGAAAACATCGCATCAATGGTTGTACCACTCATCATTTCTCATCATTTTTAGTGTTTTACCAGAAAATAAATCTAAATTATGTTGTGTTCTAAAAAATTGTACTAGGAGCAATCATCTTAAGCGAAGTGAATATTTTAATCGCCACCTCAAGTATGGGCTCAAGTTCATGATAATGTTTCAAGCACTCAATTTCGCTCCTCATTTTTTTTCGTAAGCGGGCTATTTATGAAAATCAATTCTATAATTTCAAACAATGAAGCAACACGCTCAATGATTTTCTGCACGATATGTTTATCATTTAAGCTTAAAAGAGACAAAATAAGAATGGCTCGTGCTTCAATTACCCAATCACTCAAGTATTTAATGCCTGACACGATTTTTATATTGAAATGAATTCTGTTTTAAATTTAATGAATTAAAAACGTTATAGTTGTAAAAAAATAAGAGATAAGTTAAGCACATGTAAATGCTTATGTCAATCGAAATCAAATATCTTGGGAAAAATATATATACACTTGCGCTGAAACTTGCAGTTCCAGAAAAAGAAACTTAAAGGAACTCTTATATAAAATGCACATTTCATGGGAATTGCTTTAAGTATCTTATCAAATCACGAAATCATAGAAGAAAGCTATCCATTTGAATCTGTTGAGATGCAAAACGTGCCCTTTAACTAATCCCCAGACAAGTCGCTAGAAGTTTTCAAAAGGTTCTGAGAACATGTTTAGAATTTCAACCGAAATTTTAGTAATAGTCTGTCAGTTTCTCTCTCGCTACAAATTTTTTGAGCCTTCAAAGTGCCATCAATTCTTTACCAACATATAAATGAGTAGAATTTCATGTAGGTTGGTTGATATGTTCGGGATAAACTCGAGCGGATTTCTATGGGACATTTCGTTGAACCCTTAACCTTTTTGAATGGACAAAGGAAATGTTTTATCCCCTTTATATTAAAATGTGCAAAGATAACATATAGGAAGAAATATTTCAAATAATATTTTTTCTACAAAATTTCATTCCGAAATGGTTACGAAATCATATTTAGGGGTGAAGGTTCTGTTTTTTGAATAAAACGAACAATTTTTATTGGATTATAAAGTAGATACATGGAGATTATGTGCAAAAGGGAACATCTTTTAAAACTGCCAAGCGACCAGTTCTTAAATAATACGCTTAAGCAATCATATATCTCTGATTGACCCTTTATAAAATTGAAAATATCATTACTTGGGAACGACTGTGAGGTTAAAAAATAGCAAGAGAAACATGCTGAACGGAAATGCATTCACGGGGTCACACAATGAGCAACATGTTTGTAATTTGAAAAATTTCAAAAAGTGTTGAAATTGGTCAGTCCCTTGGGGTACCTCCCTTGGACCTATATTAATTTGTTACATGATTTTGTTTGGGAGGTACATACAAAAGTTAACCGATCTTAACGAATCTCGACATATATACAAAAAAAAAAAGATAGTTAGAGATCCGTACAAAAAACGGTTGAAATCGGTTAGACCCTAAGGGTTCCTACCCTGGACCTTATATTGGAGATACATACGAGACTAAGCCGATCTTAACGAAACTCGGGCAAAAAGCTGGACAAATATAAAAATAGATTTATATTGAAAATGGTTTAAATCGGTTTGACCCTACACTAAGGGAAAAAAAATATTAAATTTATCCAAAAACTTTCTTAATTTATCCAAAAAGCGAGTCATTTTTGCACCAATAACGCATTTGCTTAAATCGACTACGTAAATATTTAAAATTTATTTAAATACTTTTTTAATTAAATAAAATATTAAAATATTTAAACAGAATTAATAAAAAATATATTAAAATTATGCACGAATTTTTTTAAATATCTTTCAAATATTTTAAAAAAAATAAAACTATCGCATTTAAAGAAAATTTAAAGAAAATTTAAAGAAAATTTATATAAAAATATTGAAATTAAAAAAATTTATATGAATATTTCCCACGAGATGCGTCCATCAATGCCATTTGGTAGTATATTTTATATTCTTTTTTCGTTCTCTAATTTATACTATTTTTGACAGTTATTGCAGTATTATGGCAACAAATGTCAAAATAGTACAAATTAGAGAAAGATAAAGAAAACGTGAAACTTAAATAAAGGGGCAAAGAAAAATATGCAGTCAAATGACAACCGGCGCAAGACATTTGTGCGAAAATGTCCGGTTGTCAATCAAACCTTACACAAATATATTGTGCGATAATCAATCGCACTCACAAGTAAACTTTGCCAAAAATCCAGGCTATATTACCCTTGCAACAAAAACTATATGAGAACTATAAAGCTGCAACTGCAAGAAATAAACTGCAGGAACTTTGCGATGCTGTTGCTGCTTGTCGGAATATGTGTGTACGTGTGCGATGCTGTTGCTGCTTGCTTGTATGGAATATGTGTGAACGTGTGTGGTATAAATAGAATTCAAATACGAGAAAAACAACGAGTTGTAAGGAAAACATTTGATTTATCCACGTAAATCTATACTATTATATAAAAGAAGACTCACGTATGTTCGGCTGCGAAAAGCTTGAGAATGGCAGGCGCTATTTCAAAAATTCTTTTTCTCTAGGATAGCTATGGTGCCCAGTTGGGACATGGGATATATAAATTTAATAACCATTGTTTAAATAATTAATTAAAATTCAAAGAGAATAACCATATAATTTCTTTATTCTTATTCTCAGAGAGAAAAAATTTTCTCATTAAAGCTCTGTGCATCTCAAAAAAGGTTGTGCCCAAAGCTAATAAGGTAGAACATATGTATATGTAATACTTCTGTATTCCAACTCTGAAATCGAAGAGAGACAGCCATAACAACATAAGATGTTGCTGTTTGTGTTAGTATATTTGAATATATGAAAATTACTAAACAAAAAGTAAAAAGTCAAACCGTCACAGTGGCGGTTGTTATGAAAACGTTTGCCCCAAACATATAAGAAAACAAATCATATTTGTTTTTCCTAAATCACAGGTACGCGCCATTATAAAACAATTATAATAACGCCTGAAATATGATTAAATTTAAACAAACAAAATTTTAATCAAAACATTCAAACAACAAAAATTTCAAATAAAATTATTTACAATGGAAGCACCGCTCCTGAGTTTTTTTATTTTGAAATTTAATTTCCTCTATATATTTTCTCGCTCATATAACAATATATCAGCACCAGTGTTGCCAGAACCTGGGATTTCGCCCATATTTCGGGTTTTTTAAACCTCAAAAGGGCGCACGGGATTTTGAGCCCAAAAATGGGATTTTTTTTCAAAAATTTCAAAAATTTATGAGAGAGGGCTGTGAACCAGGATGGGTTGTGAACCATTACTTTTTTGTTTCCCTAATTATCTAGGGAATTTCGTTTCTTTTTTTCTTATATTTTCTTAGATTTCTTATACGAGGCCAAAACCGACCTACGGTTGTAAGCGCCAGATAGGTTAGTAAGTAAGTAATTGACATATCGCCAATCTTTCAACTGCTAAATTTGTCTTTTGACAAGACGCAATATTTGCAGTTTGCTTTACAGTTTGCAGTTTGTATATATTGCTTGTGCCAGTGGCAGACATCGTGTTTGAAAACTTCGTGTTGAAACACTGTGAAAACTTTTGCGAAAGGCAATGGAGAGCTGCGAGCTTACTGCTCCAGACAAAATTGATGATCTGAAGCAGGAAAAAACAACAGAAAAGTCAAAATCCCTAGCAAAAGCATCACTAAAGAAGGCACAACCAACACCATCCAAGCGTCCTAAGGCAAAAGAACCATCAAAACCATCTGATGAGGATATTGATTTTTGCACCAATTGTTTGAGGTTTTTGCCTAAAGAACTGACACCCAAAAACTCCATCGAATGCAACACATGTGGCCGACCTATTCACTTGAAGTGCGTCAATATGGAAAGGCGTTCGTATTTCACATGCAAACATTGCGACACCGATTTGGATGAAGATGAAGAAAATTATGATTAAACACTTCCATTCATTGCGATTTTTTAGCCTAATTGGCGTCATTATAACTTGTTTTGCCTCTAACTTATAATATTATTGGTGATTTACTTCGTATTTTCCCACTTTTATTGGTATTTGCCAGATTTTTCACAACCCAACCACATTTTTGGAAGAGCCAAAAATAACGTCTTTAGAAAATTGACAGTAGAGAGTTAAATTTTAATCAAAACGCTAATCTGTCTGCATAAAAAAGTTGCGTTGTATATTCACCTTTACAACGATATTCGATATCTTTATTCTGAGGAAAAGTTTGAGCCCAAAAACAAAACCCGGTTCACAACCCAGCCATCTCCCCTACATTTAAAGCAATACTCTTGCTGTTTAAAGCAAGACCCTTGCAAAGCTGTTTAAGAATTGAACTTGTACACAATGACACTGTGAATATTTTAAAGAGAAAGAAGAAGAATTCAGTTTTGGATGGTCGGATTCGTTTTTTTTTTTTTTTGACTTGACTTTACCAGGCAAAAAAGAGAAACAAGCCAAAAAAATTAACGAGTAATTAAACATGAAGCTATGTGCAAGGTTTGTGAATGGGATTTTTTCGGGATTTTTTATTTTTAAAACGGGATAAACAGGGCGTTTTAAAGAAGAGAACGGGATATTTGGAGCTTGGCCTCTGGCAACACTGATCAGCACTCCCATAGTTGAATAAATAAGGTTGTCTCGTGGCTGATCGTACTCTCTTCTCAGTACCCATAATTGTCAAAATCAATGAAAAGCAACAAAAACAACTTCAACGGCTTTTCATGTTTTTAATTTTCGTTTTCAGATTTTGTATGAGATGTCAACTTCGATTTGACATTTATGGGAACTCGCTCTCACCCATGCGACAACCTTATTTATTCAACCATGAGCACTCCAATGTTGACGAATATATGAAATAGAACAATATGTCAAAATCGCTGTGAGACAAAAGCTCTATTTTCAAACTTTTTTTGAGCATCATATATAAAAGTCAACAACCCAGCGGGAAAATGAGAATTGATTAAAAAAAAAATCTTAAATGGAATAGATTCTTTTGCTTACATTTTAGAATAGGGCTGTTCATGTTCGGTTTTTTCGAAGCTTCGAAGTATTCGAATATTCGAAGCTTCGAAGCAAACTTCGGAACTTCGAAGTTTTTAAGGCGAAGCTTCAAATGTTACTATTCGAATAGGAAAAACTTCGAAGAATTTAATTCTTCGAGTATTCGAATGATACCCAGTTTGAAATACATATTGTGTTACTACATATTTATTTATTTTAGTTTGACAAACAATTTTTGATTGCTTTCTGAATGGGTAATTCATAGATGCAGAAAAAAATGCTACTACTTGTTTCAGTCAGTTTTTAATGCGACATTGAACGTGTTTTAGAAACGTAAGCTCTCTGAAATGTACTTAACCCTGTACTAAGATACGGTTTCTATAAAATGCTTTACTACACGCAAGATATCACCAAGTAAAAGCTCCATTCTGAGATTCAGTTTCCTTCTACTTCCAAAGCTATTCCATCTTAAAAATTTAGCTTGTATGAGCGGAGCCTCTTAAAATGCCGTCCCAGTTTTCTAGTAGAAGAACATCAATCAATAGTAATTCCATACTTAATTTCGTTGTTATGCGACATTTAGTTCCAAAGCTATTTGACATCAAACATTTGAAATGTATGTTCCGTGCTACCTCCATTGTCCAATAATCATTATTTCTTCATTGTTCTACATGTTAACTTAGGAGAGATACTATAAGGCCAAAAGTAATAATGCCAAATTTTGGCTTTCACTTGAAAAACTAAAAAACTAATCAGCGGTACGGTTATAAAGCCAAAAATGACTTTCTGCAAATGAAACATTGTTTTTGATTTTTCATCATTACAATAATGTTATAAATGCAATATGGTTCTAAACCTTTGGACTTACAGCATTCCACCGTGAACTTACCTTTCTTCATGCTGGCGTTTTCTTTGTAGTTCTTGTGGAAAAATTGAATGCATCTTTAGATGCGCACGAAGTGAACTCGTAGATCCATGCGACTGCAATACTCGCTCGCATACATTGCAAATCGCTGATTGAGCATCAGAACTTTTAGTATAATAGCTCCACACCCAGAATCTCATGTTTTTTTCTTATATCGAAGTGTATCACACGCACAAAAAATTTATGAAATATTTTTGAGTAAAAACTTCGAAGCTTCGAATTTTTTTACTGCCTATTATGTTGAACGAATAGTCAAGCTTCGAAGCTTCGTAAATCCGAATTTTTTTTCCTCTTCGAAGTTTTGAAACGAAGCTTCGAACTTCGAAGCTTCGAATACTTCGAATTTCAAAAACTTCGAATAAAAGTCATAGCCCTATTTTAGAACGTATTCCAAAGAATATATAAATTAAAGCAAAACCTATGAATTGGAATATATCAACCAAAAGTTTATATCAACCAATATATCAACGAATATATCAACCAAACAAATTTTGGTATAAGTGAGAAAAGCATCAGTCTGTTTTGATTTGTTTTCTCATTTCCGAAAATGAATACTTTTTATTTAAAAGAATGCATTTAAAATGTGAATAATAGAATCGATTTCTGTAGCTATTCATATGGAAGCGAGAAAAAAATGTACTACTATTTGTAGGACATCAGCGTCCCACCGGCAAAATGAAAATGGATTCTAAAAACAAAAATCGTAAATAGAATGAATTCTTTTGCTTACCTTTTAGAATGTATTCCAAAGAACATGTACATTTAAAGCCAAATCTTACTGATTCGTTTTTATTCCAGCCATAATCGTTTACGACCCATATAATTATTTCTACTATAGAAAATGTTTTTAGATTCCTTGCTTGCTTTTTTGATAAGTGAAAAACGAACTGATTCTAAAACAAATTTTGGTATAAGTGAGAAAAGCATCAGTCTGTTTTGATTTGTTTTCTTATATCCGAAAATTAATACTTTTTATTTAAAATAACCATATATGTAATACTTCTATATTGGCAGAACACTCAAGGTACATTCGCCAACATTAGAACGCCAACACCAAACGAATGTACCCGAAATTGTGGCGTCCGTGGCGTAGTTGGTTAAAAGTGCGTGGGCTCTATGTCAGCGAACCTGGAGACCCGGGTTTTAATCCCAGCAGCGACAAAAAACTATTTGAATTAAAATGATTTCTCTGTACGGCCGCCACTTCTCTGCAGACAATGGCAAACCTCAGAGAGTAATCAAAATGCCATGTAAAGCTTCTTGAGGATAAGAACATTTCGTTCATCGCCGTTTGGATTCGACGTTAAACCTGTAGGTCCGGTTCTCGGTCAATTGTGTACAAACTTAATAACACGCACAACATAATTGATCATAAGAAGCTAGGCCAAAGTCCTTTCAATGGCTGAAATTACCAGTTTTTTTTTTTTTGTTTTTTTTATGTACTCGAAATTTAATTTTGTAACAAAAAAAAATCTAAAAAAATCACAATCTATTTAAAAAGTGAATAAAAAATCGATTTCTGTAGCGATTCCACTTGAAGCGAGAAAAGAATGTACTATTCTTTGTAGGACATCAGCATGCTAAAAATAATCAATTCTAGAATCTATACTGTAGAAGAGAATTGATTCTTTTTTTATATAAAATTTCTTCTTTTTTTTCCTGATGGGGTGTTAAAAAAAATCAATTGTAGAATCTATATTGGAGAAGAGAATTGATTATTTTTACCCGGTGGGAAGGTCCACAAATAAGAAAGAAAAAGACAGCAACATGTATTGAGTGCGGTACCAATGCTGCCACCTTTTTGAATGTAAAAATACTGCCACATTATAAAAGCATCGACAAAAATTCCGTGTCGATGTTTTGTTGAAATGTTTTGATGAAATTTATCAGCTTAAACGAAAGGTATATTTAATTTTAAAATAACAATTCTCTGAGGCCGTCATATATTTTTCTTACCTCAGAGCTGATATTTTTACGTATAAACGAGATTTTTATATATAGGGTATTCACAGATCCCTTCTAAAGTAAATATATAAATACTAACTTTAAAACGATACTTCAATCAAATTGTGAGCACCCCTACACGTAGTTCATTCTAAAATTGACACAAACGCCTTTTGAAAAGAGAAGCTTTCTTTAATTTATTGATTTTTCAATAAAATAAAAATAACAAGAGAAGCCTTGATTTATGGATTTTTTAATAAAATAAAAATACCTCTCAGAACTGCCAGTTTACTACGAAAAACAAACATGTTTGAAAGCAAGGCAATTTTACCAGTTTGTGTTATCTCTTTTTTACATGCAAAACAAAATCAAAAATAGTTACCACATGGCAAAATGTTTTAGAGTTAACATACGGCGAAGTTAACACACCTGATAAAACAAAACTGTGAGTACCCCAATAGTCACAGTGCTAGGAAAAGTTAACCAATGCATTAAAAAAAAAATTATCAGGAAGATACAGAAAGTTTTTTCCTTTAGTTATATTTTTAATACTTTAGGTTGCTGGTTACTTTATTCGGATGGAACTACTAAGTCGCTTCAACACAAATATACAACTTTACCGAAATTCTAACGGCTGTATTCATAAAAAACTATAAGCCTCTTACAAAGCCTTCATAAGAAAAAAATCGAAAAAAAAATTGAAAAAAATTGTTCATCATGAACGTTTCGACAGCTTTGAAAATCTCTTTTAAATGCTTGATAAATACGAGAATTTTAAAAATGGTTGAAACCTTCAATAAACCCTCGATAAAGCATTTAAAAATTTAATTGTTCTCATCTGAGCACAACAAATATTGTCAAAAATGTATCAAATTATTTCAAAATGTATCAAAAACAAAAAAAATGTCAAAAAGTGTTTGAAAATGTTTGTTTATAAATTAGAGGATTTTTAAAAATGGTTGAAATTTTTAATTTTTTTTGTTTTTAATGCTTATAACACACCTTTCGTAAAGCAGTTTTTAAATTATTTGCTATCATTTGAGCACAAATATTGTCAAAAATAATTAAAATTATTCAAAATATTTCAAACATTTGGAAAATATGTCAAGAAAATTCAAAATATATAAAAAATTTCCAAAAAAATAAAATAAAAACAAGAAAATTTGTCAAAGATTTCAAAATATTTATAAAAAAAAAAAATAATAAAACGACAATTATATCAGTGCAGATGGCTTAGAAATACTATTGATTTTAAATATCAAATTCTTGACGAAATTGCGACAAATAAATAACAAGTCACTGAATTTATCTAATACACAAACCATTATTTACACTCTTCCCACTTCAATATGAATACGGCTGTTAAATTTTAAGATTTAAAGTTTTTAATGATATTTAATATTTTTATCGCCGGCGAAGCAGCGGGTATTTGCTAGTATTTAAATAAAATTTATATTTATTTCCCTTAGTGTAGGCGTGGTTCCCTTGCACATAAAGTGGGAGTCAATAATTAGTATTCAGAGCATAACATCAAGTTCAGTTGGATGTTGTCCATATATTTTGAGTATTAAAAAAAGTATTAAGAGCACAAATCATGTCCATAGCATAGTGTTTTCTTATTCATAAAGGTTTTGGCATACGGAACAACAATGCTTCAAAGACTTGTTAAAAATTATATATAATGAGATAATAAGTTGATCGACACATTGGACTAGAAAGCTTGAAGGTATAAGATGCAGACCAGGAGCATTTTTTGGATCAAGACTCTTAATGGATTCATATATTTCTTCCTGAGTCTGTCTGATGTCAGAGACAAAAGGTGATGTGTTTAAGGACTGTATCGAAAAGAAACTCCCCATTTAATTTAATCTATATTTTCAAATATATGGAAGTATTTATTTTTTTAAAGCCAGGTATCACTTTTATTTATGAAAAATATTAAATAGTTTTGATAACAAATAATCTAGGTTTAAAAAGTCTTTCGAATTTTTTTGCTTAACGCTCTTCATCAAACGTTTTACTACCTCTTTCGTTAGGATAGAAGATAGCTCTTTGTCAATTCCGTTTGATGTCTCTGAAATTTTTAGCAAATTTTCCGGTTGAATTGGTGGACTTTTGCAACGCGCAGCAGCTGGCGATTGGTGGATCCCTTTTTCCCCATAAAACATGCCATAAAATCACTTGAATATTCCCTGATGATCGCACCGAAATCCAAATCGACCACTTCATCGTGCAACAAAATTGGAGGAAATTACTCTCCGATGTACGCAACCAGAGCTGTGTGGATGCAGGAAGCGACCACCATGATGGTGGCACCATCTGCTTTTGGCAAGTATCCAGCTAAGAACATCAGCTGTTAAACGCAACTCAACAGGTCCAGCGAAAACTAACACCAATCCTCTTAAAGATTCTGTTACGCGAGGTAACTTCACCCCTAAACTTTGTAAGAGAGCACTCAGCCCAAACGAACCTGGTGTCATCATAGATGAGATGTGGGTAAAAACAAAATATGCGTTCATCAAAACTGGGACAGAACTGGACCATACCTCATCTATAAAGAGGCAAAGACCATTGGATCTCAGAAGACACATGGAAAAAGATTGAGCTCTGAAGATCTATAAGGCTAAGAACCAACGCCGAAAGTGATGCTGAGCGCAAAGGTATCCTCCGATGTGAGTATCAAGCTGCGCATAAAACGCTACCTGAGTACGTGCGAAGGTATAAAAGAAAGCAAATGGAAAGCTTTGCTGAAGATGCTGAGCTCGCAGCAAGAGGGGATGATTCTAAACAGCTTTACAAAATAGCAAAAGACATCTTCGATCGAAAGAAAAATATTGACTTTTCAGTAATGAATACTGATGGATTGCTCTTGGCATCAGAGGGCGATCAGCTGAGGAGATGGAAAGATCATTTTTACTCACTGAATAATGACGAGTTCGTTGTACAGTCAACAGAGTCAAGCCCCTGTATACCCGAGGCACGCAGATCTTTCAGAGGCATCGACGATGGCCCGCCTTCACTTGCAGAAATTGCAAATGCTATTAAAGGCCTTAAAAACAACGAATCGCCAGGTTTGCACAGTATACCCGCCGAGCTTTTGGAAAGCAGATCCAGAACCAACATCAAGGATATTGCTGCCTTAAGAACATACCATCTGGGAACGTGAGACTTACCCCGCCGAGTGGAAAGATCGAGTTATTGTTAAAATTCCAAAGAAGGGTAACCTTAATAATTGCAACAACTGCCGAGATACTACCGTGCCTTTCATGTTTTCTAAAATACTGGCTTCCACTATTTTAGATCGAATCAAGGGCAGAATCGAGTCTACACTAAAAAGACATAAAGCAGGTTTCCGAATCGGACGGTCGTGTGTCGCCCACATTAACACACTACGCATCAACCACGAACAAACAGTCGAGTTTACATCACCGCTGTATCTTATGTTCGTGGACTTTGGAAAAGCGTTCGATCGTGTAAACCACAATTGTATATGGAATTCCCTGACTCAAAGAGGAATTCCTCCGAAAGTTGCAATCATCAAGGTATTCTACGAACACGCTCGATGCCTTGTTTTGCACAAAGGAAAGTACTAAGACGCTTTTGAAGTACGGCATGGAGTTAGGCAGGGATGTATTCTGTCACTTATCCTATTCCTGATGGTAATCGATGATGTTATGCTCTCCACCGTAGGTTCAGCGGAGAAGTACGGAATACAGTGGCGCCCTTTCGATCACTTAAGTCACTTAGACTAGGTCGATGATATTTGCTTTCTCGCAAGCACCAGCAACGGTCTCGCTAAAATGAGCCAATCGCTTAAGGAAAATGTAGAGTCGGCCGGCCCTAAAATTAACTGCAGCAAAACAAAAACCATGCACACTGGGCACGTAGCGCAAAATAACATTATCCTGAGGCAAACGACTATAGAAGAGGTCAAGCAGTTCAACTATCTGGGTAGTCTGGTCACTCCAAATGGTTGGGCTGACTTAGACAACGACAATAGAATCAGTAAATCTCGTAGTGCTTTCGGAATGCTCTCGACTGTGTGGAAGTCAAATCAAATATCACTCGCATACATTTTTACCGTCGACAACCATTGGGATATATGGGATAGGTCCCATGATTTTTCACATATTTCCAGGTAAAAAAATCAAATTTTTGGAGAGTGGTTGAAAATGGGTTAAAGAGGGCTGCGAGACCTTAATTGTCATATGTCCTGTTTTAAGAGCATACCAAAAAATAAAAGTAGTTTTTGACGAGAACCACGCTGGTCATTCATAAAACCATTTTTTAAATTTTCTCGTTAAAAACTTTTATTCGACAGTTTTTCTTATATTCGCACCATTGCAAAGTTTTTCCGTAAAAACTAGCTTCTTGACCTGACCTTTTGCTTCAAAATCTGGACTCAAGGATACCACCCCAAGGTCACACATATCAAAATACTTAAAAAAAAAATAACCCAATAAATAACTCCACTTTTTGTCAGCCAAAATTTTCCACCGACAGGACTAATGAGACCAAACAAAATAATGCACATTGTCCAAAAATTCTTACCTTCTACACATTATTCACATTCATAACTCAATCAATTGCTTCAAACATTTTATATATTTTTAGATTTTTTTTTTCTACGTGAATTCCAAAAAGTCGCGACGTTGGATACTGCTACACATAAGTGCAGAAGTACGTCCTTTAAGTATTACGGAACTTGTTGGATGTGGCGCGTAAACGTGCCTTCTTCAGGGCATATCAAGCAAGTTGCTGGCAAATAAAAAAAAAAAGATAAAAATTCAAAACACAGCAAAATAATGTAGAAAAAATACACTCAAGTATAAGAAATATCGTGACATTATACGTGCTTTTTTTGTTCAACGTTTGTTCAACGTTTGTTCTGTCGATTGCCTGTCGATGGTCCATTATTAACAACAAAAACAATTTTATTTTATTTCTCTTTTGTTGTAAAGGTGATTCCGCATAAATAACAACAAGTAAGACATGAGAACCTGTTGCATGCCTGGCTTTGAGTAAGCTTGTAAGTATAGGCGAGTTGCTTTTAGCCAAATACTTATGTTCGCCAAGTTGTGCAAAGAATTGGCAGAAGAGCAGGTTGGGAATGCGTGGAAATGGGTGGAGGTGGATGTGTAGCTTATTCTTTGGAGGTTTAGAATCATTCTAATTGGCTTTGTGAGGCATAAGCAGCTTGCTAAGGAGAGCATATCTGAACATGTGTTCTTATGTTGTTGCTTAATGGTTGGAAGTCGTTCGTTAGCAAGTTTATTTTGCTGGTGAACATGTGTTTTTCATTTTCTAAGGAACATGTGAACTAGTCTCGAACATTTGCAAACATGTTTTGAGTACTGTTATGTTAGCAAATATTTCTGCAGGAAGTGTTTTTTTTTTTGCCAATCTTCAAATGTCAATGTTAATCTAATAAGGAAAAAAAAAAATAAAAATAAAATAAAAATAAATAAAAAATTTGTATGTGGCCATTCCATGACCAACACAAGGCATGTTTTAAGTATACCCCCTTTTGATTTGCCTGAATTTTGGCAGCGGTTTCTTCTTAATTCCCCCACCATTTTTTTTATCTTTATCCTTCGTGAACTCATGAACAGAAGACACATGGAAAAAGATTGAGCTCTGAAGATCTATAAGGCTAAGAACCAACGCCGAAAGTGATGCTGAGCGCAAAGGTATCCTCCGATGTGAGTATCAAGCTGCGCATAAAACGCTACCTGAGTACGTGCGAAGGTATAAAAGAAAGCAAATGGAAAGCTTTGCTGAAGATGCTGAGCTCGCAGCAAGAGGGGATGATTCTAAACAGCTTTACAAAATAGCAAAAGACATCGTTCGATCGTGTAAACCACAATTGTATATGGAATTCCCTGACTCAAAGAGGAATTCCTCCGAAAGTTGCAATCATCAAGGTATTCTACGAACACGCTCGATGCCTTGTTTTGCACAAAGGAAAGTACTCAGACGCTTTTGAAGTACGGCATGGAGTTAGGCAGGGATGTATTCTGTCACTTATCCTATTCCTGATGGTAATCGATGATGTTATGCTCTCCACCGTAGGTTCAGCGGAGAAGTACGGAATACAGTGGCGCCCTTTCGATCACTTAAGTCACTTAGACTAGGTCGATGATATTTGCTTTCTCGCAAGCACCAGCAACGGTCTCGCTAAAATGAGCCAATCGCTTAAGGAAAATGTAGAGTCCCCCACCATTTTTTTTATCTTTATCCTTCGTGAACTCATCCTTAAAGGTAGAAAAATAGGTAATTTTCAATGTATCGTATTTCAGTAATATTCACACGATTTTAATGAGAAAGATATTTATGAATAAGAAGATATTTGAATGGAATTGTGTAATAAGTTACCTATTTTTAGATCATTATTACTAGGGTGTCGTAAATTTAATACCATTCATAGAGCTTCCAAAAAGAACCAATTTTTTTTATTTTATGATACAAAAAATGTTCCATATAAAAAAAATAGGATGAACGTTTTTATTAAATTTAAATTGAAAAAAAAATGCTTTTGTGTTATACCTGCCAGACATGCCGCCAACACAAAAAAAAAAACTAGTAAGAAATGATCTTCGACTGGGCCGAAGTTAAAATACCCCCACGGCCGAACCAAAGTATATTCAAAGTCTTAAGCAATCAATAAAATGTTTATCTGTAAAAACGTTTTCGTTATATTTTTAACAGAAAATATTCGCTTTTGTTTTTTGATAAAATGGCTTTGTATGGGAGGAGGGCGTGGTTTTCACCCAATTTGGTTGAATTCCATACACATAGTACACGTTATATATCAAAGTTCATATGCAAAATTTGAAGTCCATACATTAATTTTTATGGATTTTAGAGAAATTTTACCTTTTTGATAAAGTCACTTTGTATGGGAGGTAGGCGTGGTTTTCATCCGATTTGATTGAATTTCATACTTAGAGTGTATTTTGAACATCAAAACTCATATGCAAAATTTCAAGTCCATATATTCATTTTTGTTGAATTCTAAGAGATTTTACCGTTTTGATAAAGTCGCTTTGTATGGGAGGTAGGCGTGGTTTTCATCCGATTTGGCTCATTTACGAACTTGACCTTCATTTTTTAGATAGAAGCTTAAATATAGAATTTCGTGATGATAGCTTTAAAATTACGGCTGGAATCGTGATCACAGACAGACGGACAGACGGACAGACAGACGGACATGGCTAAATCAACTCGGGTGGTGATGCTGATCAAGAATATATATACTTTTCTATACCTACCACGCCTCCTTATGGGCGTTACAAACGGAGTGACAAAATTAATATACCCCCATTTACGTTTTTTAAACGTGGGGGTATAACAAGAAATTAAATAAAAACCGTGATAATCGGACTAAAACAGCTCGCAATATTTAAATATTCCCGTTATTTTGTAACACACCTCGTCATGCACTGAACACATTGACGACTACACGACTTTACGACACGACATGAAGAAAGAGTCAACAATATGGAAATATCATACGATCGTTTCATTCACTCATACACAAACCCTTATATTTGCTCTTGTGTCGCTCGTCAAATTAGAAATAATTCTATATTGGCGTCAGCAACATTTCTATGTCGCTGCGAGATTTTCACCACATTCACCTCCATAAGAAAAGCATGTAAAAAAATTTGACAGATGTCGTAATGTCGTTGCCGTCGTCAATGTGTTCAGTGCATAAGTGTCTTGATATTCACACAAAAGTCGGAGCCTCTAGCATTATTAACGCCAAAGATATGTCACAAAAACTAAAGAAGCCTTTATGAATGGGCTTTTAGAAACTAATATGAAGATTGAAGCTTTGAACCAAGATCTCTCGAAATATTGAAATTGGACTTAAGCTACACGCATAGAAATTTTTCATTTACCACAATTGAAAAATTCACCAACTACACTTCGTTTGCGAGTTGTGTTTGCCGCAAACGAATACCCCAAGCTATTTCGGCCATTATTATTTAACATATTATATTAATTATCTTTCTCCCTATGCCCGTCCGTCTTTTTATGGATTGCACTCATCGCACCTCTGTTGCTATCACCGTCCGCGTATAAAGCAAATCACCAATTTGCCAATTTAGTAACAATTTGTCCAAAAAGTAACTCTGAACTATAAGCGTTGTGTTTATACATCGAAGGGAAAAATAAACGAAGTTTTCAATTTTATTTGTTGCAATTTAATAATCACTCGCATTTATGACAAACGAAATTAATTTCCAGCAACTAAATGACGCGTTTCTCGCAACTGACTGTTTTTTTTCTTGCAGGAATAAATATATTCTTTGAAGTTGATTATTTAACACACACTTTCTCTTTGACATTTTGACAAGTTCAAAAAAATTATTGACACAGAGAGGGTTGCGGTGTAACACAGAGTTGCAAAAGGCAAAGGTGTATTAAGGGAAATTTTTGACTTTTTTAATTTTTTAATAAAAAAAAGTATAAATAACACTGTTCAACACGAAAAAACAGAACAAGGTTCTGACAACGGATTCTGGTAGAGGGGACAAAAAAAACAATATACGTGTATCGGCGTTTTGAAAGTTTGCATCTGAGTCTTATTTTAGGGGGATTTAATTTTACCCCTTCTTGAACATTCTTATAGTGAATCGGCATAGGAAATCATGTTATCCTTACATTTTGGGTATATGATGTGTTCTGCGGATTTATGTAAAATACTATGAGAAATCTTTTTGTGGAACATTTTAACCCCTAACTTCTCAATTTATGGATCTTTTTTGACCTTTTTGTGATAAAAGGCAAAAAGTTTATGGGACAAGGATATAATGGGATAAAATATTGCATAAATAATGTATCGTAAAATTCTACTATAAGTCTCTGAATACACCAAAGCTGAAAGTTCAACTTAAATGCCAGAAATAAGTCAAAACATAAAATGACGCGTTATAAATCCACAATTTAAAATTGTAAAATTCTTCAAACCACTTTTTTTATTACATTTGAGCGACCCTGTTTTTGCTTTTTGTTCTACCTACGTATTTACATTTCACTAAGGTTTCTAACAGTTCTTATCTCTGGCTTCTATTTCATTTTGCTTTATTTGAGCTCGTTTAAGCATATGCTTTGGTCATTTCTTTTTGATTGTTTTTTTTTTTTGTTAAAACAGCATTTACAAGCGGCTGGCGTATTTAATGTAAGTTAAACATGATTTTTAGTATATAATGCATTCTTTTTTAAAAAATACATTGAATTATCAACAGCTTGACATGAACTCCGAAGTCTGGAAGTGTTTAAAAAAAGATAGGAAATTCAACAAGGCTTCTTGTACGAAATGCCCAAAAAATCTAAAAGCATTAAGTTCAAATATACAAATAATCATCAAAAGATATAAAACATATGTTAAAAAGATTGAAAGAAAAACTCGAAACATTATTCTACCCAGTGAATCAAAACTATTGTTTTCGAATTCATTTATGAACCATTTCGGGTAGAAACTTTCAATTTCGGCAGTCATAAATTAACATTTTTTGTATCATTAGTCGGACTATAATGTCTCTCAAAAATTAACCTTTTTTTTGCTCGGAAATAAGTTAAAAAAAACCATAAATTTTACTTTTTTGTTCGGAAATTACCTTAAAAAAGAATCATAGAAAATTTATTTTTCGGCACTCGGAAATGAACACTTTTTGAATCAATCGCCTTACTGAATGCTTTCAGAAAACGAACCTTTTTTTGTTCAGAAATTAGTTAATAAATGAACATTTCTGAATTATAAATTTTATTTTTGCTTAATATTATTTGTTATTACATATCGATGATTTGTATAAAAAAAATTATTTTGATTGAACTCAAATATTAAGAATGCAAAAAAGAAACATTTATTATTCATTTCTGAACTGAACTCATTTATGAACAAAAATGGTTAATTTTTGAGGCATTTTTACCTACTAAAATGATAAAAAAATTTGTCTGTTTTAGAATTTAATCTTCTATAGGAAGTTCTTTTAAGAGACAAAATAAAAAATCAAAAATTAAAAAAAAAATTCTGCCCAAACACCTTCGCAAAAGTCTCACCTTGCGCAAAACCTTCGCTTATGGTTCAGTGGGTAGTAAGGCATAAGTACCTTTATTTACTTTATTAAAAAATATTTGCTATTTTTGTTAAATAAAAACAAATAGATATATGTAGGTAAAAAAATTTATTTCATTTGAAAAATAACCGGTTTTCCCGGTTTTTTTCTGGTCGAATAATTCGAAAACCGGTTTTGTAAAAGTTGTACCATTCGAAACCGGATTTTTTATAATGTCGAATAGTTGCATACCCTAATTGTGATGTAGTAGAGGGTGTTTTTTTAATTCACTGTAGTATTTCTTTTTGAAATAAGACTTAAAATTTTACCAAATGACCAATATTTTGACTTTCTTTTAAAGTTTGCGACATGAAAATATTGTTGAAGAATAATTTCCTTTAGATGATCACCTCAGCCATTTGCGCTTAATGAACAACATTCGATCGACCCAATTTTTCATTACACAGAAACAAAAAAGTTTTTAAATTGACGACAATTGTTATTAATTTGACAAATATTGTGTTTAAAAAATAGCTTGCAACAAATTTCGTCAAAGTAAGAGCAAATGT
Organism: Pherbina coryleti; assembly: GCA_943735915.1. Classification (NCBI taxonomy): domain Eukaryota; kingdom Metazoa; phylum Arthropoda; class Insecta; order Diptera; family Sciomyzidae; genus Pherbina; species Pherbina coryleti. The sequence goes on along the minus strand of OX030952.1, from coordinate 81,462,591 downwards.
GTTTAAAACTTTTGAAAAACATATGAAGAAAGAAGGCAAATTATGAACACATTTTTTTAATACATTGTGCTCAATTTTAAGCTAATGTTTTTTTTTCAGTGTACTTTTTCAAGCATTTCTGGCTAAATTTTACTGATAACTCTTTGTAATTTTGTGCCCAACCAGCTCAATTGTTTCCGACTTATACGCATAGACCATAGACCAGCCAAAAAAATACATACACAGTTCTTTCAGTTTTGTAGTAGTGTGCGCCCAAGTGAGAGCAAAGAATCTCTCTTTGGCTTACACTGCGAAAATTTTACTTCGCAGGAGGCTTAAAGAAATTTTTTATAATTAACATTAAGCGGCATTCTAAATAAATGCAGGTATATGAAAGTGAATTGAAATGAATGCAATTTTTTACTACGTAAATAATGTGCAATATTATTTATTGTCTACGGGCCGCGTTATTAATAATAATTAATAATTACATTAATATTAATATTTTATCAATAATATCAATATGCATATATTTATTATTAATATCAATATTACATATTTATTTTGAAAGTAATCTTTTACTAATAACATTTTACCGACTCCTAATAGTAATAATATTATTTATATTGCATATTACTTCAAAATAAGAACAGCGCTGGTAGCGCACCCTACTTTCTTCTGACAAATTAAGTTTTCGCTTCCCCAAAACAATTTTTAAAGAAAAACTATGCTTATTCCCACATTTGGTCGAACATTTTTTTTTACGTGTAAGTTTTTAAAATTACGTAATAAATTGCGCGCATAGAAGCGTGGTATTAACTAGCCAAAAGCGAAACATCGACTGAGCGCTCTTGCTACGAATAATCGGCAGCGTCGGTGTAAAAGCACGACAGCCAGTTTTATGTCGGTGTAAAAATACGATGTTTCACGAGGCACGCGTTCATAGGCGTCGGCCGACACTGGCATAGACCCATGGTATAATAATACATGGTAGCATTGACAGTTGCTTGGGAAATCATATACTGTCAAAAAATATACTCAAAAAGAGAGCGCTCACAATCCGCCATTGAAAACACAAGCAATGTTGAAAACGTTGAAGTGAAAAAAACAACAACCACAGCAGCTGCTGATGTATTTCCACAAAAAGCTGTTTTTGACAATTTATGTTTTCCTGTTGAAGAGAAAATAAGCAGTTGTCAATGCTACCATGTATTATTATACCATGGCATAGACCAATGACTTGACGTAATCCTACAAGAAATAATCAAACCCGCACGATAGCGGCGGCCAATCGACAGGTCCAGAATGTGACAAAATTCGCTCACCAAACGTCTCGTTCAGCAAATTGATTGTTTTGGTTTCTGTTAGGCTGCAAAGAATGATAGAAACAAGATTACGCGTTCCGCAGTCCAGTTATCGAATGATCTCTTTCTCAATTGACTGCATGACGCCACGCAGCGCTTTTGCATTAAAAAATTAATGCAACTGTGCGATCACTGAGGCAAATTGTCGAAATTGAAAGAAAAAAAATTCTTGCGGAAATGTAAAGTATAAAGAACTACTCTTCTTCTCTTCTGTATAAAAAAATGGATATTTTTATATACGAAAAAATGTAAATTTTTCAATCTTACACGATTTTTATCTCCTTAGCCATCCCAGATCGTCAAAATTTTATTGCACCAGTAGGTTAAGGAGGCATATACACACATATACAGACAGATATTATAAAAATAAAAAAAAAATATTAAGGCTTGGACTCTAAAGTAAAATTATCCCATAGTCTGACATAGAAAGTATATAAATGCATGCAGTTAATGTAAACAAAAGCGCTGGGTGACTTCATGTTCTCACTCTCATTTGCAGAACGCGTAATCTTGTTTCTATCATTCTTGTGAGGCTCTGGGTTGCCAAAGACTCTTTGCATAAAACCGTCAAAAGGCTTTTCAAAAATCGTCATTTGGGTTTAAAATTCGTCAATTGTCTCGAAAATCGTCATTTATGTCTAAAATCGTCATACAGTACAGAAGATTTAAATTTTTATGTAAAGTAGAAAAGGTAATGAAAAATATTCACATATGGCTTATATAAGAGATATTTATACATTTTTTGAACATAGATATTGAACAAAACTACTTACTGGTACCTTGCTAACATCAGATTTTTGTGAGAAACTTATCACTTTTGTGGACACCATGGCTTAGTCAGCTCTAATATTTAATTCTTTTGCCCTATTCACTAAATATTTCACGAATTCCTCAGGTGTTCATACAACAATACGCTTTAAAAGCACCCCATTTGACTATCCAGGTCATCTTCCTTCTCACCCATAAATTTCATGACAGTTTCGTAAGGTTCCTCTACTTTTTATATAATTTTTATATCATGACCATTGCGTTTAGCATTGTGGTGATTTTCTTGTGGCGTTGCTTTATTTCAATCGAATTAAATAAAATCTTTTAATTTAATCAGGTATTTGTCTATTTAAAAATATTTAGCACTTACTAGAACTTTCCAACGAACTTTCGATCAGTTGACGTTTGCTTTTTACTTTGTTCTTTCTTTTTCAACTTAGCCCGAGTGGAAATCAGTTAAGGAAAACCTTATTTTGATGCGAATTTGATCGGGCTATGATACGGATAGCCCTTTTAAGGAAGCCTTATTAATATCTGATCTGGTGCGTATCATGTGTTCCTGAATTCATCATTACTTAAGGAATAATGAAGAACGGATGATCAGGTTAATACCAGGAAACCTTTTCTTTTTTTAAAAGATATACCTTACTTTATTCTTATCAGGTTTGCATCATGATTGCCTTTTCTGACCCTTACTTACGGCACTACAGTAACCTCTCACAAATTAAAACTCTCACAAATTCGAACTTTCCACAAATTAGAACCTGCCTTTTCAATTTTAAACGCTCTGAAATTAGGACCTGGTTCTAATTTCTAAACGTTTTTTTATTTTTTAAATTCATAAGTGATCTTTGCTCATTGATATTTATATAAGTTCTATGCGCTCTAAGCTAAAAAAAAACATAAAATATTAATAAACAAAAATTCGTTTGCGTTAACATACATTTTTTTAACCGCTTTCATTCTTTTCTCTTAAATTTCTGTGAAAAAAACTCCACAAATTAGGACATTTCAGAATTTCGAACCACCCATGGAACAAAGTGGTTCTAATTTGTGAGAGTCTTCTGTGTTATGAAATACTCATTAGGCTGACATCATAACAACTTTTTCTGATCCTTACTAACGGCATTTTTGACGTGAGGAAGTTACGTTTTACCGCGCAGGTTTCCAAAAAAGTTGAAAAATTAATTTTTTCAAAATTCATCGACGTTGCATTGAATTGTTACTCGCTGAGTATAAGAGCTATGACAAGAAGAATGGCACCACCGTCAAGGCTAATTCTTTGACTGCATTATAAAAATAAAAAAAAATTCAAAACGTCAACGGGACACGGTGGGGGCTGCTTAAGCAACGCAACTGAAAATTTGTTACATGAAATTATTACTCGCTGAGTATTAGCGCTAGGATAAAAAATATGATATACCAATAATGGCCTGTTCTAAGCCCTCACCACAAAATTAGAAAAATGTCTGACGTCATGGGGACTCAGTGAGAGCCGCTCAAAGATCGACAATGCAACATTCATGCAGCGGCGTTGCATTGAATTTTTACTCGGTGAGTATATAAGCTACGATAAATGTTTGAAAAGGAACATGAAGGATTTATACTTGGCTTTTCGACAAAAATAACAAAAAAAAAATTCTGACATCACCAGGTCGTGAATATAGCAGCATATGTAACATAATATAATATCGTTGCATGGAATTATTACTCACTCAGGAGACGTGCTACGGTAAATTTGTCTTACGACTAATAGATGTGTTTTTAGGCCTCACAACTAAATTACAAAAATATTTCTTATGGTCACGATTTCAGTGTGGCAACCACATAATCCAGTAAAAATGCTACAACCATTTCTTATTAACAACATCGTCAGCTAAATGAATTAGAGTATGAACATTCAGAACATTAAACCTTTCGTCATAATTATCTGCACACGATTCCACAAATTGTCATAGATAGAGATTTGCTTGGGAATTATAAGTCAATGCTATGTGTTTGCTGCTTAAAATATGAATCTGAATCAGGGTTCCTGATCAGGAAACCTTGTTCATGGTTAGTGCTCAAAACTGATAAGGCTTCCTGATAAGGTTACCTGATCAGACATATTATGCCAAACTGATTAGACTACCTTTTCAGGTAACCTGATCAGGTTTAATATAGCAACCTGACAATGCTACGTAGTAAGATTACCTGATCAGGATGATTATCAAAAATTGCGTCACGCTTAAAATCAGCAGCTGATCTGGTGACCTGATCCGATTTCCTTATCATTTTCTGACACTATCCTTAGGCAAATTTCCACTTGGGAATTATTCGTAAAACAGTGTTAGACAAAAACAAATTGAACAGTGCAAGTACGTAAATTTTTTCATTTGTGATATCAAATAGTCCAACCGTCATGCCATCATCCATATGGTAACGCTGGTAAGGCTGTGTGCTGAGTGAAAGCGAGAGCCGACTTATTAGCACATAAGGCTTAACCAAAATAGACGAGACGAGGTTAGCAACTTGACGAAAATTTGTTCTCGTTACGGCTGTTTTGACATTTAACCCAAAATAAAACGCTATCGAACATAAGACGGTGATCAGCTCTTTTGTGAAATTAAAATGTATCAAAAAAATTTTGCACTTAAAAATCATTGATAGTGAGTGGAATTGCAGAAAATTTGATTAACTACTGAAATAGCAGAAATTTACATGAAATATTGTTGTTTTGACGAGTGCAGACGTTTTAAGTTCGGTTCTTACGGAACAAAACGTCTCGTCGCAATGTTTTGTTCAGTTTCGATCAGTTACGTATGTGCATTTTGGGTTTAAACATTGTCTTCCATTTGTTCGAACTTACTCGTTATGTCTCGTTCTGTCTATTTTGGTCAGGCCTATAGGCGCCGAAAACATATTTAAGCCATAAAGAACGCAAGTCACGCATTTTTTTTGCCCAATGTGTTTTAGTTTGTTTTCGGAGCCTGTCTGATAATAAGTCGGCTCTCGCGTTCACTCTGCACACAACCTAAATTGGGAAGTTCATTCACTGCATTTGCATATGCATCCGTTTACTCTCTACGCAAGCAAAGTCGAAAATTTTTCCAATTTTCTCGGGGAAATTGCCGTTCTTGACAGCTCGTTACTTATAACGAACAAAGAGAATAAATAAAAGAAACGAGTCAGAAACTCATTACTTTTGGGGATGGCTCTTGTAAATAAATCTTAAAAATTAAAAATGTCTATTATTTTTTCATTGTTAATTTCTCAAAAGAACTTTTTTATACTCAGGATTTAAGATTTTTTTAATTATTTATAAATGAAGACATTTTAAGTATTTTTGTGTAAATATGATAAAAACTCAACATTAAGAACATACAAAATGTTTTATTATTTTGTAGCCCTGCTAACTCTGAACGCAAAACGCAAGTAAGTTCCGGTATAATTTTTTACGTACCCATTTAGTCATAAATAAGTCTCGCCCGAAAATAAGATTTTTTGATTAAAATCTGGATTTTAATGTAAAACTTTTGTAAATGAATTTTATATTTTTAATGTAAAATCCCAATATATAGAGATGTTGCTCAAACTTATATGAAATTTCAATGTTTACTGAATAAAATAAAAAAATCGATAAAGCGTCGATCGTCAGATATCCCTATTAGGAGAATTAAAGTAAATTAAAATAAATGCTTTATCATTTTTTAACCCAACCAAGGAATATGTAACTATTCATTTACAATGTTACAATGAGGATATAGAGTAATGGGATTTGTTTGGGATATTGAACTTATGTTTTTGAGTGTCGACGTTTTGAGCCTATTTTTGAAAAAAAAAATTAGAAAAAAACTCGACGTGATTCTTTAAAGATTCGATAAAATCTGAGGGTTATTTTAAACTCGGATTGGGTTAAAGTGTGGCAGATTTCATATAGATAGATAGGTTAGAGTTTTTTAATTGCGTTGGTTGTTGGATAATTAGATAATAAAAAATAATGAGCATTTTAAGAAGCAGTCAGAATTTCAGATTAAATCTCTCCTATAATTACGATTAAGTCATATCAATTATGGGAAATAGTTCTCTCAGCAATAGAACCAATGCTTCTCAGGTTGAGAAAAACTTTTACATTTTATAACAACAAATTCCACGAACTGCAAGCCCTTCTTTTACCTTGTGCCATAATTAGCTGCATTGTACGGTCTTGCTCGCCTATAAACGACACAAAATCATCACAAAGGCAACACTAAGCAACTTTGAACGCCCAGCTCCTTGGCTCAGTGTAAAGTCCAGAGAAATAACAAGCATGGAACACTAAATTGATGCAAAGTGAACATGTGACTTGGCAAGGTCACGTGTCTTATAACCAAACCACTTAAAAATTCCAAGTGGCAGACGACGATGGCGTCTAACACTTAGGCGCTGATGCTGATGCAAATAATGGGATTGACTGTAGCAAAGGTGCTAAAATCACACCGCACTACATAGAACAATGCAGTCACATTGCTTGACTGCATCGCACATTGAGTATTGTTGCCTAGAAGTCATTGCTAAGGATTCAACAATATTGCTTTCATTTGCTGGCAACCACAATTCATTTTTGTAGTGTGTGACGTTCGAAGGTAACGGCACAGCAATAGGTGAAATAATCTGATGCCAAATATAGTACTCAGACAACTCAGTCTTTGAGCCAGGATATACGTCAAGGTTTAATTCGACTGAAAAGATGTTGTTGAGAATTTCAATTAAATGTTTTGCATGCAAAAATCACCTTGTTTTTTTGGGTTTTTTTTTTCAAAAGATAGATGAAAGTTGAGCATATTTGAAGGACTATGTCTTGGCTATTGTTTGTATTGTTGATAAACAGTGCCTCACACAAGTATTCGGAATTGTAATTTTTATAAATTCATGTCCATATATATCTTAGCATTAATAAATACTTTTAAATAAAAATCAATGAAATTACTTATGTGATGTATTAACTTTTATTTAGTACAAAAAATAAAGGTCTAAATCAAAGAATCTTTAAAATAAACTTTAATGTTACCTTTCATTATTTATATTGAAAACAAATTTTAACATTAGGCCAAGGTTGTGTACAACAAGACAACATGAATGCAACAGCAAGCAACAACCAACACAACAACAACAACAACAACAACAACAACAACAACAACAACGGATCTGTATAGAGCAAATCAGACAGGAGAATAGACAGACTGTTTCGTTGGCCGCTACACCAACTCATCAGTAGTCTTGCGTGCCTTTTCACTGTGATCCACTGAAGCTACTTAGGTCCTACTTATACTGCAAATATGCCGATAAAGTTACCAGGAAGTTTATTTGACAGAGAGAACGCTTTTACATTAGCAACTGAATTTTTATCTACTTATGATGCACCCTGTGTTAAGATTTACATTGATTGTAACATACTTTTAGGCGAAATTCGATCACAGTGTTTTACTGCTATCAGAGCATTTTGAGGTGTGGTTTAGTCACACTTCCGCTTTTAGGGTCTAGTCTTGGCCTAAAGCCAAGTAAGTTACTACTGACTTATCTGGCGCTTACAACCTTAGGTCGGTTTTGGCCTCGTTATAACTCTCTTCTGCTTAACTTTAACGAGTTATAACTATTCTTCTGTTATAGCTCGTTTGAATTGTTCCTTTGATGTTAAAGAATGCTTTCGAATAGATTGCTCGAAATCCGCCCATTAATGTTCGATCGCGTTGAGATCCGGCGACTAAGGAGGTGTTCCTAAACTATTTTTCGTATTGTACAGTATCCAAAATGAAGCATTCTGAGCTGTATGCTTTGGACATTTATATTGTTGAAATATGTAACAACCCGAGAGCCCAAGGTTTTCGGCACTTGGTTCTACATTGTACTTTATAATTAAAATGTTCTGCTGATTGTTCATTCTGACAGTTATGCACTGGATTTTGCCAACTCCGTTTGGACACATAGACCACCAGAACGTGACGTTACCACCTCTATGTTTAAAAGAAGGGCAGGTATTTTTTTGGGTCCAATTCAGTATTCTTCTTTCTCCATACTTTATTTCCACAATTCCAAAAAGGTTCAAAAAGATCCAAAAAGATTAAATTTTGTTTCTATGCTGCATATTACTCATGACCAAAACTAATTTTCTGAGCGTTTTTTACGATTTTTTTCACTTATTAGTGGTTAAATTCGGGGAGTTCTTCCATTGTAACCAGCAGTCTTGAGCGTCCTCCGAACAGTTTCATCACTTACATGTATGCCAATGTATTCGAAAAGGTTCCTGTTAACCTCTATGGTAAAATTTCGAGGCTGTTTCTTGATTTTCCGCATTATAATGGACTTACCGCGAGTACTAAATTGTTTTGGCATGACTGATCGTTGTCGAACACGAAACGTGTTCCTTTCTTAAATGTTATTGATAGTAGAAATGCTTCTCTTTGTATTACTGGAAATCCCTTGAAGCGTTTTCCCTTCTTCACGCGTTTTAAAAATTATTCTGATTTTTTTTTCAATAATTGTTTCAGCGGATTTTTGATTGACAGTATTGGTTTATACAATACATACTAGCTTTTTCCCGGTGCGCTTTGCTGCACCTTATCTAGATGAGTACCGGAAAATGTTGCAATGCCTTCAGCGTCATTATTTCTAAACCATCTCGTACTCAAAACATAGAGGTCGTTCATAAATTACGTGACCAATTTTCAATTTTTCAATTTTTTTTACCCCCCTCCGGTACCCTTCGTAGTGTATTTCAAAAACACTCCCTTCCACCACCATAACGTAACGTAATATATGAAATAAAAAAATTAATTGATTAAAAAATACTCGAAAATAGAGAAGCAAGCAAATAAAAATTATGCCCTTACTACACTTGCCACACACACTACATGAAGATGTAAGTATGAAAATGGTTTGAAATGTTGGGTTGTATTAATTTTAAATTTTTCGAGTTTTTTTTATTTTTGTTCACATTACTATATCTGAGACCCCGTCCCCCCACTCGTTATTTATCGTAGTACATTTTAAAACCTCTCTCCCTACTAAATTGGTAACGTAATTTATGAATGACCCCATAGTTACTGCGCAAATTTGAGCTCAATCTGCTCAGTAGTTTTGGAGTCTATAGCAGCGTTCTCTATTGTAATTTTTTTGCATTTTTCACTTCCCAGTAGCAGGATATTACCAAGTAGTAACTTCATTCTTACTTCTACGTTCTTTGTCTTTTACTTCCATAGCTTTTCTGTGTCATAAATTTGGCTTGTATGAGTGGAGACACACCCCCTTGTCCAATGCATGGCACCTTTTCTAGTAGAAGGACATCACCAAATGATATCTATATTCTGATACCTTTCTTCTTCTTCTATAGCTATTCTTTATCGTAAATTTGGTTTATATGGGTAGAGCCACGCCCCGTTTTCGAATGCCCATGCCAGTTTTTCAGTAGAAAGACCTTCATTGCTATACGACATTTAGTTCCAAAGCAATTCGATATCATAAATTTGGCCTGTGTTGACAAATTCCCCCTTGTCTAATGTTTGCTCAAATATATAGTAACTGCCTCTTGGGTCCATAGCATCTACATAACAAGTTTCACTATCAAAAAATGTACAACTCAGGAATAATAATGATTTCTAAAAAGTGAGCGTATATATATAGTTATACCACGTCCAGTATAGTTGCCGACAGTAACCATACGAACTTATTTACCAAATGTTAGTCTAATACGACCAAAACCGTCTTAAATATAGCATTTTTATTGATTTGTGGGCGGTAAAAGGGGGTATGGAAAAAAAGGGGCATGAAAAATTTTTACTATGCCTATATTTTTCGCGCAAATGCAAACTAAAGTGAGACTTACCAAATTATTCAAATATTTCATTTATTTCCAATTTCCCTTGCAAATATGTCTCTATATACACCATATGTGCGCACCTGTATTTGTTCACACCTGTATTGTTGTATAAGTTCACTAAAATACCTATAATTCATGAACCAATACACATAAAAAGACCGTTTATACATAAAAACCTTCACCTTTCATGGAAAATTCGGTTTTTCCAGAAACAAAATCGGTTTACGCATTACATAGAACATCAATTCCTTACACAATCCAACTTATTTTTATATGTATATAGATATTCAAAAAAATTGGCTTTAATTTCAAAAGATTATCAACTCCGAATACTTTTGTGAGGCACTGTACATACATGTATCCATCACCAGCGCCGACTATGTTTTGGTATGTTTTTGTTTTGATCTGCTGTTTCCTATTAATTACCATGTTTTCGTAAAACAAATACACCACAAACTCTTTCACTTACATTCTTAGCTTTGTAAAGAGTTCATGAGACACTTTATGTGACCTTCGTTAAGGTCAGTCAGGTAAACAGAATTTAAGGTTGAATTCATAGACACACGTTATTATTTTAATCGAGTGTTAGACGGTAGTCGCAGAAGTACCCGACCTGACTATGGTAGAAAGTAACAACCTTATAAGGTTTAAAGTTTGACTTAACTTTTAAGTTTGACGACGCTACGTTGTTCTGTATTTGATGGCAGCAATCGACAGTGAACGCTTTCAGAGAATTTGTAAACATGAAAATCTACTCTGCGGGAGCCTGCTCCTTTGTGGACAAAAGTAAAATGTTGGGTGGTAGAGTTTAAACGATTTCGTTAAGAAGATGAAGAACATCGCAGCGGTCGACCAAATGAGGAGACAAGCACAGAAATGGTGAATAAAAACCATTCAATGGTATTGGATGACCGTCGATTGAAAGTGCGCGAGATAGCAGACATTATAGGCATTAAAAAAGTGTTGTACATCGCATATTGACTGAAAATTTGAACTTGAGAAAGCTGTTCGTAAGATGGGTGCCACAATTACTCAAAATGGAACAAAAACATCATCGTGAAGATGTTTCAATCGAATGCTTGGCGTAAATGTATAGCAATAAAGCATAGTTTTTAAATCGATTCATAACCATGGATGAAACATGGGTCTATGACTTTACACCTGAGACGAAGAAACAGTCAAAACAATGGATTGAAAGGGGAGAATTGGGTCCAAAGAAGGCTTAGACAGTTCCATCTGCAAGCAAGATTATGGCTAATTAATTGATTAATATGGATAATTTTCATTGATTACACAGTGCAACACATATTTTCGGGGGTAAACCAAACCAATCCACTACATCATATTTATTCTTTACAGTGGTTTGAATTTGTTTTTTTTTTGTCAAAAATCGAATTAAACAATTGAAAAATCATGTGTTAAACTTAATTCAGACTGGTTCTTGTTTTCGGGAAATTTTCTGAGGAATATTTTTAGCTCTCACCCGTATGGATTATTTTGGGCGTTATTTTAAAAAAAACTCCCTAAAAGTCAACTTTGGAGTCTGGTCATGGATTGAGGCTAGTTATCTCTATGAGTTCAAGTTTACACTTAAAAAGCGAAATAAAATGAGAAGAAATTTACTTTAAATTTTTTTTTTTATTTATTTCTTTAGTTGAGTATTTAAAATTTGGTGGATTTTGAGTAATTTGATTAGAATAGTAAAAGCAAAAGTGTGAAAGTGAAAGGTTTTGAGTAATTTGATTGAAATAATGAAAGTGAAGTGTAGTGATCTTTATTTCGTAAAATTGGAATTCTCAATATTTTTTTTAGCTTTTAGCTATTCAGTGAAGTCTGTCTAAGTTCGAAATGGGGTGATAGATTAGTGGGAAGGAAAGGGCAATCAAGTGAAACATGTGTAGGATATTCTAAGCGTGATGGAAAGCCAAAGAAACATAAGAATTTGAATCAGAGGCAAGTGTTATGCCTTTACCTCAGTCAATTCAAGTTATAAAGCAAACTCATCCACAAATTCTCTACTATCAACTATAAATATTGATAAATTCTCAGTTTCAATTAACTAGAAATGAGGATAGAAAATTCAGAAAGGTTTTAAAGCGTAGGACCATGGCCTGGCCTGGAATCGAACCCGGGACCTCTGGGGTAGCAGTCGAGCACGCTACCTACTCCACTACCGAAGCCGCCAAGTTTGTTTTTCCAAGATGTTTTGCAGAAACATAGGAAAATGTTGTTATATCTGCGGGCAGTCAGGAACAGATATTAGCGTATGTAAAATACTGTGACCCTTGACCTAACTCCGAAGTTGCTTGTAGGAAATTTTGAAAAAAAGTCCGAAATGACTCATGCGGGTAAGAGCAAGAGGGTTAAAATGTTCAGAGAAAATATTCCTCCAAAAATTTTAATATATGTTTACGAACTGAAAAACTAGCCTGAATTAAGTATTACACGCGATTTTCTATATTGTTTAATTCGATTTTAGATCAAAAAATTAAAATTTCAAACCACTGTAAAAATAATTGTAACGTAGAAGAACAAAAAGGGATTCGGGATTTTGTTACTGAGGTTAAATACTATCGTTTGAGACTGCTTTGGTTTACCCCAGAGAAAATGACCTTCAATTTGTGTCGCAGTGTCGGTGGTAAAAGATATGCCAACAATGAAGACATGGAGTCTGCGGTTGATGGCTATTTTGAGAAGCTCGACGTTTCTCACTATAAATAGGATATCGAAGTTATTGAACATCGTTAGGAAATGTGTATCGAGCTAAATGGAGACTATGTAGAGAAATAGATACATTTTTTTCCAAAATTTTCTCTTATGTTTCCTTTGTTTGGTCGGGTACTTCAGGGACTATTCTTGAGTTTTTTTATACTCATAAACATTCTCGTGTGTGTCAGACTGGTTCATTTTCCCAGAGTGTTAAAATTTTAAAGGGCCGCTTTTCTTAAACTACGATATCCAAATTAAACAAAATTCCTTGAAAATTTTGCCCGTAATTAAATTTCAAGGGCCGCTTTTCTTAAACTAGGATATCCAAATTAAACAAAATTCCTTCAAATAAAGCCCGTAAATTAAAAAAAAAACTAGTAAGAAATGATCTTCGACTGGGCCGAAGTTAAAATATCTCCACGTCCGAACCAAAGTATATCCAAAGTCTTAAGCAGTCCATAAAATGTTTATTTGTAAAACCATTTTCGTCATAGTTTTAACAGAAAATTTTTTTATGAAGTCACTTTTTAATGAAGTCACTTTGTATGGGAGGTGGGTGTGGTTTTCACTCGATTTAGTTGCATTTCATACTCAGAGTGTATATTGAATAAAAAAGTTTATATGCAAAATTTTAAGTCCATACATTAGTTTTGGTGGAATTTTAAGAGATTTTACCGTTTTGATAAAGTCACTTTGTATGGGAGGTAGGCGTGGTTTTCATCCGATTTGTCTCATTTTTGAACTTGACCTTTATTTTTTAGATAAAAGCTTATATATCGAATTTCGTGATGATAGCTTGAAAATAGCAGACGCACAGACGGACAGACAGACGGACATAGCTTAATCGACTCGGGTGGTGATGCTGATCAATAATATATATACATTTCTATACATGCCACGCCTCCTTATGGACGTTACAAACGGAGTGACAAAATTAATATACCCCGTTTACGTTTTTTAAACGTAGGGGTATAAAAAATGTTATAGCATTCAACTTAAAAGAGATATCAACATAATTTTTCTTGTGTGTTACTTAAAATACTTCCAACATAACATACTCTGTATATTAACATAAATTTCTTTTCTTAGCATATAAAAGGTTTCTATTGTTACAGCTATTGAAGCTTTGACATCTTTTTTATCTTTATATAAAGTCTACACATACACTGAGACAGATGTCGCGACAGGTTGTCTATATGCTGAAGAGTTTGCTAGCTTTTCTCATGAAACCGCATAAGTCTGAAATAACCAAAGTTGTATCATTTTTAATCTTTATTATTATAAAATGCCAATTCAATAATTCAAACAAAATGTTTGTCTGAAACAGGCTGTGGTTCATTTATTTTAAGACTTCTTTATTAATTTTCATTTCACTCGTTACAGTTTTGTAAAAATGGCTTCAGAGCTTGAACTTAGAAAACTTTGAACGAATATAACAAAAATAAACAAATTTCTATACGATTAATAGCAAAAAAAAAAACGTAAAATTATCATATTCCACGCTAACAAAAGTTATTAAAAACTTTAGCGAACGTTTGAATATTGAAAGAAAACGTGGAAGTGGTGGTGAGCATGACCAAAAGGACCTAAAAGCGGCTCAAAAAAGTCATTAAGGCATATAAAAAGGGATTTAAGAAGGATCCATATTTCAACTCGAGCAGTCGCAGATAAAATTAAGAATTCGCAAAATTTGTACAAAATGTAAAGCAGCGTAATTGACTGAAGTGTTATAAAGCCTAAAGGTATGTTCAGATCGGAATGCAAAACAATATTCATTAGCGAAAGCTAATTTACGCTAAAAAAGCTAAGCTCTTTACGAAAAGCACCGAAAAGCACCTCCGAAATCTTAGCCGAGGTGGTTATTTGAAAGGTTATTGTTTTTAAAACATAATCTCCAATTGTTTTTTTAAGTGAAACTTCTTTTGCGCCGAGTGAAATTTCAAGGTCTCTTATTCGTGACGATGCGTAAAGTTTTCAATGTTTTACCATAAAATTTTTGCCATAAGCAGGCATTGAACCTTGGGCTGTCGCAATCACCGAATTACAGTCGGACGTTCTAACATTACGCTATATTGGCGTTTTCAAACGGACAAAGAAAATGATATTAATATTGCACGTATCTTGCTCCGTTTTTAGTATATCACAGACACAAACCAATGCCTTTCAAACATTTAATTCTCAGCCCAAAAGCATGCACGGACAATTTATTTGTTACTTTTGAAAGATCATATCATAAGATCTGTTTTCGTACTCGTCTCAAGTGACTTGAAGTTACTTGAAAGCGTTTCCGTACACATTTTTCAAATAAAATAATAAAACGATACCCAGGAAAAACGTCCCGAAGCTAAGAAAACTAACGAAAACAGGAGCAGAGCGCGTTCGTGTACATAGAGAGCGAATTAGAGCTCTTAAGAATGCAACCACAGCTAGATCTGCAACTAATCGTAAGAGTATGGCGATCAGAACATCATCTCAACAAAATTTTGAAGTCAACCAAGTTGATATGCATAACAATCAACGTTCGCTACTTTACGAGGCCGTCACTCAATATAGCATCTATGATGATCAGGAAGCAGGAGGCAATAACCAACAAGATTTGCCTCTGTTTTCGGAGGTACCGTCAACGAGTACTATGCAAATCCAATCTTACATTCAAAAAGTGACAAAGTTGAGGAGGCATTCGTAAACTACTAAAACACCAACTGAACGTTCTTACGCTTATAGAAAACGGAAAAAAGCTTTATTTATTCCATTTTGTATTGCATTTCTTTTCAGATACTTCTTCTATCTTCCTCTATTTAACACTAAAATCTCTCTTATTCTTTACTTTTTAAGAAGTTTCACTTCTGTCACGTTTACGTTGCTACACGCGAGTTTTTTTTTTATAATCTAATTTTTAATTAAGAAGATATTCAAATAATTGTTCGTTTTATTAAAAAATAAATTCCTTCACCTCTTGTTGATACAACCTATATAATATATCAGTTAATATGTTCGTGGGATGTGATAAAGTTGACGGTACTATTGAAACATCCATATGATTTTCAAGCAAATACTAACCTACAATAAATACGTGTCAAAATTTCAATGCGGTGTCAAATAATACGTGTCAATGCGGTGAAGCTCTTTTGTAATTTTTTGCTGATCATTGTTTTTAATGGGAAATCATACCGTCTAAGCAAAGCATTATTCACTTGACAAATGCTACTCGGACTCTGCGCCATCGAGATAAATGGTTTCCTTAACTTTTGGCATCAATATTTGTTCATGAAAGAGATCTGTTCGAAGTGGGTAGCGCTTAAAAACAACTGTCGATCGTTTGGAGCTGTTTGAGCTGTTTGAGAGAAGAATAAATGATTCATCACTATACTCCACAGTTAGCCCCCAAATAGGCAGTCTAAAACCACTGTGAGTTGTAAACTGCTTGTCAGATTGTTATAAAATATTGACACATGCCTATTATATGAAGGATTGTTTCTTCTCAATAAAGATTTATTATTAGTGTCATTATAAATTCTTTATTGAGGGATATGTTAGTTGTGAGTTGTATTCATATAAAATGGCTAAGATTTGTCTGCCTTCCTGATCCTGTTTTTCGCAGATATAAAAGACATGTACTTTGTTGTTATAACCTTGAGCTGCAAGAGTGCCAAGAGATTTGAATGAAACTTAACCAACTACATGTGTTAACTTTGGTAACCTTGGAGGTACCATCATCGTGATTCATATTTAACTTCATTTAAAACCACTCACTGCTGATAGACAGCAACTCCTACCAACTCAAATGTTCCTGAATGGAAAAACACTTCTTCTTTAACCTTCATCCGCCTCAATAAATAATTCGTACTTATTTTTTTTTTTTTTTGTTTTTTTGGTACCAGATTTTTACTATTTTCGGGAATTAAATGTTCAGTTATAGATGTAATGTAATTAAAATAATATTAATTTTTTGACGTGACAATGCTAGGTTTTATCCATGCGTTTCCAAAAGGTTACCAAAAAAGATGAAAAACAATTTTTTTAAATGGATCAACGTTGCATGGAATTGTTAATCGCTGAGTGCTAAGAAAAAAGCTATGGTACAACAGTAAAGGTTCGTTCATTGAGAAGAAAAAAATATGTTGGCGCCATGACATCATGGAGGCAACAGCAAAATGCATTCAAAATGCAACAACAATGGAAAAACGTTGCATGGAACTATAACTCCATGACTCCATGCTTCGAAAATAAAAGTTGGGTTTTTGGTCACATGATAAAAATAAAAAAATAGCTGGCTCCGTCGTGGACACATCCGTAGGTTCTGACGTGACAGTGTTTCTCTATCCTTGTCCTTTATCTTATACCTATCCTTTCCTTATCCGTTACCAAACTTATCCTCATTCTTCCGTTATTCTTTAATTTGTCCAATTTTCCTACATCATGTCCAAACTCTTGTTCAAATTTTTGACCTAATCCTCTTTAATTTTGTTTTTATTTTTGTCATAAAGTCAAAGAATTAACCTTTACGTTCCTACCATTATTTTAATTAATGTACCTATACTTAGCGAGTAACAACGCCGATGCATTTTGAAAAATTGACTTTTGCAAATTTTTGGAAGCCTGCGCGGTAAAACATAACCTTGTCGCGTCAAAATTAAGGATCCTAAGGAGGTCGCTTAATGTTCCGTAAATGCAGCTCTTTTGCATGTATTTATTGCATGGCGTTAAGGTAAATGTTAATGTACCACATAAAAGCAAAAGCAATAGAAAAATCAAAATATAAATCTAAACAATGATTAGAAAAACGATGAGGACAATGATATATGATATACAAGGATATACGACAAGATACGATTGAGACGAGGAAAGGATAAAGATTAGGGTAATAGTTTGAACAAGGATAAAGACATGGAATAAAAAAAGAATGAGAACTAGAAAAAACATGGAAAACACTTAAAACAAGAACTAAAAAAAAAATAAATTGAGACAAGGATTGCAACAAGTAGTGGGACAAGGATTGTGAAGGACTAGGGAAAGAATTTTGACTATATTAAAACAAGTATTCGGACAAGGATTAGGACAAGGATACGAAAAAGGAGGAGAACAAGGTTTAAGTCAGGGATATGAGTAAAAGGACAAGAATTTGGACAGCACTTAAGACAAGAATTAGGAAAACGATTGGGTTAAGTATTTGGACAGCACTTCGGACAAGAATAAGGAAAAAGATTGGGACAAAAAATGGAAAAATTTTAAATTCGATTCGGACAAAGACTAGGATATGGAGTAAAACAGTAATTTGTATAGGGGGAAAGGATAAGAAGTTAGACAAGTATAAGACTAAAAACACGAATAAAAATAAGTATGACGATAATTTTAAGGACAAGAGAAAGAATAGGGACGAGGATAATGAGACGTTGTCACATCAAAACCTACCACTGTGTCCATGACTGGATGGATTTTTTTTTTGTTTTTTTGTATTAAGATCATAAATTATTTGATCTTCGACTGGGCCGTAGTTAAAAAACACTTCCACAGGTTCACAATCAAAAGTGGAGAGTGAATTGAATTTCACGGATCCTGGTGTTTTTCTAGACCAGGTGTACTGATGGACTTGCATAGTACCTTTAAATGATTTCAGAGTACTTTTAAATGATTTCGACACTATCGCTTCCATTTCCCGAACTTGATCTTGGGTGGTAGCCGATATAAATACTATTTTCATTTTTTTTCTCAAAGTTGTATGCAAGGAGTCAAAGTCAAATACATCACTATCATAGCTCACTTTATTGTCAGCTGTTCGTTTCAAGACAGCGCCAATACCATCGCCAGCTCTTTCCATGTCCAGCCTCGCTAAAATTGTATGACATATTTGTATGTTGACCTGTCAACATACTTATGTTCTTAAGCTTTCCCTCTTTTCGTCTTTTTTGGCTGCGTTGTCTCTCTCTCTCTCGCTCACAATAAGCCGCGTATTTCTGGGTGTTTTCCTTTATTTCAGCTCTTTTTCCATGTTGCTAATTTCTATCTCTTTCCAATAAGGTCTGATTCTTTCGCGATTTAAATTCTAGAAGCATAGAACAATGGGATATTCAATCCGACATAGCATCGACGGTCGGGACAAATTAACATAAATTGGCCGCACTAGTTGCTCAACTGGGCCAAAAAAATTTTCCCACGAAATAGATAACAGGTTTCACACACACTTCAAGAATTTCACATGTTTTGTTGTTGAGGTTACTTTTGTTATTCAGAATTACCATCGACGGTCGGGACGTACAAAAATTTTTTTTTGAAGAATCGCAGCAAAACTAGTCTGAAATACTGTGCTCTATTCAAATTGGGAATATAGAATACATACAGATGGTACCTTGGTATCCAAACGGCTTGTTTCAGTACTTTTGAAGGATATCCTCACTACCTTTGTGAGCGTGGCAGCACGATATGTTTGAAACGCAAAATATAGGAAATTTCTCTGGACACACTTTTGACTAAGGTTACGAAGTCAATATCATTGAAGGGGGGGTCCTAGAAGATGGTATTCGCTTTGTACATCGAATCTAAGGTGAAGTGCGTTGTTCTCAACAATTTTGCAGCCTAACTATCGACACGAGATCCATTTTTCTGAAAAAAAACAAGTTCAGGACAAACGGCGGTCGGGACAATTTGGCGAAATTAATTTTCTATACAAGGGTGTGGAAGTCCGAAATTGAGCATAATTGGCAGGAACTTATGCTTCTCCATCAAATGTCTCTCCACTCACAAAAGACAGTGAGAGACATCCCATTTCACGTGGTTTCACCCATACACACTTTTTTATACTTACCACGCCTCCTAATAGGCGTAATAAACGGAGTGACGAAATTGAAATACCCCTTTTACGTATTTGAATCGTGGTGGTATATAGATAAATTCAATCAAAAATCAAAACAGTAATAAAAAAAAATTGCCGGTGGCGGCCGTGGCGCAGTGGGTATAGTGCGCGACCCATACGCCAGAGAGTAAATAATGCCAAGTAAAGCTTCTTGAGAAGCACAACTCAATTTGATCATAAGAAGTTCGGTCAAAGTCCTTTCAAAGGGCTGAAAATGACAAGTTTATTTATATTTATTTATATGTAAATAAAAAAAAAATATTTATTGCTGTTTTATTTACATAAATATAAAAATTTGGATTTTTGCATGTGTCATCAATTTGACTTGACTGGCCTGACCAATATATATTTACATATTAAAATAAGTAAGTAATCCGAATGAGGGTTAAAGAAAGCAATCCAGCACATCTAAATATTCCATGGAGGATTGTATAAACAATTTTATGGAAAGCCTAAATGGTCTGAAGGACAGGTTTTATGCTGTTAAAATATACTAGATAGCTGTCAGTTCGAAACTTGCTGTAATTTTTAGGTTCTTTTATTTTTTTTTATTAGATTTATATAAGTTTAAGGCAAGCTTAAGCCGAGTATAAATAGGGATTTATGCTCTTAAGCAGAAAATAGTTCAACAAATAGTGCTGTCTGGAATCAATCAGGATTTAATGAAGTGGCAGAATTACTATGACTTGCTTGGTGAGTCATTTGATGTTAAGTTTTTGATACATGAAAAATTTTCGAAATATTTCATAAAATTCATTGCAATTTTTAGCTCTTGCTGCTGCTATTGACCTATATAATGCTAGCTACTGCACGCGTTATACTCTATCTGCCGCTCGAGTTACACAACCATGATGATTTCAACTGGGTTGATTCCGCTCGAAAGTGCACGAAAGTGAACATGCACACCTTACCGCCATCAGCTTTATCAACAGACAATGCTCTTGAGAACTTTCGTAAGGCAATACGCAGGATATTGATGCTTCAGCCAACTACTACGAACAGTCTATATAGCACCATTGCAGAGACATTTACACGCAAGAAACCAAGTCACAATTCCTTGTCACATAAAGTGATTTTGCTTCCATTTGGAAATTTTAGTTTTGAATTTGGTTTTTCTTTTAATTTTATGGGCAATTTTAATTTCGAACGAACATGATTTTATCAAGTTTATAAATTTTTGATTTTTCGTGGATTTTCGTTGATTTTTCAATAATAAAAAAAATATATATGTTGGTAACAAAATCTGCCTTGAATTAATTATGACTTAATTTCTTGTGTTAAATGTAATGAAGCACTCACTCAAAGTGGGCCAAGTCTTGCAAGTCTTGAGGTATTGTAATGAATATGTCTTTGAATCTTTGTTGTTAAGTTTTGTGACTTTAGATTGTTGCAAGCATGCCGCCAAAGTTGATCTCGGTTGGCGTGTTTCTTTTTTTTTTGTTTTTCTTAATATGACTTGATATTCAAAATAATCAGACTTGAACGTATTATTCTTCTTTTTGTTGTTGTAGACCACAAGTTTTCGTGATTTTAGACAAATTTTAACTATAAAAAGTGGCAGAATTCTTTGACTCAGCATCAGTTGTTCGTCTAACGTCTTCTACCAACGTCTTCAATTAACAATCAAAACAAATCCACTAAAATGTTCAAGTTTGTAAGTTCTATAGATCCTAATAAACATAATAATAGTTTTTACTGATAGCAATAATTGACTAAAATTTCTTTTAGCTCGCATTCTTCTCACTCTTTGCCATGGCTTTGGCCATGCCTGGCTATTTGCATGCACCTGTGGTGGCCACATCTTACCATTCTGAACCAACCGTACATGTTGTGCATCCAATTTTGACCACTCATCGTGTTATTGCATCTCCAGTCATCAGCACTCATGGCCTAGCATATGGTTCCACCTACGGCTTACATTAAAGGGAATCATCAAATGAAATTCTTCATGCCTCACATGAAGTCATGATTTATTGCATGTATTTTTTATAAAACCATTTGAAAAAATAAAAGAAACTTTTCGGGAAATGCAATTTTATCTCTTTTACTTATTTTGTTGTTAAAAATAGTTTTCAAACAATTGTATCAAGGAGATTTCTGGATTTCGAGGAGGAAAATAAGTATATTTAACCCTTTCAATTCTGGGACTTTTAAAATTTGTTAGATTTAATGATTTTTTCATCACTGGTTAGTTACGATATGGAAATAGGAAAATGTTTCACAGTTTTGTGAATATGTGCGTTTTTGTACTGAAACGACTTAATAAGGAAGTTGGTTGTATCGTGGACACACTCGTAGATTTTGTTTTGTTGACGATTGAACATGATATAAAAGGCCAATCAAATTTTTCTATTTGCTTTGTTGTTTCTTTTCTTATTTATTAACAAATGCACAAATTATAAACATGTACTCACTTGTGCTCCCCACTGTACATATGTGCGAAAAAAAAACAGAGCTTTACAATTTCTTTAACTCGCTTCTTTAACAAATACTAATCGTATTTATGTATATGTTTATGTATCATAGTAATATGAGAATGTATATCAATTACACTTATGTAGATGTAAGAGTCATTACTTTAAAAAAGACGACAAGATAACAAAATCGGTAAATAACTCAGAGGAGTAGACAACTAGGATGAAAAGTAATCAATATAAATTAATTTTGAAAGCAGATTTAAAAAAAGAGTTGGCTGTGCCGTGGACACACCCGTAGGTTTTGACGTGACGAAGTTTCTTGTTGTTGTTGCTAATGTTGATGTTGATGTTGGTGTTTATGTTATTGTTGATGTTGATGTTGATGTTGATGTTGATGTTGATGTTGATGTTGATGTTTATGTTGATGTTGATGTTGATGTTGATGTTGATGTTGATGTTGATGTTGATGTTGATGTTGATGTTGATGTTGATGTTGATGTTGATGTTGATGTTGATGTTGATGTTGATGTTGATGTTGATGTTGATGTTGATGTTGATGTTGATGTTGATGTTGATGTTGATGTTGATGTTGATGTTGATGTTGATGTTGATGTTGATGTGTATGTTGATGTTGATGTTGATGTTGATGTTGATGTTGATGTTGATGTTGATGTTGATGTTGATGTTGATGTTGATGTTGATGTTGATGTTGATGTTGATGTTGATGTTGATGTTGATGTTGATGTTGATGTTGATGTTAAGGTCGATGTTGTTGCAATTAATCCAACAAAAGTGATGTATATGCGTCATATTAGGCGGTTCCATGAGAGGCCTCATGACGCCGTCAATTTTTTTTTTTGTATTTTTATCATGCGCCCGAAGACCTCACCTTCAATTTCACCGTTACGCCAGTAGTCACAGAGTAAAAATTCCATGCAACGTTTTTTCATTGTTTTAGCATTTATACTGTTTTATGTGGTTGCCACCCTGAAATCATGACGATAAGAATTATTTTTGTATTTTAGTTGAAAGGCGTAATAACACACCTATGCTGTCGTGAAACAAAATTTACCCCAGCTCGTCTTCTCAGTGAGTAATAACTCCATGCAACGATATTACATTTCTGTTGCACATGCTGCTGTATTCACGACCTGGTGACGTCAGATTTTTTTTTATTTTTATCGTAAGATCAAGCATAAATTCTTCATTTTCCTTTTTAAACATTTATCATATCTTATATACTCACTGAGTAAAAATTCGATGCATGAATGTTGCATTGTCGATTTTTGAGCGGCTCTCTCTGTGTCCCCATGACGACAGAAATTTGTTGTCTAATTTTGTTGTGAGGGCTTAGAGCAGGCATTTAATGGTGTATCATAATTTTAGTCCTAGCACTAATACTCAGCGAGTAATAATTCCATGTAACAAATTTTCAGTTGTGTTGCTTAAACACTTCCCACCGCGTCCCGATGATGTCTTGCATTTTGGTTTTGTTTTTATAATGTAGTCAAAGAATTAACCTTTACGGTCGTACCATCTTTTCAGTCATAGCTCTTATGCTCAGTGAGAAACAATTCAATGCAACGCTCATGAATTTTGAAAAAATTTTTTTAGAAATCTGCGCTGTAAAACGTAACTTCGTCATGTCAAAACAATCCAAAGAGGATAAAAACAATATATTTCTTTATTACCAAAATATTTGTAATAACTTATATTTTTCCAATGTAGGACCGATTTAATGTTTTTACAAGACTCGCGATTTATCGAGACATAAGCTGCGTTCGATTCGCCAGCCTATACTCAATTCATGTCGCTTATTTCAAAATTTGTATGGGAAAACAACAACAAAGTCTACAGCTAGTTGAGTATAGAGTAGGTCAATTATCAGTTGAGTTGAGTAAAGTTGCGTTGCCAGTTTCTTATTTTTTAGTTGGTTTGTGTACGGAATAAGATAAAAGTAATAGATTCTGTCAAAATGTAATGTGAGTACAAAAACAAAATTAATTTATTGGCGACTTTATGTGATCTGTAAAAACAAAAGTGTTGCCAACTATGCAGTAAGTAACAGCTAAGTGAGTAGCCGTTTTTTTCGTAGTTGAGTTGAGCACTGGCGAATCGAACGCAGCTATAGTTATATCAGCTGAAGAAGTCCTTGAATTAGCAAACAATCCAAGCCGGCTGAATTTTTTGCTTTAAAAACATTAACACTTTAACTGCCACCATATAAAAAAATATCAAGTCCTTCGGGCCATTTTGTTTTTTACAGATCTAGTATATTTTGGTATCAGAAAATCCGAACAAAATATCAGAAAATGTTTTTTCTTTATATGTCTGTGAAATTTTGAAATATTTAATTGAGGCACAACATATGCACCTCACGGCCTAATGTATACGCCGTGAGGTACATGTGCTGTGCCTTGTTTGTATATTTGTGCAATTTTGTTTTGACCATAGTCAACTCGGGTGCTGATGCTGATCAAGAATATATATACTTTTCTATACCTATCACGCTTGTGGTAGATTACAAATCTGAAGTCAAACTTTGAAATTATACAAAACTAAGATGTCGGATCCAATATGGCGGACCACTATCTTTTTTTTGTATAATATTTTATACATGAAAATTAGGCATAACATTTTTATTTTAAAAATGAATGGTGCACTAAGAATTCTTTAGAACAAATTTCAAAGAAAAATGGAGCATGGGCCCGCCATATTAGATCCGCCATTTTTAATTTTTAGATTTATCGAAATATAACTTTAGATTCGCAATCAACGACCCCAAGAACCCATACATAACAATGATAAGCAATATAAAACTAATCTGCTAAAAAATGGGCTCTAATGGTCTGCCATTTGCATCCGCCATTTTGAATTTTCAGAATTTGCAAAAACTAACTTCAGATTTGCAATCAGCGACCCCAAAAACTCATACATATACATTATAACCACAATAATACAAATATAATAGAAAATGGACATTAATGGTCCGCCATATTGGATCCATCATTTAGAATTTTCAGATTTTTCAAGATGTGACTTCAGATTCGTAATTAGTGACCCCGAAAAATCCCGAGTAGGAAAATTCTGACAAAAATATTCAATAGAAAAATTTATGACTCAAAGGGTTAAGGATTTTCCTTCGAATGAGGTTATTCAGCTAATTAAATTTTGTATGGCGAATTACTTAATTCAGAACATAATTCTGCCTCGAATTACGAATGAAAGCCGAATTACGTTCTGCAGGGTGCCGTGTGAACATGCAAAAAAAGAACACTTTGCTTTCATATAAATCCCTTTGACCAACAAAAACTTGTTATGGCACCTCAAAATCTTCTTTGGTCAAACTCATATCTGAGATTCATTCCTTTTTCGAGTAACGGGAACTTTTAAGGGGGTTTCCCCAAATCATATTATTATAACTTTGTGTTCATTGTATTTGAAACAATTAATTCCATATTCCTAAAATCAAATGCTAATTTCCAATGCTTCCATGTGACCCCATAAACCGTTGTATGTCAACGACCTAACAAACCGTATATCTTTATAGATTTTTTTTTTTTAGTTTTAAACTCAAAGGATATGCTTACCGATTACACATGAAAAATCTGTATAAAAAAAAAAAAATACATACATTTATAAATGTTGGCGCCTGGCAACATATAAACTGCTATACCAATCAAACCTTAAATTTTCCGCGAGGCATACAAAGTATGTTGCAAAGAATAAAATTCTTCAAATATTGTATCCCTGCTAAAAGATGGAGCCTGTTCAAACACAAAAGCCTATTATTATGATTTCAACATTTGAGTACATATTTAAATGGCTACAAAGAGCCGGATAGGATGAGTGAATCGAACACTCTAGAAAAGATGCAATAAGTGATGGCTCGAAGACAAAAAGCTTTTCTTATGGTGTTAAAAAAAATAACCTCAATGGGCCTGACTGTTTAGGGTAGCAGATGGAATATTTGTACAAGAAGTCATCGAAACAAATAGAGGATAAGTTCATATTCTTTTTTTTCTGCGTAACTGAGAGCACATTGAACTTATACGTATATTAACATTAGAGAAAAATTATAACAATCAAGCCCATAGATATGCAGCTTACAAGACAAAGCAACACAAATGTGAAAATGCTTGAAAGTGGCGTAAGAAGTTCATCCGAAGAATTTGACCCTGCCAACAATTAAAACCTGCATTTAAATGAGAGATAATCATAGAAAAAAAAACCTACTTGAGGTTAAAAAACTCTTGATAATAGCTTTATTTGAATTAAATTTAAAAAGGCTGAAAGCGTTAGATTTTTGAATTATAGAAAAAGGCATGTGAGACAGAGAGGCAGGGTTGTACGAAAACGTTTAAGTATTTTGCATAATCATCAAATAAGTTGATGCAAACAAGTGCCTTTTGTACAAAAAGGTTTCCAAACTTTTTGATGCATTCATTATCTTCAATAGGGTCTTAAAATTGCAAGAACTTATATTTCCGGAGAATCATTTAACATTTCTACAACTCATTGAATACTGTCTTACTTTCTGAGAAATATGAACACACACGAAATATGCCGCCTTTATTCAAGAGCGGAATTCTTACACATTGATACCGCATTACTTGTGCTGAGTTCTTCTTCGAATTCGCAAACTATTTTTGTGAAAAAAATTAAAAACCATCTGTCATAAAATATAAGGATGGCCTACGAGGGCAATTTGAGAAGTCAGTGACTTTTTGAATTTCCCGCATAGTAACTTGACATCAAAACAAGTCCTGTCAACTAACGAAACCAAGCAAAGGCTTGATAAATACTTTGGGTACTCTGCACCATCAATTTCAATGTGGTTTATGAAAGTAATGAGCACAAGTGAAGAGGTCATCACGCCAGAAGTTGTTGATGAAATTCATGCAATGATATTGGACGATCGGAGAATGAAAGTGCGTAAAGTAGCTGAGGCATCTCAACTGAGCAGCTACATCACATTTTATATGAATATTTGAACGTGAAAAAGATATTCGCGCGATGGATGCCGCTATTGTTTACAGTCGCTTTATAAATAGCTCTATCCAACTGGTTTAGATAGAGTGGAAAATAATTAACCCCTGGTACCACAACGGACCTAATTGGCCTAAGTGAGTCTCATAAGAGACAGACGCATCAACCTAACTTAGCCTAACCAGAGATGTCAAATCGCACGATCTCGGAGGCCGATTGACTTCGCCAACCCTCGAAATAAGTCGTCGCGGAAATTTGTGTTTCAACAAAGTCCTAATTAGTGCTGTTGTGTGGCTTGTCGCCCAATCTTGTTGAAACTACATAGCCTCCAGATCTATATCTTCAATTTTAAGAAAAAAAAACATCGGTTGACATACGGCCATAGCGCTCAGAACTTAGCGCTCAGAGCGAGCCTTACAGTAGTCGCATATGGTATGTAACATCTGACACCTCACCTTGGTAATAAAAAAAAAAAAAATGAAATAACCGTTTCAGCCCTTGATAGGACTTTGACCGAGCTTCTTATGATCAATTGTGTTGTGTTTTTTGCGAAATGTTTGAACACGAATGATCAAGATCTAGACCTTTTCATGTCTGCCTTGGTAATAACCCTGGTTAAAAAACATTCGTAGTGATTAAAATCATCTGAAAAGTTTTAAAAACATTCCGCAAGTCCCTGTTACGCTGAGTTGAATTATTCTCAATTTCTGTTGGCTTTACCTTTCCAACTTAAAATATTTCTTCACTTTTTTCTGCCGGTAATCTCGCATATACTCTGCTCTGGATTTACCCATCTCTGCAAATTACAAAATTATTAGGGGTATTCACACCAAGCTCGTTAGTTTGTAAGTTGTTACTTGTTACTTGTTTTAGTTGCATGAAATTTAAATTGAAGTTTTTGTTGAAAAGTAAGTATTTCATAAATAAATTTTTTTTTTCTCTATTCCTTTTACTTATAAATTTCCACCAATTGTAATTTACGAAAAGCAAAATCAGCTATTATTCAACTATAATTACCAGACTAACGAAAAAAAAAAAAACGAGTTCGGTGTGAATTGCCCTATTATAATCAAACAGCTGTTCGGTCTTGTTATTTTTTACTTGGGATGTTGGAAAAAATAAATAAAAAAAAAAAAAAAATTATCTGGCAATTTCAGCCCTTGAAAGGACTATGACCTAGCTTCTTATGATCAACTGTGTTGTGAGTGTTATTAAGTTTGTACACAATTGACCGAGAACCGGACCTACATGTTTAACGCCGACTCCGAACGGCGAAGAACAGAATGTTCTTGTTCTCAAGAAGCTTTACATGGCATTTTGATCTCTTGAAACTCTCTGAGGTTTGCCACTGTCTGCAGAGAGGTGGCGGCCGTACAGAAAAATTATTTTAATTCAAATATTTTTCTGTCGCTGCTGGGGTTCGAACCCGGGTCTCCAGATTCGTTGACATAGCAGCCATGCACTTTAACCAACTACGCCACGGACGCCACAAAAAATAAGGAAAAAAATAAGGAAAAAGGCTACAATGAAGGCTACACAGGTTTGTGTCTAAACTAAATAGTAGCATGCGCTGGAATTAAATAAAATTGAAAGGAAATTGTGGTTTCGTTCAGTTTACTTTGATTTAAAACACATTTCAATGTGGTTTGTTTTTAAAACACATGTTTGTGGTTTGTGTAGCAGCTATTCGAGCCTAAAAGGCTGCAATTAATTGTGTGATAAATTAAATGGCTCTTGCTTCTCCGACTTCCTGTTACGGATATCCGTCGCATTTCACGACATAGCTCCCACATGCTGGAAACCGATCGGTAAGATATTACATATCAAAAAATTCGGACCAATGACACCACCAGACCATAAAGCACACCAGACAGTAGTTTTTTGGGGATGCGATTGCTTCTCCACAACAGCATGGGGATTTTCAAAGTTCCATAAACGTAAATTTGGCTTATTCAAGTATCAACCTACACCGAGAAAAAAGCTAATGCAAGCTTATCAATGAACCTTGTATAATTTATAAGATGTCTTTGGTAGTTTTCAGCCTCGTAAGTTCTTCGAAAAAACATCTAAGGTTTACATGTTTAACTTACCGATATTGATTTGGATAAATTACCTAAGTTACTTAGGCTAAGTATTTTGTAATTTAAACATTATGGTTTCGACATTTTATTTTAACGTGCTTGCTTAATCTGACGAGCAAAGTGTTAAAGTCCATACCATTTTGATAATGTTTCAAAATGTTCGATGGTTTAGCTACACTATTGGTTAATATCTTATGTACTTGGCTTGGGTGAATCAAACATTTTTTTTTTTTGTGACAGGGTATCGAAGTATATGATTTCAAAGCAATGTATAAAACAATATATTACTTTGGTGAATAAGCAAAGTTTTTAATTTCCACACAAATTCTTTTCACCCAAGCCGGCTTAGGTAATTTTACTAATTCTTTTTTCTCGGTGTAGCATTTTATGCTTGTTAAACGCAGTAAAACGAGCTTATTGGTGGTAATGCATGGTGTTCCATATTGTAAAATAGCAAACTATACCTAAACCAGTTTGGATGACATGAACATTTGACAGCTGCCAAATGCCAGGCCTACACTTTTCGAAACACGAAACGGATAACCCTTTATGAACGTCTTAGCTTTGCATTGAAAGCAATTCATAAATACAACACTAGATATATGCACTGATATTTTTAGTTTTTTATTTTTACTTATCACATAGTACTTTCAAAAATCATAATATCTAAGGTAGTAAAAATTTTTAATTTTTTTTACAAGCACTGGTGCAGATGTTGGGCACGTTCAATATATAATCAATTAATTCACAATTTTTAAGTTATTAAAATTATTAGTAAACATATCCATAGGATGCGGGACTAAAGTCCGTTCGATATTGTTGCTGGAAGGAGTCTGGGGTATGAACACTGTTGTAGGTTTCGACTGCAGCGGCTGGGGCATGGATGCGTGTGTAAGCAAATGGTAAGACAGCGGCAGAGCGAGCCAACAATGCCGGTGCTCCAGGCGCTATGTAAGCACCGGGAGCTGCATAGTAGACATCATGACCCATAGCCATTGCAATTAAGCAGGCGAAGACCAACTGAAATAAATTTGATAAGAGACTTGAAATTATTTTTTTAAGAAATCAGGTGTCTTAGGTAATAATGAAAAGTTTGCATTTTATAATGCAATCTTACAATTTCTATATTAAAATACTTACATATTTAATCATCTTGTTGTGTTGTAGTTTGATGTCTTCCTTTGAGTTGCTTCCTTCTAGCCGGCAGTTCTTATTTACTATGTATCCTTTTGGTAGATGCTGCACAGTTTTATACCTTTTCAGTGAGCCAAGCAAATCAAGGTCAGGCTAGTGCATTGGCCGGTCGTGCATCAAGTTAAGAGTATTCTAGGTTTGTTGTGCTCTTTAGCTTTTGGTTTTGTTTTTTTTTTTTTGTATACAACTGAAATTGAACAAACCAACACACATGGTATTCCTTGCTTGCTGTTCCTGGGCTATAGTTTTGTTGTTGCTGTTTTCAAAGGCCTGCAACTTGCAATATTATTTAATTGGTTTGTCTGGCGAAAGACATGGTCAAAACAAAGAATATGAAATGAATCGTAGCGACACCGAATCAGCTTAAAATTGGTTAGGTATGCATGTAGATATGCTTTAAAGTTGAGCATCTTAACTTGAATTGTGTGAACACAGATGTAGAATTCCTTATCTGAAGAATTCTATTTTAAGAAGAAGAAGAATAAGAGAAGAAGACATACGTGGTCAAAAAGCAACAAAAATTATAATATTCTGCTTCATGAAGTTGGTACCTTGGAAGACTTAGATTGTGATATTGGCGATTGTATGCATGATTGCTTATGTTGCTTAATCCGGATAAAATTTAAGAGCCATACCTTTTATAGCCCTTTTAAGATCCAGGTTATGCCCTGCAATTGAGGTACGAAAAAGTTATAATGGTCTCTGTACCGCTCACCACTGACTCTAAAGTTCTGAACATCATTATTTTTGTAGACATATGGACCAATGATTTCACCGACCCATAAAAAGCACCAAGCCGTGAGATTTTCTGGATGTACGAGGGCTGCCTTTTAAGTCTTGCGCAACGACAATACTAAGCATAGCCAGATGAATTATGACAGATCCATTCGAATTTTTTTACATTTTCTAGCATAAACGTTCTCACAACGTTTTGGTGTATGTTCGCTTATTGCCTTGTTTACAGTGGTTTAAAAACTGTAAATTCTGTAATTCCAGCAAAAAAATTAAATTAACACATGAACATTTTCGGGTGATGTTGTTATACGATTTGCGACGTGGATTGACAAGAAAATTATGCATCAATCAACTTCGTTTGATCTTTGGTGATGAAGCACCACATCTAGCGACTGAAAACGCTGGTTCGATGAGTTTGAGCATCGTGAAGGTCGTCCACGAACGTGACGTGCTTGAAATCCTTATTTGCAAACGTTTCAACATTTGTCATAATAATAGTCAGTTGCAAGAAACGCATCAACGGAAATTAACTTCGTTTAACATAAACGCTAGTGACTTTTGTTGAAAAATTTGTTTTTGCCAAATGAAAACTTCGTTTGTTCTTCCCTTCGTTCTATAAACACAACGCTTATATTTCAGAGTTATTTTTTGGAAATTTTTACTTTATTAATACGCGGACAGAGATATCAACAGAGATGCGATGAGTGCAATCCATAAGAAGACGGACGGATATAGGGAGAAAGATAACTAATAAAATAAATAATAATGACTGAAACAGCTTTTGCGGTATATATATACACTAAGAGAAAAAAATATTAAATTTATCCAAAAACTTTTTTAATTTATCCAAAAAGCGAGTCAATTTTGCACCAATAATGCATTTGCATAACTCGACTACGTAAATATTTTAAATTTATTTAAACACTTTTGTAATAAAATAAAATATTTAGGGAAGAGGAGGAAGAAAAAGTAATATAGAAAATATGAAGCAAAATATGCAGGTAAATGACAACCGGTGCAAGATATTCGTGAGAAAATATCAAGTTGTCACTCCACCCTAAATAGTTTTATCATGCGATCACCCATCGCACTCACAAATCATATTGGTAAGACTATATTACACCAATCCAGGCCAAACATCCAGGCTATATTACCTTTGCAACAAAAACTAAACGAGAACTATAAGAAGCCTGCAACTGCAAGAAATAAACTGCAGGAACAGAGTGCGATGCTGTTGCTGCTTGTCGGCTATTTCAGCTGTATGGAATATGTGTGTAGGTGTGTTGTATATTATTAAAATTTAAATACGGGAAAAAAACGTGTTGTAAGGAAAATATTTGATTTACCCACGTAAATATTTAAATAAAATTTATACTCAGGCGTGGATAATGTTAATACGCGTTATTTCCCTTAGTGCATATATATATAAGATATATTTTTAAGTTGATGGCTACTGAATATTCGTTTGCAGCAAATACAACTCGCAAACGAAGTGTAGTTGGTGTATTTTTCAGTTGCGGCAAACGAAAACGTTCTTTGCGTGTATGACTAGCATACATTCGATTTTACATGAGCATTTAGGCGTCAGGAAGATTGTTCGCGTTGTATAACCTTAATTTGACGGTTGCTCAAAGAAAGCGTTGTGTCAATTGGTGCAAGGAAATGCTGCAAAAATACAGCAAGGGTGGTTCGAGATACATCTACGACATCACCACAGGTGAAGAATCATGGATCTACGCTTATAAGCCAGAAATAAAACAGCAATCCACTGTTTGGATCTTTCAAAATGAGCAATCCCCGACAATAGTTGCCCACGGGTGGAGCAACTTATAAAGGGTGATTTTTTTGCTATTTGTTTTATCAGTGTACATTTTTTGACACCTTATGCGTGATTCGTAACATGTGGCAAAGCCAAAAATGCTCAGTAAGGTTCGCCATTTCACCATGAATAGACTAACAAACGAACAGCAATTGCAAATCACAGGTCGTCATAATCGACCTACCGAACAGGCTATTCAATGTATTGTTACC
Source organism: Pherbina coryleti (assembly GCA_943735915.1). Classification (NCBI taxonomy): domain Eukaryota; kingdom Metazoa; phylum Arthropoda; class Insecta; order Diptera; family Sciomyzidae; genus Pherbina; species Pherbina coryleti. Next base: position 81,429,640 of record OX030952.1, on the reverse strand, counting down.
AAATTTCGCACCAGTTTCACTTTATTGGACATCAATGTGTACCAACTCGTATGCGGAGAGTGCATACCGAGGAGAATATTTCTGCTGTATCGGGCAGCATCAATGAAGATCGCGATATGTCAATTCGTCGCCGTTCTCAACAATTGGGCTTGTGTTCTTCGACTTTCGGCTTTAGGGGTGGGTTACCGGGGCGACCACCCGGGGCGCTGGTGACTGGAGGGCGCATCTGAATTAGCATCGGAATTTGGTACAAAGCCATTTTTTAAACCACTAGCGCGATTTAGACACATAAAACGTAGACAGGGTGAAGACGATGTTGATGAACCAATAACTGATCAAAAAAAAAATTTGAAGTCGAGTTTTTTAATGCTCTTTTGGACACCGTATTTATATCTATGAAGGAAAGATTTCAACAGATACAAGATTCTTCAGTCACGTGGAATTTTTTGTTTAACATAAAAATAAATAAAAATTAAGAACTCATGCGACATTGCTCTGCACTTCAAAAAAAGTTAACGGTCAACTTTAAGCGTGATATTGATGGAGATTTGTTGTACGATGAAATTATAATTCTACAACACTATATCGAAGACACACTGGCAACACTTATCGAAACATTAAACTTTATCTAAAAGCACAATCTTCAAGAGTTATATCCCAACACCTGCATATCGCTCCATATTCTGTTAACGATACCAGTGACCATTGCAAGTGGCGAACGAAGTTTTTCTGACCTAAAGTTGATACAAACGTACTTGTGGTCTACAATGTCTCAAACAAGATTAACTAGTTTGGTCTCGCTGTCCATTAAAACCTAGATTTTGACAGAGAATTCGCTGACAAGAAAACTAGGAAAGTAATGTTTTAGCTATTTTTTAATTTTTGTTTTTCATTAAATGTTTCGTGACTAACTCACACATTATATGTAGGTACCGTTCATTGTTCAGATAATGAATGGAACAAATATGTTCTTATTAATAATAATAAATATGTACATGTTTGAAGTTTTCTATTAATTTAATAAAATTTGTACACAATTGAAAATAACTTTTTTTAGTTATAATTAAATATAAAAGGGCGCCAAATGGGGCGTAGATGGGTAGATGGTAAGGGCGTAGATGGGTAAGGCCGGCCCTGATCATCTGGAACATTTTACGTGAGGTCCTCGGTATGAAACCATACAAAATACACCTGGTGCAAGAATTGAAGACAGGTGACTTACCACAACATCGTTTGTTTGGTGAATGGGACTTAGAAAAGTTGAATGAAAAGCAACTTTTTTATCGAAAAATTGTCTTCGCTGACGAAGCTCATTTCTGGCTCAATGGGTATATCAACAAATCGAATTGCCGAATTTGGTGTGAAGAGCAGCCAGAGGCAGTTCAAGAGCTGCCAATGCACCCTGAAAAATGCACTGTTTGGTGCGGTTTATGGGCCGGCGGTATCATTAGACCGTTCTTTTTTAAAAATAATAAAAATCGCAACGTTACAGTTAATGGACCAAGATAGCATGCGATGATTACCGACTTTTTTTGCCCAAAATGGAAGAATTGGACTTGGGTGACATGTAGTATCAACAAGACGGTTTCAAATGCCACACGGCAAACGATAGCATGGACCTATTGAGAGGCGAGTTTGGTGAGCAATTAATCTCACGTTTTGGAACAGTCCAATGTCCGCCACGATTATGCGATTTGACGTCACTAGACTATTTTTTGTGGGGCTACGTGAAGTTTCTCGTGTACAGGGATAAGCCAGCCACAATTGCAGCCCTGCAAGACAACATTACTGATGCCATTGAAAAGAGCAGAAAAAAGTGCTCTTCCACTAAGATATCGAATCAGGGCACAAAGTCGCAGTCGCAATGGCAAAATTGTATGAATTGCGCTATGAATTGGTTAGTCATTCACTAAATTCTCCGTATTTGGCCCCCTGCAACTTTTCGGAACCCCAAGGTCATCGCTGAAACAAATGCCTATTTTGAAGTATGGACGAATTCGTAATATTCGGAAGCGATCAAAATATTAAGAAAAATGTTTTGGTAAAAAATTGTTTCTAGCTACAAGGAGATGATTATGTTGAGAAATAATCTCCAAGTAAATTTTGACCAAATTAATAATTTTTTATTTAATTTTGCAGGGACTTTCCAACTGTCTTTCACCCCTTAATAGCAGCAAAAATATGAAATTATGAAGAATTTTAAGAGATTTTTCAATGTGTAAATGTTTCTTTATCCTTATCATTATAATTTTTGCTTATATATTTCTTTTTTTTTTATAACATTATTCTAATAAGTTAGTGAAATTTCGATAGTCAGAAAAATATAAAAAAATTTAGCATCCAGTTATTGATTTCAGAAGAATTGTGTTTATTCTATGACATGAAAATAAGAACTTTTTCCTAAACATATGTTCACTTTTTAAAGCTCATCCATAAATATTCCCTCTTTAATTTTCGAGTTTGAAACAATCGTCTCTACCATAACTCTTGCTGGATAACCACCGGATATGCGTGGCCTGTATTTTATTTTTAAAAGTGACCCTGACACTGAAGGAAAAATACTCACTTAGAACAAATAATAATAAACATAAAAAATATATGACGGAAGTGCGTAGCTTACATTCGCTACATAATGGAAAAATTTTCGTGGCAGGAAAAAAAAAAAACTTAAAATAAAACAAAAATAACAAGACGCAGATAACATTGTATGAAGACGAGGGGAAAAACTTCAATAGAAAGTTCGAAGAGTACTTGTAACGCTCTGTTATATTTAAACAATGAGGAATGTACGAACAATAAGAACAACAACATAGATACTAGCATGAACAAGCAACAAGTGTTTCATAAAATTTTTCCGAAAACTTAGAAAATATGCTTGTATATTTTTTTGGGAATGCCTGCGAGACGAGGCCACGTTTAACACTGTGTGACAAAAAGAAGGAGTTGGCTGTATTGTTGACAAACCCGTATGTTTTGATGTGACAGTGTCTTTTGAGGCGAAGCTTTTTACGCTTCGTTTTTTATGATTTACTTGAGTGAAATCTCAAAAATGATACTCTTTCCGACACCTTTATTTTCTTAGAATTGATGTTGACTTTTGCTTGCGTCTTAAGAAAATGTAAAATTAAAAATATTCCTTTGTTAGCCATGGGAATTGAACTCATCTCCCATAGGTTGATGGTTCCATACACTAATCAAAAACCCTTGTTACGCAACTTCACCGATTCAATATTAGATACTTACTTAAACTATTGTGCAGCAGGTTACAATAATTTATTTGTATTTCTATAGTAAAATATCTTTTAAAAGTATTGTGTATTGACTATCCTTCATCTAAGATATCTATTAAAAGGTTTGTGTATTGGCTATACTTCATATCGTAAAATATCTGTTAAAAGGATTGTGTATTGGCTATCCTTCATATCGTGAAATGACTATTAAAATAATTATTGGCTTTATTCATATCGTAAAATATCTATTAAAAGGATTGTGTATTGGCTATCCAAACAAAAAGAGTAGCAAAAAAAAAAGTTGCGCAACTTGTTCTAATCCTTATTCTTGTTCTTATTCTATTCTGACATGTTTTTGTTCTAAAAACAATCGTACTTTTTGTCTAAATTCCAGTTTTAATCTGTGGTCAAATTTTTGACCTTATCCTTATTCAAATCCCTTTCCTTATCTCCATATCTAATCCCCATTTCTTATACCAATCTTTCTCCTCAGTCTTGTCATAAGTGTACTTAAATCGTTGTTCTATTTCTTGTCCCAGACCTTGTCCATATCTTTTTCTCAATGCTGCCCTAAACATTGTTTTCATTCTGTCCAAATTTGTATTCTTTCCTTGTCCCAAATCGTTGCCTCGTCCTTTCCTTGTCCCAATCCTTGTTATCCTAATAGAATGCTCTAATCATTGTCCAAACCTTTGTTTTACTCCTTATCTTATTCCTGAGCCTACACTAAGGGAAATAACGCATATTAACATTATCCACGCCTAAGTATATATTTCATTTAAATATTTACGTGGATAAATCAAATGTTTTCCATACAACTCGTTTTTTTCCCGTATTTAAATTTTATTTATGCCACACACTGACACACATATTCCATACAGCTGCCAAGCAGCAGCAGTTGCAGGTTTCTTATAGTTCTCATTTAGTTAATGTTGTAAGGGTAATACAGCATGGATATTTGGCAAATATGATTTGTGAGTGCGGTGGTGAGTGCGATGCATGGTGAATTCATGTAAGGTGGAGTGACAACTCGGTATTTTCTCAAGAATGTCACTCCACTCTACATGATTTCATCATGCATCGCACTCACCACCGGCCTCACAAATCATATTTTCACAAAAAGAAAATAAAAAATATACCACTAAATGGCGTTTGATATGGACGCAGCTCGTGGGAAATATTCAAATAAATTGTTTTTCAATTTCAATATTTTTATATAAATTTTCCTTAAATGCGATAGTTTTATTTTTAAATAGTAAATGTTTGAAAGATATTTAAATACATTCGTGCATAATTTTAATATATTTTTTATTAATTCTGTTTAAATATTTTAATATTTTATTTAATTAAAAAAGTATTTAAATAAATTTTTTAATATTTACGTAGTCGATTTAAGTAAATGCGTCATTGGTACAAAAATGACTCGCTTTTTGGATAAATTAAAAAAGTTTTTGGATAATTTTAATATTTTTTTCCCTTTGTGTAGTCTTTGTCAAAATCCTTGCCCTTTTTCTAAATATATTTCTAGAACTTTTATAAATCCCTGTTTTAATATTATTTTATTTTTATTTAAGCTTTTGCTTTTGCTTTTATGTGGCACATTACCACTTTCATGAGCACCATATAATATATACATGCAACAATATTCCCTGAGCGGCCTTATTTATTTATTTATATTTTTATTTTTTTTTTGCGTCACCGAAAACCTCAACTTTACTGTGGTTCCATGAAATTTACGGTAGCACCAATACTTACGGAGTTAAAATTCCATGCAACGTTATTTCATTGTTGTTGCATTTTCATTGCATTAAACGGTTGACTTCGTGTTGTCGAGGCGCCAATTTTTTTTTTTTCATTTTCGTCATTAGGTCGTCAAGAGTCATTGTTTGCTGTAAAAGAAAATTTTACGCAGCATCTGTACTGAGCGAGTAATAAATCCATGCAAAAATATTGAACTCTTGTTGCATAAGCTGCTATCTACACGACCTGACGATGTTAATTTTTTTTTATTTTTGTCGCAAGGCTAAGTATAAATCCTTCATTTGCGTTTCATAATAGTTACCGTAGCGCATTTACTCATTGCGTAATAATTCCATGCAACGCCGTTGTATGATTGTTAAATTTTCGATCTTGGAGAGAAACTCTCCATGAATTTTTTGTTTATTTTTGTCATGAGGACTAAGCACCAGCCTTTGCTGGCCTAAGCATTTTTTATCGTAGCACCTATACACAGCTAGTTACAATTCCATGTTACAAATTTGTGGTTTCGTTGCATTAGCAGCACCCTCCGAGTCCCGATGACGGGATTTTTATATTTTTGCCATAAGATCAAAGTATTGACCTCTATTGTAGTATAAGCACTTTTCCCTTAGCACCTATACTTAGCGAGGAATAATTCCATGCAACGCCGATGCATTTTGAAAAAATGCCTTTATCAACTTTTTTTGGAAATCTACACGATAAAACTGAAACCAACTGTGGCGTCCGTGGCGTAGTTGGTTAAAGTGCGTGGCCGCTATGCCAATGATCTTGGAGACCCAGGTTCGAACCCCAGCAGCGACAGAAAATTATTTGAATTAAAATAATTTTTCTGTACGGCCGCCACCTCTCTGCAGACAATGGTAAACCTCAGAGAGTATTCAAAATGCCATGTAAAGCTTCTTGAGAACAAGAACATTCCGTATATCGCCGTTCGGAGTCGGCGTTAAACATGTAGGTCCGGTTCTCGGTCAATTGTGTACAAACTAAATAACACGCACAACACAATTGATCATAAGAAGCTAAGTCAAAGTCCTTTCAAGGGCTGAAATTAGGCTTGGGTAGTTCATGAACGAACTAGTTCAATTGAACGATTCCCACTCATGAACTATGTGAACTAGTTCAGTGTTTCTCGTTCTTTTAGTTCATTTTAGTTCAATTGATATTGCAGCGAGTAGGAACAAAACGAACGAGAGCAAGAATAACTAAATTTACCATGCTATGGTTTGAGTCCTTGGTTTGAAACACTTTTTGTTAATGCACTAATACAAATGGTGAATTTGATGGATATCACATGTTCATACCAAGTGTGTTTCATTTTCTATACCTGGACATGAACGAGTAAACGAAATGAACTAAAAGACCTAACGAACTAAAAGAACGAACGAACTAAAAGAACTAACGAACTAAGAGAACAAACGAAGTAAAACATGCAACGAACAAAAGAACGAACGAACTAAAAGAACTAAATGAACGAACTAGTTCATTACATACGATTGAACTAAAAAGAGCGATCTTTGTGGTGAACTAAAATGCCCAAGCCTAGCTGAAATGGCCAGTTATTTATTTTTTATTTTTTTTTCACGATAAAACGTCGTGGTCACGTCAAAACAAGTGTGTAATTTTGCGTATTTTACGAAACTCGGTCAAAATCCTTTCCAGCATGAGCAAAAATGGTCAACTCTTTAGTTTTTTTTTTTCGTTGAATTTCAGAAAAATGTAGACTAGTTCATTTAGACCTAATAACGCTCTCAATTCACTCAGTTCGTCTAACCAAAATTTTTTTATTGTCGTTGAGTGTTCTTCAAAAAAGCTGTGCTATAAGAGTATTTTTTCCATGACACGAAAAACCAAACACAACTGAAACTAAAGCATACTTTATGGCGCTTGGACAAAAGCCGCTAAAGGACTCTTATTAGCTGGAAAATATGTTGTTATTCTTCTACAGCTAATTTAGACCTACGCAGAAAAATGTCTGCTTTTCGAAATGAGCCATTCACAGGAGTGTCAATAAAAACAAAACACGAAATGTTTGGGGGAAGGACTGCTTTATTGCGCTTTAAGTAATGCTTTGTCATAAAATTGTTAGGATAAAATATTTATTATTTTTACGATGATGGTGAGGGAAGCGGAGGCACAGCAGCTACATCATGTCGTTTTTGATGTTTTGTTTTTTTTTTCTAGGCATTTGGCAACCCACAAACTGACATCTATCGGACCGCTTGACAAGTTTTTAGACAGACCGAAGGCGGTTCATATTTCAAGTCATGTTGTGGTTTATTTTTGTACCTTTATGAAATGTTATTGTTTTTTTTATAGTATTATTTTTTTTTTTAAGTAACTTTGGTAAAGCTGTTGCTGCTGCTGGTGGCTGTTGCTGGTGGCTGTAAAGTTGGCTCCGGTTTTAATTACTGCTCAAAAGGGTTTCGTATTGCAGTCAGTTGCTGCAACTTGTCATTGATTGACATTCAAAGCTGACATAAAACACTTGAATATAATTTCACAATTTATGACATTTACACCGGCTTTGAGCGTCATGTTGAAGGCCTCGCGCCTTCACATTGGACATTTTATTTTTTGGTTTTTTATTTTAGGTTTTATTTTATTTTACTGCTATAGAATTATTAATTAAAATTTATTAATTAAAATCGTTTTAAGATTCGGCATCAAGCTGTGTACCACGTTATTTCTTTAATAGTTCTTTTCTATCAAAAATTTAATTGTTTTAAGTGTTTCCAAGTGAAATAATGTAAATAATGTAAATGTACATTTTTGAATTTTCTTACATTTGACAAGAAATCACAAAGTGCGATGAACTTTATTCTATTAAGCTGGCAGTTAAAAAAGCGCAACACATTTTGATTTAAATATTTTAAGCTTGCCCTTGTCTGTCGCTTTTCAGTAAAGCTTTATTTACTTAGCATACTTATAGGCTGTGACTTGAATATGATAAACTGTTTAAAGAGCTTGTGTGTATTTCGGCTGTTGTATAAAGTGGCCGTTTGAAGTATGGGAGTGACTTGAAGTTTTCATTTGATTAATTCATTTCTAACGAAAAACAATAATTGAGTTTCCATGAAAAACATTTGGAAAATGAACAGTCTTTTAGAGCAAATCCGTTGTGTTGTTGTAGAATGATGCTTAGGAGGGGAGGAGAAAGATAAGTTCATTTATGAAAATATTATGAGAGCTAAGAAGGCATTTGAGAAGTGGCACAGTAGTTTGAGCGCATAAAAAAGTTGGACAAAAATAGGAGTCTTCCGATTTGTATGAAATTTGTGTGGTAAATAATGAGTTTTAACAAAAATAATTTTGTTTCCAACATATTAGAATTTAGGTTTGAAACATAAAATTTTAAGTTTTATTAAAAAATTATTAACATATTTTAAATTCATTTAAATAAAAATATATTAAATTCAGCTCAACATTAAGTCTCAATATATCATTGAATATATAAAGGGTCACATTAAAATTTAACTTCATAAATTTTAAATTTATTTAATTTTTGTAAAATAAATGCTTTATGTTTATTTAAAAAAACAAAAAAAAAATATATTTTTTGAAATATGTTTTGTGATATCCTTAAAATGGTATGTTTTGTGTTGTGAAATAGTCCCTAAAAATTTGTACGGAAATTTCTTGGGACTTATTTAATTTTTATTTTGGGCTTTATTTCATTTGGGGGTTATTTCGTGGAGCCGCCATTTTGCACAACTACAACCATATTCAGTTCATCTTACGAAACAATTGAAGCCAGTTGATTCAGAATGCTAGAGTAACATGCTGTGATAGACAATTTTTCAAACAAAATTTTTTTCAGCAATTAGGTCCATTCCTCACTCACTGACTAACTCACTGGACTCTTAAAATCCTTTATTAATTGAAGGGAGGCCGTTACTACCACAAACTTAAGGTCTCATCGGATCGCATTTGTTTGAAAACAATGCAGGTGTTATAATTATTTGAACTTCGATCGAAGACTTTGGCTTGAACGGTATGTGGTTCCAACAAGACGGCACCACAAGCCACACGACATGATCGATTTTGGCTTTATTGCGCTACAAGTTCCACGGCACCTTATTTAACGTTTCTGCGACGTCTATTGGTCGTCAAGATCATGCAATTTGATCCCATTGGACATTTGTTTTTATGCACAGAAAAAAAAGAGTAGAACTTTTACCTAAAAATGTAGTCAATTCAGCTAAAGTAATCCGGTGATTTTCAGTCAACGAATTTGATTAGGTGCGCTACCAATTTCTAAATGTTAATTATATGCAATTATATTGGGTAGTTAAACTGCGAGAGTAGCTAAAAAAACCTAAATATTTAGGTGTACCTTCAACCATAAAATAGATAAGACACATAATTTATTAGAAGAATTAGCTAATTTTTTTTAAACTATGACCACTTCAGATTAGGCAAGCCACCTACTAAGTGCAGAAAAATCAACTAATTATTTAGATAGCATTCCCACTCTTAAGTGCCGTGCAAAAAATATGCAAAAAATATGTTTTTTGTTTTGCAATTTCTATTTTGAAGTGAAACTTTCCTTAGGTGACTTTACTTCATTTCGTCACATCCCAGCAAACCAAAAGTTCCGAAATCGTGACGAATTCGTTTCGAATATTTCGGTATCTTTCAGATTTCGGAATCCGATTTCGTTGCGAAATAGTAAAGAAAATCGTATGAAGGGGTTGACACGAATTCGTGAAGAAGTGTCGTAACTATTTTGTAACTATATTTCGTTACGAAATCGGAACGAAATATCGTTTCGAAATCGTAACTAAATATAGTTATGAGATCGGAACGATATATCTTTTCGAAATCGTAACGAAATGTAATTATGAAATCGTAACGAAATGTAGTTACGAAATCAGAACGAAATTTATTTACGAAATCGAAATGAAGGTATGCATTTAAATTAAGAACGGTTTAATTTAGAGATACGAAAATGAAAAATTTTATTTCATTTAAATTTCATATTATTGAACAATTTCAAGCGATATGATGAGGCTGTGTTATAAATAAAATGTTAAAAGGAATGTTGAAATTAATGTCGAATGTTAGTTGAATACAGAGATGGGGGTAGTGCACTAAAGTTTCAGCTTCAGCTGACATATACTGATATTGAAAAATTATTTATTACTTTCAAGTGGTGTTGACTGATGAATTCAAAATTATAAGCCCCACTATACATTAGTGATAGTGAAAAATTTTTCACTAAAATTCATTTAGTGCAAGTTTGTTTTTTTGCACTAAAATTAATAGTGCACAAAAAATTCCCGCACTAATGGTATTGGAACACAGAAAGATTTCACTCAATGGAAAGAAAAGTTCAACAGTTTATTTTGAATAATTGCACTTATATAAATTTGAAATTTCAAAATTGTTAGCCCATTTAGAAAATTATATTTTATTATTATAGAATTTTCTTTTATTCGAGTCTGGCTTAAATAATTTCAAAACCAGTAATGTTTGAAAATTGAGTGGAAACATTTTTAATTGCAGCTTTCATGTAGTGACTGCTCAAATTTTGCACTATTTGAGTGTAGTGCAGATTTAGTCACTAACACTAAATTTAGTTGTAGTGCAACAAAATAACACCATCACTAAAATCTCAAGTGATAGTGAAGAGATGTTTCACTATCACTAAGCTGGTAAAAAAATAGTGAAAAATATAATTTCTTTCAATATATTTAGTGCTAGTGAAATGCTTAGTGCACTCACTATTTAGTGCAAAACGCCCAACTCTGGTTGAATTTTCAGAGTTGATTATTTTAGAACTTTTCCAAACTCTCCGCCGATCCATGATTTCTTGTGGTGCTCGCATGCAGGAGTTCCATTGAAATGCTTTCTTCGCCTTGAGAGGCGTCAATATTTAATTGTTCAATACTTACTTCCTCATTTCGAATTTCATCCAAATTTGCCACGAGTCCTCGATTTTTGATTGAACAAACTCCTCGCTGTCACTCATTAAAACACTTACTGTTGTTGTTGTTGTTGTTGTTGTTGTTGTTATTATTGTTGTTGTTGTTGTTGTTGTTGTTGTTGTTGTTGTTGTTGTTGTTGTTGTTGTTGTTGTTGTTGTTGTTGTTGTTGTTGTTGTTGTTGTTGTTGTTGTTGTTGTTGTTGTTGTTGTTGGTGGTGGTGGTGGTGTTGTTATTGATGTGAGTATTTGCGAAAAAATGGAGTCCATAAGCCTTGCAACTTCTTTTTTTACACTTTTACTAAAACCTTGACGCGACATTTCACATTTGTTGAAGAACAACCACGGAAAACAATTTATTTTAGATTAAAACAAATTTTACCTCAATCACCGCAATGCGCACTTGTTTAGTTTGCACTCTTACACGTTTATTTAAAAAAAAGGAACGTTGTTTGCCTGGCCAACTTTGTTATTTTTTATTTATTTGAACAGTAATATCATATGATAAAGAATAAATCTTACAAACCGGCACATATCGAAACTCGATATTAATTCGCATCAAAATTTGATGTAACGATATAGTAACGAATTCTTTACGACAGTTCGAAATAGTAACGAATTAGTCGGAATTTCGATAATGTCGTCAAGTTTGGTTTGCTGGGATGATAGAGAAGAAAGATTTGTTTTATAGTAGATAGAATGAGAGAGATATATATATACATTGTATAAATGACTGAAAAATTTCTTTGCCACCGCTGAGAATCGAACCTCTGATCTCAAGATTTCAACAACCAACGCCTTATCTATTGAGCTAAATTTCCAATACATGAATTTACTCTACATACCAATTAATCAAATTGCTGTAGATACCCAGTGGAAACATAATTTCAGAGTTGTGGACCTCATATTTTTATATACATTTTGTTCGCAAGTTATAAAACGGCGTAACAGCACAGCGGTAAAGCGTTTGACTTGAACGCCAGCGGCCCGAGTTCAAATCTCGCAATGAGGCTTTATTTTTTGTAAAATTTTCTCACTTTGTTTTTATTTATGTTTTTTATAGGAGAGCGCTGTGCTCTCCTTGGGCTGCACAGAAATAAAAAATTCAAATACGGGAAAAAAACAAGTTGTAAGGAAAGCATTTGATTTATCCACGTAAATATTTATATAAAATTTATACTGAGGCGTGGATAATGCTAATATGCGTTATTTCCCTAGTGTACGAACAAATCGACAACTTGCATTCGGTAAAATAACTAGAAGAATTAGATGATTTAATAAGCAAAATTTTAGTTGAATTAACTAATTTTAATTAGGTGAATTACCTAATGCATGATTGTTAAATTAACTGTGTAAGTAGAAAAGTTGTTGAAAAGATTAGGTGAAATAGAAACTTTCACATTAGCTAAACTAGTTTAGGTAATAAATCAATTCTTTTATTTTCTGTGTGGGGCTTTATGAATGATCGTGCTTATGTGAATAAGCCTCAAAGAGCAGTAAAAAGCCAAGTTTTGTCAAATTGCCGCCCAAAATGTTAAAAAAGTGGTCGAAAATGTCCACAAAAGGATCAAATGCTGCAATAGATTTTGAGGTGGTAATTGTAATGTTATAGTATTTTACCTATAGCGTGAACCATATTTTATGTCGGCATGTGAATATTAAATAACTTAGGCCAAAAAAAAAACAACCGGTTTGCATACATACATGAGATATTTCTATTTCATTTGATTCTTTACAATTTCTTTGAACTAGTTGCATACAACACAACATCAATCAAGTTGCCGCCTCTATTGGCTAAAGTAAAATGTGCCCTTTTTTCTGCGTTTTCCATCACTTTTTCGAGTATCTCGGGCGGTACAGCAATGATTTCGGCACGAATGTTTGTCTTGAGCTAGTCAATTGTTTGAGGCTTGCTGGTGTATACTTTACTTTTCAAATTAACCCACAAAAAGAAGCACAGTGATGTGCGATGAAATTTAGCTTTTACCTTGTTTACTCAAATTTTTTATAATTTTTCGATTTTCAGAACTGCAGTGCTTGGCTCTTCCCATTTTTAGACCTAATTGTTTGAAACACAAAAATTTATTTTAAATTCATAAAACTAAGAACTCTTACTCACGTTCTGTAGTAAAATTTTATTAAAAAGTGCCTTTTTAAATTAAAAAATTTTAGGTTGAATTGGTTGGCTCTATTTAAACGCACACACTTTAAATGCAACAATATCACAGTTTCACAGATTAGCGAAAAACAAAGTACAATATTCATGAGAGAAGTGGTTTTTAAACTACGTTTGGTTCAGAGCATGCCAAGTTGTCACAAAAAATTTTAATTAAGTAATATCATCAGCAAGTGCGTGGCTCTATTTCATCGCACATCACTGTATATAGCGGTCAAATCTGGATGTCTGAGTGCCCAGTAAATGTCGCCATTTTTTACATCACACGACCAGGGAATTTTCGTAGTAGAAACGACATTGTTCGATTTGCAGTGTGACATGGCGCACCGTCTTGTTGAAACCAGTAGCTGCCCAGACCTTTTTAATACATTACTACTTACTTAGTTATCTGGCGCTTACAACCGAAGGTCGGTTTTGGCCTCGTATAAGAAATTGCGCCAGCCATTTCTGTTTTGCGCTTGCTGGCGCCAGTTGGAAACACCAAGTGTAGTCAGGCTATCCAACACCTGATCCTTCCAACGAAGATGTGGGCGTCCTCTTCTGCGTTGACCACCACCGGGCACCGAATCGAATATTTTTTTCGCTGGAGCGTCGTTTTCCATTCGCTCAACATGACCTACCCAGCGGAGCCGCTCGATTTTAATACGCTTAACTATGTCGATGTCAGCGTAAAGCTCATACAGCTCGTGGTTCCATCGAATTCGGTACTCGCCATTGACGCAGATTGGACCGAAGATCTTACGAAGGATCTTTCTCTCGAAGGCTCCCAGAGTCTTTTCATCAGAACTGCTCAACGTCTAGGTTTGTGCTGCATATAATAGGACGGGCATGATTAGTGACTTATAGAGCGTGAGTTTTGTTCGTCGAGAGAGGGCTCTGCTTCTCAATTGCCTACTCAGCCCAAAGTAACACCTGTTGGCAAGAGTTATCCTTCGCTTTATCTCAATACTGACATCGTTGAAAGAGTTTACGCTGGATCCCAGGTAGACGAAGTCCTTAACAACCTCGAAGGAGATGTTGTCAACAGTGACGTGGTTTCCAAGACGCTGGGACTGTTTATTTGTTGACACTAGGTATTTCGTCTTATCTGCGTTCACTACAAGACCCATTCGACTCGACTCTTTCGCTAACCTGGAGAATGCTGCGCTGACTTCGCGCGTATTATGGCCAATGATATCGATATCATCAGCATACGCCAGCAGCATAATACTTTTATAGAATATCGTGCCACTGCGTCTCAAATCAGCAGCTCGGATGATCTTCTCCATCATTAGGTTGAAAAAGTCGCACGATAGGGAATCACCTTGTCTGAAACCTCGTTTGGTATCGAATGGAGGAGTGAGGTCCTTCCCGATTTTAACTGTGCTGCTGGTGTTGCTCAGTGTCATTCTGCAAAGGCGGATGAACTTTGCAGGAATACCAAATTCAGACATGGTGGAATATAGATGATTCCTTATTGGACTGTCGAAGGCGGCTTTGTAATCGACAAAAAGATGGTGTGTGTCGATTTGTTTTTCTAGGGTCTTCTCCAAGATTTGTCGAAGCGTAAATATATGGTCTATGGTGGATTTGCCAGGTCTGAAGCCACACTGATAAGGTCCAATCAGCTGGTTTACGATGGGCTTCAGTCTTTCACATAGTACGCTCGACAGGACCTTATATGCGATATTCAGAAGGCTTATCCCACGGTAGTTGGCGCAAATTGTGGGATCGCCTTTCTTGTGGATTGGGCAGAGCACACTGAGGTTCCAATCGTTTGGAATGCATTCTTCCGACCATATTCTGCATATAAGCTCATGAATGCATTTAAATAGAGCTTCGTCTCCATTCTTGAAGAGCTCAGCAGGTAAGCCATCGGCTCCTGCGGCTTTGTTGTTTTTAAGCCGAGCTATAGCTTTCAAGACTTCACTATGGTCGGGCAGCGAAACTTCAACGCTGTCGTCCAAAATTGGGGATTCCGGAATATCATCTCTATTGGCGGGATTGTTGTCGTCGTCGCCATTCAGAAGCCTAGAGAAGTGTTCCCTCCACATCATGAGTGTACTCTGGATATCTGTCACTAGATTCCCATTTTCATCCTTGCAGGAAGAGGCCCCGGTCTTGAAACCATCGGCCAGGCGTCTTATTTTTTCGAAAAATTTTCGGACCTCATTCCTGTCACCATGCATCTCAATTTTCTCGCACTCACGCATTTCCGCTTCCCTTTTCTTTCGACTGAAAATGCGTCTCTCTTCCCTCCTCTTCTCTTTGTATCGCTCCTTAGCAGCACGCGTTACAACCGACTGCAGGGTGGCTTTGTAGGCGGCATCTTTTTCTGCAGTGGCGTTGTGACACTCTTGGTCGTGCCACTGGTTTCGGCGAGGGCGGTGATAGCCTATCACCTCTTCGGCAGCCGCACGCATAGAGTGGGAAATATGATTCCACTG
The DNA here is from genome assembly GCA_943735915.1 of Pherbina coryleti. NCBI lineage: Eukaryota > Metazoa > Arthropoda > Insecta > Diptera > Sciomyzidae > Pherbina > Pherbina coryleti. The sequence continues at coordinate 81,414,124 of OX030952.1, read as the reverse complement.
CGCGCATATATCGTCGATCGGAGGAGTGCTTTCTTGAAGCAGGAGTGAGAGTCGAGTAGCGAAGTCTTCGGCTGTTTGCTTTGATTGCAGCTTTTCGACGTCTAGCTTTCTCTGTGCTGGATTGCGCGCATTCTTGGTTGCGCACGGGCGTGTACGGATCGTGTACGGATCTTTTTAATACATTTGTGGGCAGAAATCCACCAATATCCACCGATATCGATTTCCATCAACTGTTTCACCTTCTCTGAAGAAAAATGGTCCAATGATGGTTTTGGCGCAAACGCCGGCCCACACAGTCACGTTTTGGTGATGCAATGGTGTTTCATAGATCTCGTGTGAACTCTCCGTTCCACAAAACTAGCAATTTTGCTTGTTAACGGCTCCAGAGAGTGTGAAATGGGCCTCGTCGATCACCAAAATTTGCTTCCAAAAATCAGGTTCAGTGTCAAGCATTCTAGCGACTATTTCGTCGTATTCTAAGCGATGCACAGTGATGCGAAAGCTAGCTGACGGCTATCGTTAGAGCCAAAATATTTGAGGAATCATCATAACATAAGCCAAAGTTTATTTTGAGGACAGCTTTTTGAGGTAACCCGGACAGCTTTTTTCTGTAAGGCGCCTTAAAGGGCATGCTAGACGGAAACAATTCTTAATTGAATTTTTGCATTTTGAATATTTCCAACAGTTCAAAAATATCCACTGATCTCAGGTATTTTTTTTGTACTAACCTCCGCTTTCTAGGGTTTTCAAATAAGAGGTGTTATTGTGAATCGCCCGCTATTGTGAATCGCTCACTTTTAAAGCTTTTATTCTTTTGACACTACAAAAAATTCACTACAAAAATGGTGAAAATCTTGCAGTCACAGTTCGCAAAACTAAAGCATTTTTTGGTCGTCGTGAAGCACTTTGTCGGACCGCAATACAGAAATTGTTGAAAAAATTTGAGCTGTTGGGACAAGTTAGTGATGTGAAGAATAAAACCCGTGCACGTCGCTCAAGAACAACTGAGAATATCTATGCTGTAGCCCAAAGTGTTGAAGAAAACCCAGGTTTGTCCATTCCTCGTCGTTCTTTGGAATTGGTCATTCCACATACGTCATTACACCGTATTTTGCATAAAGACTTGGGACTTAAGGCTTATAAAGTTCAGTTAACACAAGAACTCAAGCCGGCCGATCATCAATAACGTTTGAATACCAAAATAACACCTTTTATTGGAAAACCCTTACATCAAAAACAAAAATTCTTGAAAGTTAACTCAAAAAGTGATATTTTTGAATTTTTATTCATGATTTTTGTTGTTATATTTGATTATATTTTTGAAATATTTCCCAAAATCCAAAAGAGTTAATAAGTACTATGTAAGTTTTATATTTTAATCTATATGATTGTCCCAAAAATGCCTGTATAAACCAGGCTCTGACCTTTTGTATGAAATGTATTGAATTTGAGCGGGGTACAAATTGTACTTGATTTAAATATTTTTAACACGTCACACGATATTTTTACACGAAAAAAATATTAAGTATGTATTTATTTATTTTATTTTTTATGTATGTATAAAATAAAAACAAAAATTATTTTTTTTTATTTAACCACTTTGAGCTCTAAGGGTGCCAATGTGCGAAAATTTCCGGTTGCCTTGTTTTTAGCCTGTTTGGTGGTCATAACAATGCTATTTATTTTCATTTCAAACTCAGGTTTGAACTGTTTTTTATAATTGTGATATCGAAAAATTGACATTGGAATAATTTGAGGTCTGTGGGATTTAATAAGGGTGTTAATTGTGCCCGTTATTTTAGTAATTAAATAAATTTTTTGTGGAATATCAAGAGATTTACCGTTTTCATAAAAACACTTCGTATGGGAGGTAGGCGTGGTTTTTATTCGATTTGGTTAAATTTCATACTCAAAGTACATGTTTAATATCAAATAAAAAATTTCAAGTTTATATTTTAAATTTTTTTTAAGTCTGAGAAATTTTACCGTTTTGATACAGTCACTTTGTGTGGGAGGAAGGCGTGGTTTTCGTCCGATTTAGTTCATTTTCGAACTTGATCTTTATTTTTTAAATACAAGCTTAAATATCGAGTTTCTTGATTATAGCTTGAAAATAACGACTCTAATCGTGATCACAGACAGACAGACGGACAGACGAAAAATAAATTTATTCATATCATTGTATTGTATCATTTCAATCCTTATATTGTTAAGATATGAAAAAATAAAAAATTTCTTTAATTTAGAAATTTTTCACTTAAAATTTCGTTATTGCAGCTTTTCTCATTTCTTAATTATGGGCTTAAATGTATTTCACATATATGGGGATGCAACGCCTACTTGGCCAATCCCACCGAAATCTTACAAGAATTCTAAAGATCACATATTAATTATCTACCGATAGTTGTATAAGCGTTGCTGTTAACATACGTTAAATTATAGCGCAAAATGTGTTTAAGTAGTATGGTAGGTGCCACGCCCAATAGTACAATGGCGCCAAAAATGTTGATGTTTTTTTTGATATTACATATTAGGCGTCTAGGTTTGATTTTGTTTTTGGACTTCATATTATTTCTTAGATATAGCGCAAAATGTGTTTAAGGTGTATGGCACTTCCCCAATTGCCACGAAATTTTTTATATTTTTTGAAAATTATATACTAGACGCCTATGTTTTATTTTGTTACCGTAGTTTATCTCGTTTCTAAGATATAGCGCAAAATGTATTTAAGTTGTATGGCAGCTGCCACGCCCACTTGTCCAAAATTTTCGAAATAATTTTTTTGGAACTTTCCCAAACCTTAAGGCCTGACCAAAATAGACGAAACGAGACGATTGCAACTTGCCGAACGTTTGCAATCGTTATGTCCGTTTTGACATTTAACCCAAAATGAAACGAGTACCTCCAATCGTCTGAAACATGGTATAATAATACATGGTAGCATTGACAACTGCTTATTTTCTCTTCAACAGGAAAACATAAATTGTCCAAAACAGCTTTTTGTGGAAATACATCAGCAGCTGCTGTGGTTGTTGTTTTTTTTCACTTCAACGTTTTCAACATTGCTTGTGTTTTCAATGGCGGATTGTGAGCGCTCTCTTTTTGAGTATATTTTTTGACAGTATATGATTTCCCAAGCAACTGTCAATGCTACCATGTATTATTATACCATGGTCTGAAACAAGAAGAAGACTGCTTTGCACAGCTGTTGTTGACGAGTTGAGACGCTAAAAGTTCGGTTGTTACGGAACAGAACGTCTCGTCGCAATGTTTCGTTCAGTTTCGATCAGTTACGTTTGTGCATTTTGGGTTTTAACATTGTCTTCCATTTGTTCGAACTTACTCGTTATGTCTCGTTCTGTCTATTTTGGTCAGGCCTTTAAGCATCGAAATATATATAAAAACTAGTAAGAAATGATCTTCGACTGGGCCGAAGTTAAAATACCCCCACGTCCGAACCGAAGTATATTCAAAGTCTTAAGCCGTCAATAAAATGTTTATTTGTATAAAACATTTTTGTTATAGTTTTAACAGAAAATATTCGCTTTCATTTTTTATAAAATCACTTTGTATGGGGGGTGGGTGTGGTTTTCACTCGATTTGGTTGAATTTTATACACAAAGTGCATGTTATATATCAAAGTTAATAAGCAAAATTTCAAGTCCATATATAATTTTTTGTGGAATTTTAAGAGATTTTACCTTTTTGATGAAGTCACTTTGTATGGGAGGTAGGCGTGGTTTTTATCCGATTTGGTTGAATTTCATACTAAGAGTGCACTTTAAATATCGGAGCTCATATGCAAAATTTCAAGTCCATATATTAACTTTTGTGGAATTCTAAGAGATTTTACCGTTTCGATAAAGGCACTTTGTATGGGAGGTAGGCGTGGTTTTCATCCGATTACGCTCATTTTCGAACTTGACCTTAGTTTTTTAGATAAAAGCTTAAATATTGAATTTCGTGATAATAGCTTGAAAATTACGGCTGTAATCGTGACGACAGACGGACAGACGGACAGACAGACGGACATGGCTAAATCAACTCGGGTGGTGATGCTGATCAATAATATATATACTTTTCTATACCTACCACGCCTCCTTATGGGCGTTACAAACGGAGTGACAAAATTAATATACCCCCATTTACATTTTTTAAACGTGGGGGTATAAAAAATCCACAAAAGAAGTTTTTCCGTCTGACTTCTACCAATCACATCACTCTGCGACGTGAACGTTCTGTCTGCAATATTCTTTGAGTCAATTGCACTTTATATGGAAACAAATGCAAATCATCCTTAAAAATGTGCCGCAAAGTAGTTTCACTGACACCAAAATGTTGAGCGCGGTGACGATACGACACATATGGGTTTTCGCCAACACTCTCTCTTATCGCTTCAACCAGTTCATTGGATCTTGGGCATTGATCAACGGCATGTAAACGATCTTCCACTGTCTCGTGCTTAGCAAAATTTGACACTAAACGACGAATAGTGTTTTGTCAGGAGGTGCTCGTTGGTCAGGATATTTTCGACGATATGCACGTTAAGGTAACAATGTTGTGCGCGTTGTTTATTTGAAGAGTTTCAGGATTAAAATTGTACTGAATTGACGTATAATTATTTCGCAGGGTGTATGCAACAATTCCAAAAAGTCGGTGATCTAGTTTCGCATTTTTTTATTTATATAAAAGTAATAAACAAGTTCTTTTTATGACGGTTTTTTTATAACTTTTTATAAGCATTTATTTTGTATAAAAAATATACAAGTTACTTGTATAAATCTATTGATAAAACGCCATTATGTTATTCACATAAAATGCGATGGATCAACATATAAAACTTTGCTGTCTTGTCCAAGAACATGACAATGAATTGGTTACCATGAGTTTATAGTTAATTTTCCTCTAGAATTTCCCGATGTACATTTTCATAAAATTTTAAAATTATTATCGATTCTGCTAGTAAAGAATTTAGACATTATAGTTCCAACAGCAATGATGCAGATAGAATTAAAATGAAAATATTTATTTTCTTTGTTTTAACAAAATTGATTTTATTTATTTAATATTTAATTTTGATTTATTTTTTCTTACTTATTAAAAAACAAAAATCAGTCCAACAACAATGAGGTCCCAAAGGTCTAATCCGCAGCGGCTTTATTTCTTCAACAGCAGAGGAGCAGTTGCTGCGTATGGGGCAGCAACATAAGGCGAAGCAGCAGCATATGGTAAAGCAGCATAGGGCGATGCAACATAGGGCGATGCAACATAAGGTGAAGAAACATATGGCGATGCAACATAGGGCGATGCAACATATGGCGATGCAACATATGGCGACGCAGCGTAAGGTGAGGCAGCAACATAAGGTGCAGCGGCAGCAGCTACATAGGGAGCAGCAAAGTTGCCATGATACTCACGTGAGTAGACAGCAGAGGCGGCACCGAAAACAGGCGCCGTATAGGCCAGTGGAGCAACAACGCCGGGCTTGGCAGCAGCAAAGGCGACGAGTGCCATCAGAACAATTGCGACGAATTTGAACATTTTAATAATGTTGTTGATTGTGGATTTAATGTTGCTGTTGCTAAGACAAGTTACACGGTTTTAATATGATTTCTGAACTGTGCTAGCGTTTTATATAGAAATGTTAACAGGTTGGTAAAAGCTAAGAAGAACCTTGCAAAAAACAAATTACTTAAAGAACTCAATAATAAATGAGGAACACACAAAAAAACAAAAAAAAAAAAAAAAAACCAACAACAACAAATATTTGCACATTACAATAACTGCTGTTGACAAAAATATTTGACTGTCGCTGAAAGCTCGTTTTTTCTGTTCAAAGCATTGAAGACAACGTGTGCTCGCCGCTAGCTTTAACAATAATAATATTATGAAAAATTCTCCAGCTCATCAGCATGATGAGCACGTGTCACCACCGATTGTCAGCGAGTAACCGCAAAAAATCTAGAGTTTAAAATGTTGTCCTAAAGGAATTGCATAACAAGTGATTGATTATTCGACAAGTGTCTGCAAATTGGCCAAAAAAAGCAAAAAAAAAATATTTTAACTATTTTTATGTGTCTGCATAACATTAAGTTTTGCGGCTCAACGAATTTCTTACAATAACCTTAAACAAGGTTCTTTGTATCCAACACATTTGTGCTCTTCATTAATTTTGGCAAATATTTGCTCTAATTGTAGTTTGCCTGGAGTTGGTATAAAAAAGCCAAGTATTTCTGGGCTAAGCATCAAAACAGTTTCATTTGTCTTTGTATCAACAACTTGAAGTCAACAGCAAAAACAGCAGCCTTAAAATGTTCAAATTCGTCGCAATCGTACTCATGGCACTCGTCGCCTTCGTAGCTGCCAAGCCCGGCGTTGTTGCTCCACTGGCCTATACAGCGCCCGTTTTCGGTGCCGCTCCTGCTGTCTACTCACGTGGTTTTGCTGCTCCCTATGTAGCTGCTTCGCCCTACGTTGCATCGCCGTATGCATCGTCGCCATTTGTTTCATCGCCATATGTTGCATCGCCATATGTTGCATCGCCTTATGTTGCATCGCCATATGTTGCATCGCCATATGTTTCTTCACCTTATGTTGCATCGCCCTATTCTGCTTTGCCATATGCTGCTGGTTCGCCTTATGTTGCTGCCCCATACGCTGCTACTGCTGCCTATACCGCTCCACTGCTGTTGAAAAAGTAATATGCTCTGGAATTGGAAGGATTATCCATCATAGACTGCTGTATAAAAATGAAAATCGTGCAACTGTGAAACAAAAGAATGAAACATAAAAATAAAAATAAATATTTACATTTTCGAATTTTATGCATTTTCATTAAAATAAAATAATTAGGCAACACAAAATAATTTGGCAGAAACAAAAACACCGAGGAGAAGTATTGCTGGCATCCACTTATAAAAATCGTTGGAAAGTTGGAAATTTAATATTCCTATTGAAAGTTCTCTTTCTAAAAAAACAAAAAAGAACGAATTGGCTATTTCAGCCCTTGAAAAGGCTTTGACAGAGGCTTCTTATGATCAAATTATGTTGTACGTGTTATTTGTTTGTACACCAATGATCGAGAACTGGACCTGCTAGTTTTAAGTTGACTCCGAACATGCTAATGGGCATGTTCTCAAGAAGCTTTATATGGCATTATTTACTTTTTGAGGTTTGTCATTGTCTGCAGAGAGGTGACGATTAACGGAGTTCCTCAAAATTGCCATAGAACGATCTACGTTCTTTAACGCGTTCGGTCACGGCCGCTAGTTCTCCATCTATGAAATATAGAAATCAAAAGTTTGGTTTGAATTCAGTTTAAATAAATAATCACAGAAAATAAAAAAATTATTCTTGAGTACTTCTGCCTTATAATTTCCGAAAACTCCAATTTGATTCCTTAAAATTTTAGCTTTCTGTTATTATCTCATTGCTTTTGTTAATCCATTTTATCGATTTGATGTCATTAGGAGTATACTGTCACCCTCAACTGGCCATTCAGATTCATCAGTTAGGCATATACAAACGGACATACATATACATATCACTGCAATTCTTTGAACTCGTTCTAAACTCATGAAACTCGTTATTTATTAGGACTTAGCTCACCATTCCACTGTGGCATAAGACTCTATATGATCGAAGATTCGATTGTACAGCCTATGTATCATTTTTAGGACCAAGATCCCAATTGTTTCCACTTATTCTTCCTGGCAAATCCATTAAAAAGCTCTGGTTTTTCTGACGATGTGATCAATTTGAAGATTTAGATTTGGACAGTATTTAGTTGACAGAAAGACTACTTAATATTTGCCAGAAAGGATAATTTTTTTTTCGTTGAAGGCAGGTTATTATATATTGAGGTTCCGTAGCTTTGTAAGTTACAAGCCTCTTTCTTTTAATATAAAGGTAAATAAAAAGACTGTCTGGTGAAGGATACCATCTCTGTATTGTACCATCCTTGTTCAGTGCTGACTGTAAAATATCAGACACTGCACTCTCAAAATTTCCTCACATGATCATCAACAACATCAACACCACTTCTTTATAACCTTATGCTTAGCCTTATCCTTGTCCTTATCCTTATCCTTATCCTTATCCTTATCCTTATCCTTATCCTTATCCTTATCCTTATCCTTATCCTTATCCTTATCCTTGTCCTTATCCTTATCCTTGTCCTTGTCCTTGTCCTTGTCCTTGTCCTTGTCCTTATCCTTATCCTTATCCTTATCCTTATCCTTATCCTTATCCTTATCCTCATCCTTATCCTTATCCTTATCCTTATCCTTATCCTTATCCTTATCCTTATCCTTATCCTTATCCTTATCCTTATCCTTATCCTTATCCTTATCCTTATCCTTATCCTTATCCTTATCCTTATCCTTATCCTTATCCTTATCCTTATCCTTATCCTTATCCTTATCCTTATCCTTATCCTTATCCTTATCCTTATCCTTATCCTTATCCTTATCCTTATCCTTATCCTTATCCTTATCCTTATCCTTATCCTTATCCTTATCCTTATCCTTATCCTTATCCTTATCCTTATCCTTATCCTTATCCTTATCCTTATCCTTATCCTTATCCTTATCCTTATCCTTATCCTTATCCTTATCCTTATCCTTATCCTTATCCTTATCCTTATCCTTATCCTTATCCTTATCCTTATCCTTATCCTTATCCTTATCCTTATCCTTATCCTTATCCTTATCCTTATCCTTATCCTTATCCTTATCCTTATCCTTATCCTTATCCTTATCCTTATCCTTATCCTTATCCTTATCCTTATCCTTATCCTTATCCTTTTCCATATCCTTATCCTTATCCTTATCCTTATCCTTATCCTTATCCTTATCCTTATCCTTATCCTTATCCTTATCCTTATCCTTATCCTTATGCTTTTCCATATCCTTATCCTTATCCTTATCCTTATCCTTATCCTTATCCTTATCCTTATCCTTATCCTTATCCTTATCGTTATCCTTATCCTTATCCTTATCCTTATCCTTATCCTTATCCTTATCCTTATCCTTATCCTTATCCTTATCCTTTTCCATATCCTTATCCTTATCCTTATCCTTATCCTTATCCTTATCCTTATCCTTATCCTTATCCTTATCCTTATCGTTATCCTTATCCTTATCCTTATCCTTATCCTTATCCTTATCCTTATCCTTATCCTTATCCTTATCCTTATCCTAATCCTTATCCTTTTCCATATCCTTATCCTTATCCTTATCCTTATCCTTATCCTTATCCTTATCCTTATCCTTATCCTTATCCTTATCCTTATCCTTATCCTTATCCTTATCCTTATCCTTATCCTTATCCTTATCCTTATCCTTATCCTTATCCTTATTCTTATTCTTATCCTTATCTTTATCCTTATCCTTATCCTTATGCTTATCCTTATCCTTATTCTTATTCCTATCGTCCTATCCGCAATTGAGACAAGTCGTTCTTAAGTATCTCAATATTCCCGGAAGTGAAATCTTCTACTAAAGTATGTTGTTTAAAAGCTTTTCCACTGCGCCATTTTACTTTGAGACTTTTTCTATAATTAATTAAAACTTAAGAGAAGTCCACAAAGCTTTTCTCATTAAATTTTTGCTTAACGCAACCTTCAGATGATAGATATTTTTGCGTTTAATTTTAACTTGTGTTCAACTATTAACATTTCACTTATTTATCATATTTTTTCAGGATACTTGGTTTCCTTGAAATAAAGATGGCATATCGTGCAATTTTATTTATATTTCAATTGAATTAAATCTGTTTCTTTTCTTTTAGTTGTCTTACGCTTAACTTAGCTCAAGGTCTCTGCAAAGTGTTATCTTTAATGTTCTTCCACTTGTCGTGGAATGGTTGACGAAGTTTTACCCCCTTGTTGGAAGTTTTTAACTGACCTCGCTACAGTTGTTTTTATTGCCTCTTGTGACAACTTGGGCACTGTTTATTTTTTATTTTTTGTTAAAAAAATTGCTTTATTTTGAGTTAATGCATAAAACTTATGGTTCCCTCTAAGTTATGTAGATATATGGGAGATTGTTCATGTAAACGTTATAGTATATTTAATATTTAATTTATCAATGAAATGCGTTGAACTTTTATCGTGAGTTTTATGTTGTATTTTTTCTTACGAGATGGACTGTACAACTGCGCTTTATTGCAAGTCAGATAAAATTTGTTTGAAGATATTGCATGAACTTGAGTGTAGAAAATATTTTTAAATGACGACTTGAACTTTAAGTTGAAATAATTATTAATAGCGGAGAAATTTTTTTCAAAAAATATTTAATGATAAGTTGTAACGTATTAACTGGTCCATTTTTTCCTTTTGAGTTTCTACTTTATCTCTTGATTTCCGATTTCCGGGTCAAGACAAAACGAACAAATTTTTAATAGCGAACAATCAGAACATCAAAATACAAACAATGGGCGCGTTCTGCAGAAGTAATCGCTTACTGAGCGATTAGTGAGCGCTCTTCACTAAGCGATCAATTCTGCTGAACGCTGAGCTATTAAAAACACATTCAGTTGATTAGAGTTCTGAGGCATATTCAAGAATATGAGTTTGAACTCCATCTTCCACAAAATATTGAATTAAAAAGAATTTAATTTCATTTTTTTTCCATTTATATTTTTTTTTCAAATCTGAAAAAATCAGCTGTATTTAGGATAAGTGAGCGCAAGTAGCATTAAAATTTTTCGCTACCAAAAATGGCGAGCGCTTCCTAAACATGTTGCATGTAGCAGCTCGTTCAGCAGACTTAAAGTCAACAGTTGTGCAACAGTTCTGTCTGCAGAACGCAGCCAATATCATCGGTCATAGCGATTATTCTATGTTCGATGTTTTTTCTACACCCAAGTATTTTCTATACTTCTGCTTATAGCTTCCCACAGCTTGAGATATTGAAAATTTGTGAACAGCTTGCGATTTTTTTCCCAGTGTATATCTCGTTATCATCTTAAGTCGCAATGTAACAATATCACAAAGAACTACATCCCAGCGCTTATCGGTTGTTTAGCATTTGAACGGCCTGGCATATGCCAATCGCCCTTTCATTCAGTTGCTGGCGTATAAATAACCAATTCACCGATAAAACATAGCTTTTTCGATTCCATATGACTTCCTTTTTAGTTGGCGATATTTTCAGATCGCGCAAATTAGAGCGATCAGTCTGCGTGGAATAGCAGACGCGTGCCCTACGACGCGTTGAAGAAAATAATAAAAAAAAAATGTATAAAGGACTCGCTTACTTGTGTCTCACTGTAGTGATTGCCGTGTGTGTTCAGTGCGAGGACATCATCCTTAAGTGCGATGAATTCGAACGGCTATACGATAGTGTCGCCGGCGAACCATTCTGTACCGTGTCTGGTTTCAGTGTGTCACACAGCCAAAATATCAAAATACAAAAATATCTGCGCGCCAACATGACGAAGTTCATGAAATTCTATGACTCGCGTCTATTGTATCTGCCCTTCAAGCTGTTCGACGTATTTAGTAATCTGAAGACACTCGATGTTTCTTTCACGGAAATTCTGGATGTGCCGCGGAACTCCTTTGCCGCTGCCAATACGTTGTCCTTTCTCAATATGAGCAACAACAATATAACGCAATTGACTACCTCGGTCTTTGTTGGAGCCAGCAGTCTTTTGCGCCTCGATCTGAGCCGCAATCAGATCACGGAAATAAATGAATTTGCCTTCCAAGGACTCACGCATCTGGATAAATTGCAGCTGTCCTATAATTTTATACGCGTGCTCAACAAGGATCTCTTCGCGGATAATACCTATGTGGAGACAGTAGCCTTAGATGGCAACCTGATCGAGTACATTGAGCCCGAGGTTTTCTCGCATCTGCAACGCATACGCGATGTTAATTTGTCCAATAATCGCTTGTGTCAATTCCATCCCATGACCTTTCAATCCGCTTACGGTCTGGAGACGTTAGTATTGTCCTCAAACCAGCTCACTGAGTTTCATCTCGCCAACAAAAGTATTTTGCTACAGTTGCGTCTTGAGCGCAATGCACTCACCTCGATATCCATCAATGCGACAAAGACGGTGCGTGCCGATCACAATCTGCTGCGCGAGATACACATGCTGAATACCGCCTATCTCGAGGATCTTTCTGTCGCCAATAACAGTTTGACGGATATTAAGAATATAACGCAGCTGACAAGCCTTATTTATCTGGATCTTTCATATAATCGCATTGGACCGCTCAACATAACCAGCTTTGATCATCTGAAGCGTCTGCGAGAGCTTTATCTGCGTAGCACCGGCTTGCAGCAGCTGACCTATGGTATGTTTTCCAAGCAGACGCAGCTGGAATTGCTCGATCTTTCCTATAATAATCTGACTGAGCTTAATCTTAAGTTATTTGTGCCGTATTTGGTGAAGTTGAAGACCTTTTACCTGGATGCCAACAACTTGACTGAGGTCCAGGGCATCATTGCTTTCTCCTACGCATTTCCTAATCTTGTGAAGTTAGGTATCTCACAGAATCGTTTCAACTGCTCGTATCTACACACAATTCTGATGCCTCCGTTTTTGTCATCCGCCGTATCGTTGCATATTGAACCCGTGAGCAATGACGAGGAATCTTCGCATATACGCGATATTTCGTGCTCTAGCAACGTCAAGCAGTCTTTGCAGACAGTCGAGAATGAGCTGAGCCACATGACGCAGCTACAGAATCTAATGAATCGATCCATGGATGCAATGCGACTGCATGAGCAGAAATTGGAGCTATACTTGTTGATCATGAAGATTGCTCTGCTCGCCATGGTTTGCCTGCTAATTGGCGTGGTTATTGCTCATTTTTTGCGCCAGCGTCGCCCAAATTACTTCTTTGGCCCTGGGCGTGGTAATAGCATTGTTTTTCGTTCAAGCAATACGATCAATACGGAGCACTAGCTGGAAAGCGTTGCATGGCGTGTATGATTTATATGCATACATAATAGTGAAAATATTTTTGTGTTACGACTAGAATTAAGATGTAGATAAAAAAAAAATGGAATAAAATAGTTGTGTATTTTATATTGATCAATAGACGATATCGAAGCTTATAGATGGTAAATTATAAGAATAAACAAATTCAAATTCTCAAATAATTCTCAAATTCAATCAAATAATAAATAATGCTTCTTGTATCCTGAATATTAAATTATCAAATAAATTGTAATAATAAGGAAAGAAATCCTTAAAAAGTAACGAAAAAAAAAAATGGATTGTTATGTAAGAATCAAAATGGTTCAGAGGTATAGTCTACTGGGTGTAAGTAACCATGTTAATGCAAAAACTCCTTAAAGTTTGTAAATCTTGAATTTTTTGAAGTCAAGGACTGTATTTATAAATGTATGGGAAACAGTGGATTTAATGTACTTTCCGGTTCCATAACAGGAAATCGACAAACAAATTGCAAGATATTTGAATGGCGTTCTCAAAGCGGATAAGTTGAGTATCCTGAAGAATATGGTGCAACGGGTTTTTCATAACAACTCAAAATTTGTAGTAAACAGTTTGATAAAATTAAATAAAATAAAAAGTTTATGTGTTTAATATCGTCGGAATAACGCAGCGATGCCCAGCGCCTAACTCTTTTCACTCTTTCTAACCTTAACAACAACTTCAATATATCTATGTTTGTTGTTATTCGCCGAATTCAGTTTACAAAGCATCCTTGCTTCTAAATCCTATGTTTTTTTTTCTACGCAACCATGATCGATGCATAGCGCAGTAGGAAGTGTGCGTGGCCCATACGCCAGAGAACCCTGGTTCAATTTCCAACTAACACAAAAAATTTTTTCAATTGAATTGATTTTTCTGTTCGGCCGACACCACTCTAAAGACAATGGAGAGAGAGAGAGTAAATAATGCCATATAAAGCTTCTTGAGAACATGCACATTAGCCGTACGGAGTCGGCATAAAACTAGTAAGTCCAGTTCTCAATCATTTGTGGACAAACATTTAATAACACACACAACACAATTTCATCATAAGAAGTTCGATCAAAGTCCTATCAAAGGCTGAAATGGCCAGTTTATTTTTTATATTGACAATTTGGACTTGTGCTCAATCACGGGCGCTACCCGCATTTGTGTTGTTGTTTTAAAGTCCTTTTCATTGTTGGTAAATAGAGCGACCGCGCACAATTCATATATGTTTTGTTGATCTGACGTGTTATTTGTTGTTGGTTATTCTTCATTCAACTACGTAATCAAGGCTTTGTTGTTGATATCGGCTTTTCGTTGAAATTGTTGTCGCACTTTTCAAATAATTTTTGTGGGCATCGCTGCAAAGTACGTGGGTGCAGGCGGCCTCAGTACTCGAGTGGTTAGCGTGCTCTACTCCCTCCCCAGAGGTCGCGGTTCCGAATCCCGATCAGGACATGTTCCTACGCTTTAACCTTTCTGCATTTTCTAGAATGCAGAAGCTTTACATGGCATTTTGATTACTCTCTGAGGTTTGCCATTGTCTGCAGAGAGGTGGCGGCCGTACAGAAAAATTATTTTAATACAAATAATTTTCTGTCGCTGCTGGGGTTCGAACCTGGGTCTCCAAAGTTCGTTGACATAGCGGCCACGCACTTTAACCAACTACGGACGCCACGGACGCCACCCAAAATCTTTCGTTCAAAACTAAAAAAAACTGTCTTCCTGCTTTAAACAAAAGATTTCCCAGAATTTCCCATTCAACCGAACCGAGATATTGTAAAATTTTTTTAAATAATTGCATTTTAGATAAATTTAAGAAATTATTTGAAATACGCGTTGAAAGAACGTTTGTCAAAATTTAAAAAAAAAAACACTAAATATATAAAACAGTGATGTTCACGTAGTACCACGCGTGGTGCGACTCGAAAGCTTTATTCGAGAATCGACACACGTATATGATCAAATGCACGAAGTTCGCTCAATCATTTGGCGCTAAAACTTCAAGTTGGGAGGTTCGCGCCTCTTGGACGTATATTATGCACTGCACGAAATGTTTGAGGCACATGAAAATGCGTTATTTAGAGAATAATAATAATAATAGAGATAATCATGGTGACAATGATAATGATAGTGATAATGATAATGATTCTGATAATGATAATGTTGATGACAATGATAATTATAACACAATTCTTGCTTAATACCTGCACAACAATATTTGTCAATGCAATGTCAATATGACAATTCTTTTACTGTATATGCTTTTACATCAATGGTGTTCACTCGCATTCTACTACAATTTTTGACTTTTGTACTTGTGTTTGTAGCTCTCTTGCTCGTTGCACTGACAAAAATTGTTGTGAATAAACAAGAATTCTGTTATAATTATCATTGTCATCATCACTATCATTATCAGTATCATTATCATTATTATTATTATTATTATTCTGTAAATAACGCATTTTCATATGCCTCAAACATTTCGTGCAGTGCAATACACACGACCAAGTGGCACGAACATTCCAGCTTGAAGTTTCAGTGCCAACTGATTGAGAGAACTTCGTGCATTCGATCGTGTACGAGTTTCGATTTTCGAATAAAGCTTTCGAGTCTCGCCACGCGTGGTACTACCAGAGCTGCCAGATATTCTGAACCCCCCGTCCCCATTTGACAAGTCTAAAATCCCTAAAATCCCCAAATTTCTTCGAAAATCCTCAAATTTGAATAATAAAAATTATAACTAGAGAGCACTGGTCCAAAACCTCATAAAACAATAAAATAAACAACAAAATTTACCCAAAACAAACCATATATGCAACTGTTTTCTTTGCGTCTTTTAATTATTTTTCATTTTCAATCAATAATCAATAAAATATTTATTCAACTTTTCAAATGATCAACATTAGGAAAAAAAAGATGTAAAGGACTACCAAGGAATGAAGGATTCTATTAAAAAAGCTGTATTTCAAAAATAAAGTAATTTTTCACAACTTTTATATTTTTAGATATATCGCACCCTTACTACAAAGCAGACACAAAATTCTTAAATTTGCAGGAGAAGCAAAAAATAATTTTGTTTTTCAAGTCCTAACAAAACAAAGAGACAACTCGATTTATTTTAATTAAAGAGAAAGAAGATAAGTAAAAACATTTCAATTGCTGATGAGAATGATCACTAGGTATAGTTTTGCATTAATTATTAAAAATTTGTAAATTTTGAGTTGTAACTGTTTTGTAGGTAGGGTGCGAGATCACCACTTCAAATTGATAAGTATTAATTTCCATTACAAACTTTTTGTATAAAATTTTGTTTTTTTTTATTAACACCAATTAAAAAAATTTTAAATAGATTTTTCTTGAAATCCGATGTTACAAAAAGATATTCAATAACTACACAAATATTATTTTACAGTATCTTGTCAACTGTCTGAAAGACGTCAATTATATTTTGCTCAGTCAAGTCCTGTTCTTCAATTTTTTTGTACATATTTGTTGATTTAAAACGAGCTAGCATGTCTTTAGTTGGAAGGAAATTCTGACAGCATAATATAGAAAATACATTTAAAAAACAATTATGCGCAAAAGTGCCTCTAAAAGTTCATATTGCATTGAGTTTTTTAGCTTTAAGCGGCTTCCATCGTTATTTTTTTCATTTCTTTGAAAATTGACAAAGTACGTTTTTTGATTTACTCGTTTGTTTTTCCATAATATGACCAGATATTCAAATTTTACAAGTTAAGGGTATGCTTACAGTTTTAATGTTGCGCCACTGATAATTTATGTGTCAAACTAAAATTAACTGACTTTTTGCTCTTTCTCCTCTGAAATCCCCAAAAAATCCCCAATATAGGCATTGATATCCCCACCAAATCCTTCATCCCCAAACTAAAAAATTCGTCCCCAAAACTGATTTGAAATCCCCAAAATGGGGACAAATCCCCATATCTGGCAGCCCTGGGTACTACTTGAACATCACTGATGTACAGCATATTTTATATATTCAAAGGTTCTTTTAATTATGTCCTCAGTTTGTGTGGACAAAAAAATAGATACATACGAGTTTCGTTGTAATTCTGTAAAAAAAAGTTATTTATATGGAATTTTTCTGTGTATTTTTAACAAATTGCTTGTCTACGGTCAGTATCTGCTGGCACCACCTTTTCTTTCTATAACCTTTCTCAATCTGGTCGGCATACTTGTTTCATAAATCGTGCTTGTTAGTGAAACTATTTTGTCCAACTTATTTTTCAGCTCACACGACAAGTTTTCTGGCTTGGCCATTCAAGAAGATGGACTTGATTCTCACGGAACTAATTCTTTACTAAGCGAGAAGTGTGTTTGGGTTCGTTGTCTTGCAGAAATGTCCATATAATTGGCATATTATCTTCAGCATAAGGCAACATAACATTCGTTAATATTTCTCTGTAGCCCTCTGCTGTCATTATATTTTCTATACGGAATATAGGACCGACTCCGAAGCAAGAGAAACAGCCCCAAACCATTATATTTCCGCCTCCATGCTTGACTGTTTTCTTTGTGTATTGACCATTGAACTCCTTGCATTTTAGACGTATCACACTCTTTTGAGCATCATTGCCATATAAATTTATTTTTGTTTCGTCGCTCCAAAGTATATTTTTCTACTTTTTAATGCCTTCAAGCCCTGACCAATGAGTATGATCCTTAGCAAAAGAAAGTCTCGTCTTCAATTTTTTTTTTGTGAAACTTTTTAAGCCATGAATCCTTGTATGCCAGCTTTCACCAAGCGACGCCGAATAGTTCTGGCACTGAAAACCTTTCCAATTTCCGCAGAAATTCGTCTCGAGATTTGAATGGGTTTTTTTTTTAAAGAGTCACAATGCGGCGATCAGTGAATAGCTTGTCTTACGTGGTCTTCCACGGTTCTCTTTTTCCGATTTCTGTCGAAAAACGTTTTGAATAAAACCAAAAGACCGTCCCATGAGTTCTGCAATCCGTCTTAAAGATGTTCCGTCGCTACAGAGTAACTTTGCACTGCGGCAGTGCAGTGTGTCGCTACCCATCTAAATAATATTTTAATGTCCTTTATTAAATTAAAATATTGAATTAGTCCCGGAAACAATTATTTTCAGCAAAATATTGAAAAGTACTTCAGGTGTATTTATTATTTTGATCAAGCAATTAACTCACTTTTTACTAAAATGACGCGGTTAATGAAATTTCTACGAACCATGCGATTTGATTCAGCATTAAAAAGAGTTGCCAAGCCTAGTTCTTTCCAATAAAAAAAATATTTGTCCAATAGCCAAATAATAAAATTTAATGAAAATTTCTATAGGGCAGTGAAGTGCATTTATTTTAACGGATCTGTTGAATTCGAGATGGACTTTCTTCTTCATATATTTTATCCGAAGCGGGTTTTGTTTTAGATCCGAAACTGATCCGTTTTCGTATAAAATTCCTCTCAGAAACATTAATCGCTTTTTCTACTGGTTTTGACGGATTTGTTATGAATTCGAAACTGGTCTATCGAAACGTAAAAGAGCGAATTCCGCGGAAACGGACTCGTAACGGATCCGCAACCATTATTGTGCACATTGGGAATTAACGCTTGTTTTGAGCAACCATTAAATATGGAGAAATGCTGAAGTAAAATCAAATGTTTGCTGTTCCCACTAAAGCCCAAAGATGACTCCATCTCACGGTATGTCACATGCCGGCCTGCTTCCAACTGTTCAGGCACAGCGTCTATATTTTCTTCACTAAATTCGTTTTGGAAAGAACGACGATCAGTGGTGGATCTTCATACAGGCCCCCCCTTGGAGAATTTTTTGTATGGAGAAAAAAATGAAAAAAAGTCCAAAAAGATGTTTTAGACCCCCCCTACCCCCCTTGGCATACAAAAGTGTAGTTTCAGCCTCCCCTCTGGCGAATCCTCGATCCGCCACTGACAACGACCACGCTTGAACTCATTTAACCAAAATTTTACAGTCGCTGGGTGTAATGGTTCGTCACCAAAAGTCAAACTATGTAAGTTGATAGATGCATAGTAGTCTAGACTATTGATGCATAGTAGTAAACACAACATCACCCGAAAATGTTCACGTGTTAATTCCATCTTTTTGCTGGGATACAATTTTCAAACCACTGTAAATAACACAATCGGGGCTGTCATAGAATCCAATAGCTGTCGGAATTGGTTTTAAAAACGACAAAAAATTTACTTTGGAATCATGAATTCCGACATTATTGGTTTTATGTTCAAATCGGAATTAATATCGGTTTTAGGTGTCACAGAAACCAATATTATCGGTTTTCTTATCGGAATCAAACCAAGCATCTAACCGTTGACAGATTTAATTTGCGCGAGTTTTTTTTCTCTTGCTAGTTGATATTTCGTTGAAATGTAAGTACATTTTTGTTCTTTTATAAAAATAAATAAATAAATCTACAAAAAAAAAATATATTTATAGCTATATTTATAGATCTAGATAACTGCACAGCAAAATATGCTTACGCCGACGCAGGCAGCTCAAGTGGATTGCTGCAATCTATCAAAACTCTTCTTTTCACCTTTTCTGAGCTCCTTTCTTCTATTAATAAAGAGGCTACAACTGCTGAAGCCATTTTATGCTTATTTATTGCTTCTTATCTATATCTATATCTATATCTATATCTATATCTATACTATTATATAAACTGAAAGTGAAAATTTTTTGTGTCCGCAAAACTCCAAAAGTACTGGTCAGATTTTTTTGAAATAAGTTTTAAAATATCACATTTGTGCTACAAAAGGTTCATTGGTTATTTTCTTTACGAAATTTCAATAATAAGTATCTTTAATTAAAGTGTTAAGTTTTTTAAAAAATCATCCATCATGCCATGCGTTGCTTGATCGTTAGCTTTTCATGCGTTTGTGCTGCGAGAGCCTCAATAAACTGCATGTTGCTCTCTACTATACTCTTTTTGTTCTCAGCAAGCACAAAACAACAAAACAACCAAACAAATACATATTATACATACATACTTTGCTGCGCTTAAAGCTAATTGGATCGAAGTACATTCTAATATGTTTAAAGTAGTTTTGATGTGGAGAATTAATCTAACACAGTTTTGTTCAAAAGGGATTCACTGACCACCTTTAGCATGTTGAGGATTTTTTTGATGAGAATGAGATTCAATCCGACTTGATGCATGTATGTATGTATTTGTGTATGTATGTTTGTATGTATGTACGTATGTTTATTTGTTTCGCTGCATGCATTTTTTCTACACATGCTTTGACGGTGGTTTTCCTGTAATTTATAAATGAACAAAAGGAACAAACGGCTGACGTTTTACTTTATAGATTTGACATTGTGTGATTCAGTAAGTTTTTTTATAAATAAACAAGAGAACTGGGACGGGCATAGAAAAAGGGGCTATGGCTTGGACCACACAAGTCAAATTTTCGATATTGAATAGCTTTGGAACTAAACGTCGCATGACAATAAAACTCAGTATGGAGTTACTAATTGCCAAAGTCTTTCTACTGGAAAACTGGTATGTGCATTGGAAAAGGGTGTGTGGCCCGATTCTCTATACAGAATAGCTATGGAAGCTAAAATCACAGGACATTGAAACTCATAATGTAATTGTCACCTGGGAGTGATGTTCTGCTACTGGGAAACTGTAACAGGCAGTGGAACATGAGCGTGGTGTCAGACTAAGGGACTAATAAAAGTTTTGAATGCCCTTATTATTTCCAATAAACTTGCCGGGTGCAGCAACGCGCGCCGGGTATCGCTAGTATAACATAAACAGAAAAAACACTTAAATTTAATAAAATTGTGAACTAATGAAATTAATAAAATTTTCACATACACAGACAAAATGTGAGAAACAGCTGATTCGAACATCGGTTTTGTTTATGTTCGAAAAGATCTAAACCAAGACGATTTTGTGACACCAAATGAAATCAGAATTGGTTTGCAATTCCGACAAAAAGCAAAACCGTCTTGGTTTCTATGACAACCCCGAATAAGTGCACATACTCAAAACTTTGTGAGTACTTTTATGCTAGAAAATGTCAAATTTTCGAACGAAATGGTTAGTATTTATCTGGCAATGCTTAATGTTGCCGAGGCGCAAGATTTAAAAGGCAGCCCTCATATCAGTTTTCGAAAGAACATGGTTTTTTTTAGAGTTTTATTTATGTTGTTTTCATTAGGGAACTCTTCTTTTGCTCTTACCCTAAAAAATACGATAGGGCGTTAATAGGTTAAGCTATCAGTAAAATGATGAAAAGCATAAAAATGTTTGCTAATTTTGTATGCATGGCATCATGTTCGTCTGTAACGTGCAAAATGCATTAACAACTTAGGCAGAAACATGCCAATACTTTACAAATACTGCACAATATTTTCAAAAATTGCACAAAATTACAATTGACGCATTCGGCATATAAGGTAAGACTTCAGATCTGAGGTCAGCGCTTAACATAGCGATGATTGAAGCTAAACAACAAATTCAGTATGGTTTATATTTTATTCGATTGGAATGACCTTGCCATAAATAAATCACATTTTTCTTTCTCTGAAAAGTTAATTTCGAAATAATTTTTATATTTTTATTTTTTTTTAATAATGCTGAATTTTAAAAATAATTCAATTTTAGTTTTCTACTGTAAAATCCAAGTTCTCTTGGCAATGTGAAAATACCAATTTTTTCTTTGTCCTTCAAATTAACATTCTTGTCAAGTGTGTGGAATCCTTGAACTGGCATGAAATTCTTGTTTATTATCAAACAATAATTAGTGGCATTTCATGTGGTACAAAATTCCATTTCAATTTTTTTTGTTTTATTTTAGTTATTCTGCGGTTTTAAACAAATTAGGTCATATATGATCGGAATAACGATATTCTCATCATACTGGGAATAATAATAATAAATATAATGCAATTTTTTTATATGATGCATTGATATGAGCTATAAACACTTTCAAATTACTTGGAAAAAGCAAATTTACTTTACAATTATGTTTTTGAAGAAGAGTAGAAATTGTTTCCAATAACTCATTGTCATCAATATGCATTTATTTTTCTGCTTCTGAAGTTTCCTTTTAAATACGTGATTTCAGGCTCATAACGTTGGTGGAAAGGGAAGCAATTCTAATGAATTTATCTCATTTTGCTTTAAAATGCTTTTAAAACAGTAATAAATAGTAGCAACGATTGGGTTTTAGCCAAGTTTACCAAGTGTGGACACGAAAATAATTCCATTAACGTTTTAAGAACTCATGAGCAGAGTATAATGAGAACAAGTTCGTAAAAGTACGTTTCCACAAATACATACCATTTTATTTTTTGTTTTGGTTTTAAGTTATACCTCATACAAATAATTATATGTGCACCATTGGTCAAATTGTTTTTGCGCTAAAATAAAAATGTTTCAAAATTCTGCTTTTGCAGTTATATTATTTATGACAACAGTAACATAACATAACAACGACTTTATTCAATCGTCCTTTAAATTAAATAAAAATTTAACATATAGAATTTTTTCATAGTAAGTAATTATATGTGCACAACTCAAGTATATGTGTTTTTTTTTCTTTATTTTCAAGCTTAATAATAAAAAAATTAAATAAAATTTCATGTTAGTAATTTGTATGCTTTCGTTTTTTAAAATAACTCGGCTCGGCAGGAATGGCATAGAATTAATCAAGGATTTTAGGGGGGGGGGGGGGGGGGGTGGACTGATCTTCTGCCATTCTTGCTCTATTACTATTTTTAACTCTCTATCTGTCTCAAATTCTCTTCCATTCTTATATACTTATCCAGAGAGCATTTCCCAGAGATCCTCGATGGGGTTTAAGTCTAGACTTATTGCTGACCATTGTAGAAAAGGTATATTTCTGGCTGTAAAAAACTCTTTTGTATGCTTTGCACAGTGTATTGGCGCATTATCCTGCTGATAAGTCCAATTATCACCATAAAGTTGGCCGGCAAATTGTATCAGTGCATTGTCTAATAAACTAACGTACATTTCAGCATTCATTTATGTTGATATGAAACACACTGGAGTCTTCCCTTCACCGACAGATCATCACCGATCCTCCCCCATGAACACACAGGTGGCAGGTGCGCCGCAACTGATCCTTATGCTGTCAATACTTCTTGTAACAATCAGGCCCATCAAAATTGAATTTTTTTTCGTCACCGAAGATAACGTTACGCCATTCCTTATCCCAAAATTTGTGCTTGGTAGCGAAGGCAAACGTGCGTTAATATGTCGAGGCAAAAGGTTAGGTTGTAGCGTCATGGAAGTATGTGTTACCTTAGGATTTTCATGTAATATTTGAACTATTCTACTTCTTGTTACGTTAAGCCCCATCTGACTTTTTATTTGTCCGCTACTCATTGCATCCACTACTGCAAGATGTTGAATAATTCGTTTACACCGAGTGTCGATGTTGGTTTTCCTACCACTCCGTCTAGCTGTGCCATAACTACTAGGACATTTTAAAAAATTTGTTATTGTGTTCCTGTTGTTATTAAGCTTTTTGGCTATTTCTTTTATTTCAGCTCCATTTTCACTCATTCCCAGTATTATTCTCTGGTCATGTTCAGAAAGGCTCGTTCCGCGAGGAACTTAATAATTATTTTAATAATAAAATTAAATTAACTTTATTGATTTTAAAAGGAAAACACCTTACCTTGTATTTCGCAACAATTATTTCCAATGCGAGCACTTGAAGCTATCAATTAAGCAACCAAACACCAATTAAATGCGTTATGCACATATAATTCTTTACTACTGATCATTCAATGCACCGACACATTTTTCATGTTACGGTACATTAAATGGAAAACGAACTGCATGCTAAAATTTGGTAAACAATATCAACGAATTACAAAAACAATAAGCACACATAAAAATACTGTACTATTCCATATGGAGGAAATATGCAAAGAAATATTTATGCACATATAATTATTTGTATGAGGTAATTTCTAAAATATTATCTTCCCCTTTTCATAAACAAGAAAGTTATGGAAGTTTTAAAAAGTTAGTTTTTGCAAAAAATATTAAATTTTGCATGGAAAAATATTAAAAATGTAGCAAAGTTCCTCAACAGCAGGAGAAACAGGCTTATGAATATGCTGGTGTGTTGCTTTATTGTCCCAGCATTTCTGATAAGTAATATGTAAGCAATATTGTCAATAAAATTACAATAACTTTAAAAAAAGTGGAAAAAATTTAATAGCGGTTTTCTCTAAACTAAGTTTTTTAAATAGCAACAACTTAATTTTCGAAACCACTTATCATATCGTAATAAATCTTGGTGTATTTTGTACGTTTGAGTGTTTTGTAGGACAATTCACCACATTAAGACCAACAAATTTAAAAATGAATGTTTAAAGGATAAAAATACCAAGAAAATAAGCCATTTTTTTCGTTATATTTGTTAATAAATGAGATGAATCGTCTCAGGAAAATATCTTTACTTTAAATTACTGCAGGTTTTCTTTTAAAAATGGCGGCTCTGCAGCATTTGTTTGAAGGTGCCTCTTTTTTGAAGGGGCCCATGGCCGGACACCTGACGTTCTTAGTTTTTGGTATGGAAAAAAAAACAAAATTTGGTCAATTTCTATACATCAATAGCTATCGACACACGTAGGATTTTTTCGATATATTGATTTTTCACGAAATGGTGCGTGATCGAACAAAACAAATACATTTTTCACAAAAAAAAGTCACAAAATTGTTGATCAAATAAAAAAAGGAAGCAATATAAAAATAAATCCTGTGTGTGTCGATTGATAAAGTTATTTAAAATATACTGTCAAAATTCCAAATCGATCAATGAAGTTATGTGAGCTCAAGCTATGTGTCCATCCATCTCAAAAAAAAAGTGGTTTCGATAAAAACGAGTTTAAAATTTTAAGTCCACTCGGGACATACCTGGGAGGCGTTGCGCAGAATGGAAAATTTGGGCGTATAGGCTCATTTACCGGATTCTATCTCTTGGATATAATATTTTTAAGACTCTTAAGCATCTTTTAAGAAAAAAAAAATGTTTCGATTTTTAGGTTAGGTTTTAAAAGTCTTAAACTTAGGTTTCCCCTATTAAGTGTATGGTTGCGATGTTTATTTTTTAGAGTCTACTTCAATGCTCTCTAGTGGCAAAAAATAATATTTAAGCAAAAAAATTTTTGTTCCTATTTTTGAAAGGTGTGGTAATGTATCACCCCATTTCGGACCAAGGCACACTTGACTAAAATACTTGGTGAATATGAGGGTAGAACAAAGGATTCTTTACTGATTACCAGGGGTTTTGACATGACAACATTACATTTTACCGTGCAGGTTAACAACAATGTTGATAAAGGCATTATTCCAAAATGCACAAGCAAAGTAACACGACAGGGATTAAATGACGTCGTCAGGTTCTGAATTTAAGGGGGCATATAGGTTACAAATTTAAAAAAAAAAATTTTTTTTAGGAATTGTTTTTCATAGAAGGAAAAAGACATCGTTTTCAAATTTTACACATATATTTATTAACATTTAAAGAATACAAAAAAAAGAGGATATCACCAATCTGGAACATCTGCGGAAAAAATAAAAAACCAAATTAATCCTTATTTAAGTGAGAATCGCCTGAACTAGGAAAATTTTTTTCCGCCGGTAAAAAATAAAATGGCGAGCGATTTTGTAACCTCGAAAATCGACTTTTTTTTCAAATGGCCGCCATTTTATTTTTTTTCGGGCGGAAAAAAATTATCCTAGTTCGGGTGATAGCCACTTAAACAAGGATTAAGTTTGTTTTTTTTATTTTTTCCTTAGATGTTCCAGACTGGTGATATCATGCACACCGTCAATTTTTTGGCATTTTAAAAAAAAAAAATCAAATAACGTCAAAAACGTCTCAAAAATTCTGAAAAAAATTGTTTGCATTTTTTAAATGTTGATAAATATATGTGTAAAATTTAAAAACGATATATTTTTTCCTTCTATGAAACAAAATTCCAGAAAAAAATTTTTTTTTTAAAAATTTGTATCTTCTATGCCCCCTTAACAGCTTATGCAACAAAAATGCCCCTTTGTTGCATGGAATTATTACCCGCAGAGTAGAAGTGTTATGAAAAATTGTATTTTACGACAGGAAAAATTGATTGTCAGTGGCAGATCTATATACGGGCCGAAAGAGCCCTTCTCCTCGTTGGAGAGTTTTTTGTAAGAGGAAAAAATGAGCCCTAAAAGCCATTTCAGCCCCCCTCCATCCCCCTTGGGCTACAACACTGTTACCTTAGCCCCCCTCTGGTGAATCTAAGATCCTCTACTGGGTTTTGGCCTCTTAGCTTATGCAGTAAAAATGAAACAACAATGAAAAAAAATTCCATGGAATTAATTATAACTCAGTGACTATCGACTATACGGTGAATTTAATGGAACAACATTAAATTTAAGGTTTTCAGTCACTTGTCTGAGTTCTTGTTTAATCCTTATCCAATAAAATGCTCTAATCTTTGAGCAAATTTTTATCCTACTCCTGATCTTAGATCTGATCCTTGTCTCTGTTCAAAACCTTGCCCTCATTCTTTTTCTAATTTTTGTCTTAGTCCTTATCCAAATCCTTATCCTAATCCTTATCCTTATCCTTATCCCTTGTTAAAATACTTGTCCTTGTTTATAATTAAAATTAAATTTCTTTAAATTTTTTTAGTTTTCCTTTTGAATTTGGTGGCTTTAGGTTATTTTAATCGGTCCCTGAGACTTATGACGTCATCAATTATGTGTGTTTTTCTTTTTATCAAAAACCATTTTTGGCTGTCGTAAAATGAAATCTTTTGTAGAGCTAGTCATAATTCATGCAACAATATTATATTTTTGTTACATTAAGGTGCTACCTCTATGACCTGACGACGTCATAATTTATTTATTTTATTTGTGTCTTAAAGTCAAGTATAAATTCTAAACTTGTGTGTTATAACATTATCCGTGTTACACTTACTCACCGAGTAATAATGCCATGCAACGCCATTGCATGATTGATGCATTTTCGATCTTATTGTGGATCTCTCTTCGACCTCATGACATCATGAATTTTCTGTCTATTTTTGTCATTAGGGCTAAGAACCAAGGCTAAGAACCAACCTTTACTGTCGTGATATATTTTTGACCGTAGCACGAATACATAGCGCGTTGGAATTCTGCACTGTAAAACGTAACAATGTCACATCAAAAGCAGGTTGCAAGATGGATGCCGTGTGTGCTAACAATGGATCAAAAAAGGCAACGAGTTCGGAATTCTGTGCGTTGTTTAGCCATGTTGCACCGTCATTTTGTGCGCCGATTAGTGCCCCAACATTGATTCAAACACCTGAGTCGGCTCAACAAGGTTAAAGAAATTTTACTTCGAAGTGAGCAAGACATACCAATCGGTACAGCAAGCAATCGGTACAATCCGCAAAGCAATCATAACGAGGGGTTAGGACAAAGTGGAATTGCTCCAAATCGTCAAAAAACACGAAAATCGGCTGGAGAGGTCTTGAGCCGATATAATCTATATTATTGCCAACATTTCTTATTTTTATAGCAAATTTAATATGTTGATTTCCATTGCCATATGTAATTAGCTTGTATTTGAACTGCACAAAGTATGCATCAAGATTTGGCCAGATAGATTGATTCACTTAATAATTTTTCACTTCAGAGATAACCATTAAGAAGTGACTTTCAATCTCGTCCTTGCAGTGTTGCCAAGTGTGTCAGCTGAAATGTCGCAGCGATATGTTTTCTTGGCAAAAATTATTAAGTTTACAAAATGACAGCCATTGGCCGCCATTTAGGCTGCACAGTCAAAACTACTGTTTAATAGAACTACAGAAATACACAGGGAGAAAAAAAAAATTAAATAATATGTAGCTCGAGCTCATAAATATGTAAATAGTTGAACGTGCTCGACATAATTTGGCACTGCTTAACCGACTTGGCCAAAATGACTTAACAAAAACAAACAAAAACAAAAAAAAAAACAAAAAAAAAAACAAAGCAAAAAGAGCGCAAAATGTGTGCAAAAACTAAATAAAAAATCAACTACTTTGTTTTTGTTGTTTTTTTATATTGGTTGCTAAGTAAATTTCTGAGGAGCACATGAGAAATTCAATAATACATGAGCGTTTATTTTCCAAAATTGTCTCTGTTAGAACCCATCAAAATTAAAAGGCTGCCAAAATTGTTTAAAATTTCTTGACGATCAAAGTCAGTAGCCACAATTGTATCTAGCGACTCTGTTGATAACTATAAAAAGCACTCCATTGTTTTTTCAGAACATAGTACATTTGAGTAGCTTTGCCGCAAAACAGCTTGAAATACAAAATCCAACCATAATGTTCAAATTGGTAAAAAAATAAATTATTCAATTAATTACATTAGGAATTTCAATTAAAAAATGTTTTTTTTCATTATTTTCAATAGTCCGCGTTGCTTGTTGTTCTGGCTCTGGCCTGCAGTGTTTCTGCCAAGCCTGCTGTAGGCTTCTATAGTGCACCTGTTGTAGCTGCCGCACCTGCAGGAGTTGTCACAGCAACTAGCTCACAGTATATTGCTAGAA
Source organism: Pherbina coryleti (assembly GCA_943735915.1). Lineage (NCBI taxonomy): Eukaryota > Metazoa > Arthropoda > Insecta > Diptera > Sciomyzidae > Pherbina > Pherbina coryleti. The sequence goes on along the minus strand of OX030952.1, from coordinate 81,385,602 downwards.
ATTTCAATGGAATTGCTGCTGCACCTGTTGTTGCTGCTGCCTATACAGCTCCAGCTGCTGTTCCCTTTGCCGCTGCCTATACGGCTCCCGTTGCAACTGCAGCTTATAGTGCGCCCATAGCGGCTGCCTACTCTGCACCACTGACTGCTGCCTACACTGCCCCCGCTGTCGCTGCATCATATCCTTCATATTACCCATATGCTGCCGGCTATACCACAGTTTTTTAAGCCCTAGACATCAGTTGGGAGGATTTATTTGAACATTTGTTGCCATTTTGTTTTTTATTATGATTTATATTTTCGAAAAAAATATATTGTTAATATTGCATGTTATATTTTACACTAATTTGAAAAAAGAAAAGCTGTGCTAAACTGAAAGTTAGCATCAGAGAAATATCCTTTTTATTTAATTACTCGCATAAATCTCATTTGCAGAGTCTTCAACAAGAAAGTAATGGCGATAACTTTGAAAGTATAAAAGCATATTGAAAGCTACGAAGCTATTATTGAGTATACTGTGCAGTCGGCTTCAGCTTCGAGAAGAGCTACGCATCTTCTTGGAATTCTATCGGTTTGTTATACCCCTACGTTTAAAAAACGTAAACGGGGTATACAAATTTTGTCACTTCGTTTGTAACGCCCATAAGGAGGCGTGGCAGGTGTAGAAAAGTAAATATATTCTTGATCAGCATCACCACCCGAGTCGATTTACCACGATTTCACCACAGTCCGTCTGTCTGTCCGTCTGTCTGTCTGTCTGTGATCACGATTACAGGCGTAATTTTCAAGCTATCATCACGAAATTCGATATTTAAGCTTTTGTCTAAAAATAAAGGTCAAGTCCGAAAATGAGCCAAATCGGATGAAAACCACGCCTACTTCCCATACAGAGCAACTTTATCAAAACGGTAAAATCTCTTAGAATTCCACAAAAATTAATAGATGGATTTTAAAGTTTGCATATGAGTTTTGATATTTAATATACACTCTGAGTATGAAATTCAACCAAATCGGATGAAAACCACGCCTACCTCCCATACAAAGTGACTGTATCAAAAAGGTAAAATTTCTTTAAATTCCACAAAAATTAAAACATGGGGTTGAAATTTTGCGTATGCACTTTTATATATGTGGCGACCGTGGCGTAGTTGGTTAAAGTGCGTGGCCGCTATGTCAACGAACTTTGGAGACCCAGGTTCGAACCCCAGCAGCGACAGAAAATTATTTTGAATTAAAATAATTTTTCTGTACGGCCGCCACCTCTCTGCAGGCAATGGCCAACCTCAGAGAGTAATCAAATGCCATGTAAAGCTTCTTGAGAATAAGAACATTACGTTCATCGCCGTTCGGAGTCGGCGTTAAACATGTAGGTCCCTTTCTCGGTCAATTGTGTACAAACTTAATAACACGCACAACACAATTGATCATAAGAAGCTAGGTCAAAGTCCTTTCAAGGGCTGAAATGGCCAGTTATTTATTTATTTTTTTTTTTACTTTTATATATAACATGTACTCTGTGTCTGAAATTCAACGAAATCAAGTGAAAACCACACCCACCTCCCATACAAAAATGTTTTTACATAAACATTTTTTTGACTGCTTAAGACTTTGAATATACTGCGGTTCGGACGTGGGGGTTTTTTAATTTCGGCCCAGTCGAAGATAATTTCTTACTTGTTTGTTAGCATATTCTGCAGAAACGGAACGTCTTGAATTTCTCGAAAACGGATCGAAGAAATGAAAAAGATTAACGCCAATAAATTCAGCGTCCTCAAATGATCCTGAAATGATATGTCCCTAGCTTGTTTGCAAAAAAAATTCCCAGTTCATGCACAGTGTATAGTAATAAAAGTACAAATGTTCATGTATGGCTAACACTAAAAATGTCCAGCGGACTGCACGCGAAGACCGAGGAGGCTAACAATTGAGGAGCTCATTTCCAAAATGTGCTATGTTAAAGAAACATAGTTTTAAAAGTGCTGTTACACTAAGTAACTCCGCCTGTTCTCTCACTAAGAGAAAAAATGTTAAATTTATCCAAAAACTGTTTTAATTTATCCAAAACGCGAGTCATTTTTGGACCAATAACATATCTATATATTAATAGGCAAATAAAAAGTTTGTGTTCCCTTTTTTTCTGTGTTACCTTCAACATATTCACATAATACTTATATCGATGGATAGGTATTTTCGAGTGGATTTGCACAATATAATTTTTATTCGAATATGTTGTCATTAAGATAAGTAAAACTGAGCAAATGTAAAACGCTTTTTTCACCAATGGGACAATGAGAAATTACAAAGCGACAAAGCTCAGGTAGAACATCGCTGCTGTAGCTTACAAAAGCAAGAGAAGAATGCGGGAGTGACGCAAACACTTAAAAAGAGCTGAGTAGCATTATTGTTGTTTTTGTTGTTGTTGTTGTTGTTGTTGTTGTTATGGTTGTTGCTTTCTCTTAATATCTCTCAGCGTTAAAAAAACAAAAAAACTGCTGCTTTATTATCCTGAGAATTATCATTTATCTTGATTTATTTGTTATACTTTTCTACCGTTTATTTACTTTTACTTTATTTACTTTACTTTTAATTTTTTCATTTACTATAAATGAGTATTATAAAGAGTGATTTTTTAAGTGCCTGATAACTTTTTTTTTAAAAAAAACGCATAAAATTTGCAAAATCTCATCGGTTCTTTATTTGAAACGTTAGATTGGTCCATGACATTTACTTTTTGAAGATAATTTCATTTAAATGTTGACCGCGGCTGCGTCTTAGGTGGTCCATTTGGAAAGTCCAATTTTGGGCAACTTTTTCGAGCATTTCGGCCGGAATAGCCCGAATTTCTTCGGAAATGTTGTCTTCCAAAGCTGGAATAGTTGCTGGCTTATTTCTGTAGACTTTAGACTTGACGTAGCCCCACAAAAAATAGTCTAAAGGCGTCAAATCGCATGATCTTGGTGGCCAACTTACCGGTCCATTTCTTGAGATTAATTGTTCTCCGAAGTTTTCCCTCAAAATGGCCATAGAATCGCGAGATGTGTGGCATGTAGCGCCATCTTGTTGAAACCACATGTCAACCAAGTTCAGTTCTTCCATTTTTGGCAACAAAAAGTTTGTTAGCATCGAACGATAGCGATCACCATTCACCGTAACGTTGCGTCCAACAGCATCTTTGAAAAAATACGGTCCAATGATTCCACCAGCGTACAAACCACACCAAACAGTGCATTTTTCGGGATGCATGGCCAGTTCTTGAACGGCTTCTGGTTGCTCTTCACTCCAAATGCGGCAATTTTGCTTATTTACGTAGCCATTCAACCAGAAATGAGCCTCATCGCTGAACAAAATTTGTCGATAAAACACATTTCGAACCGAACACTGATTTTGGTAATAAAATTCAATGATTTGCAAGCGTTGCTCGTTAGTAAGTCTATTCATGATGAAATGTCAAAGCATACTGAGCATCTTTCTCTTTGACACCATGTCTGAAATCCCACGTGATCTGTCAAATACTAATGCATGAAAATCATAACCTCAAAAAAATCACCCTTTATGTTGAATAAATTTTTGTTATTGACGCATATATGCTTCCTTTTTAGTCCTTTACCACTATTTTCCTCATAGCGTTAAGGTAAGCATTAAGAATTTCTATGCAAATTAATAACCATTCATTATGTGAAAAACAACTTGAGTTTCGTTACCTTACAGAAACAGATGGCCGAATTTTGGCCACAGGCGATACTAGTTTGCATAAATCGACTACGTTAATATTTAAAATTTATTTAAATACTTTTTTATTCAAACAGAATTAATAAAAAATATATTAAAATTATGCACGAATTTTTTAAATATCTCTCAAATATTTACTATTTGAAAACAAAACTATCGCATTTAAAGAAAATTTATATAAAAAAGTTATAAATGGTTTTATAGTATTATTTTCTTCATATTGCAAGGTATACCTACCTTCATATACAAGGTAGCCCTGACAGTTGGCTATTTTCTCAAGAGCTGCGCCCATCAAATGCCATTTGCCTGTATATTTTATTTTCTTTTTAATTTTTTCGTTCTCTAATTCGTTCTAATTTCGTTCTTTAATTTATTTGGTGCCATAATTATTGCAAAAATAGTATAAACTAGAGAACGAAAAAGTAGGAAAGAAAATAAAAAGAAAAGTAAGCAGGCAAATAACAATCGGTGCAAGAAATTCGTGAGAAACATTGAGTTGTCACCTCATCCTACATAATTTCATCATGTGATCACCCAACGCACTCACAAAGCATTTCGGCCAAACATCCAGGCTATATAACCCTCGCAACAAAAAACAAACGAGAACTACAAGAAACCGAAACCAAGAATCTTAATTCTTAAAACTTCATTGATAAACTGCAGAAACAGAGTGCGATGTTGTTGCTGCTTGTCGGCTATTTCAGCTGTTTGGCATAAGTCAGAAGCTTCACTGTGTGGTATACATAATATTTAAATACGGAAAAAAACGAGTTGTAAGGAAAATATTTGATTTATCCACGTAAAAATTTAAATAAAATTTATACACAGGCGTGGATAATGTTAAAAAAAAAAAATAAATAACTGGCTATTTCAGCCCTTGAAAGGACTTTGACCCAGCTTCTTATGATCAATTGTGTTGGGCGTGTTATTAAGTTTGTACACAATTGACCGAGAAATGGACCTATAGACTCCGAACGGCGATGAACTTCTTATTCTCAAGAAGCTTTACATGGCATTTTGATTACTCTCCGAGGTTTGCTATTGTCTGAGGTGGCGGCCGTACAGAAAAGCTATTTTAATTCAAATAATTTTCTGTCGCTGCTGGGGTTCGAACCTTGGTCTCCAAGTTCGTTGACATAGCGGCCACGCACTTTAACCAACTACGCCACGGACGCCACGCCGTGGATAATGTTAATATGCGTTATTTCCCTCAGTGCATAAGCAGCCTATCCAAAGCCAGGATAAAGGAGGATGGTCGCAGGCAATGGGTTCGCCCTATCCTGTGTAAATGAGAAGGGACTACTCAGATCCCGGAGTTAGTCGCCCAATCTGGGGAGTAGGTGGACCATTGACACGATCACGCTACCGTTGATCGTGCATACGAAGGAATAGCAATGATCCTTTGTTAGCAAGGGGATAGTCTTTACCACGGCATACGTGCGAACACATTTCTACTGTGAATTCAAAAGCATAAAGACGGATAGTTTTATAAAGGCTGGTAAAAAACGATGTTTAACTTTAGAGTTAAAGAGGTGTCAGACTTGGGTTTCTCGAGATGTAAAGTTTTTATCTTAGTAGTGTCGGATTACTTGTATTGAAAAGCTGTAGATAGTGATGACCTTTGTGCCACACACGGTCATGTGCGATATGGCCTACTCTGCAGCATGTCCACTAGTGGTGATCCTGTCATCACAGTCATGTATGATATGCGGTAATGTGTAGGTGTGTGTGTGAGTGCGTCTCAAGGTAAATCTTTTAGTCCAGAAGACTATCCCAGGGCTAGCTCTTCGGGGAGTATCGTGCTGGCAGTTGTAGTTCATTGTAGTGAACAGGTATGTCTGATCGGCGTGGAGTTGCGCTTGTACAACCGGGTGGCAATGCCCATGAATTGTCAGAGATGTTAGTTGGGTCTCGATTTCCATCAATAAATGTGGATGGTGACCCAACTAATCATCCATAAATTGGTACTGTTGCGTTCCAACATTGGCTGCTATCCATCCAGTATATTTATTTATTTAAATATATACTTAAATATGATGTGTAACCGGTGTTGAAACTACTATGACAGGGCGTTGGTTACGTCTGGAGTTATGGAAATGACGCCCAGGAGATGGTTGGATGGCCGCCAGTGTATTGGTATTAGCATGGTACTAGCGTCCTGAAGATTTTTCTGTCGGACACCAATTCCAACCAACGTAAAATTTTGCTCATTCAATGGTGTTCACGTACAACAAAAGGACTTTCATTTTCTTACATGAACTGTACATAGTTCATAGCACTTTTACACGCCAAACAGGAAACAAAAGGTCTTCAACTCATTCAAAAATTCCGCAAAATCGCCCAAAGAAAAATCGCCCGAAAAAAATAATGAAAAATCACCCAATTTTTTTCCATACGAATTTTCCAAAAAAATTGGGCGATTTTGCATTTTTGTTGAGTAAAATTTCGTTTTTTGCTTCTGGGCAAAATTTCACCCAAAATATGTTGGGCGAATTTTCACTTTTCGTTTTTGTGTGATTTTTCAAAAAAATTTTTCGGCTTTTTTTCGGTTTCTTGGGTAAAATTTTGTTTCTTCGTTTTGGGCGATTTTTCATAAATTCTTGGGTCATTTTTCATTTGGGTGATTTTTCTGTATTTTTTTTGGGCGATTTTGTGGAGAGTCAATCTTTATCATATCCTTAGTAGATTTAAGTTTTTAAAATAAACATATTTGGACCGAATATATGTAAATAAACGCTAACAAAATAAAAGTAGCATCCATATCACGTTTTGGAAATGAGCTTCTCAATTTATTGTAGTCGAAGATGGAGTATATAGACACAGACTACCTCTTCTTTCAACAATATGGTATTAAGTGATATACAAGTCGTGAAAGAAAAATCGAGTTATTGTGGTCGAAGTCGCGTAATTTCGCGTTTCGGAGAGAACAATTAGTCATCAAGATCTTGCGATTGAGCAGTGTTAGCTTCCTTTCTCTGGGAAGTTATGCTAAGAGTTAGCTCTACGTTAACCTTGCGCAAACAATTCCAACCCTCAAAGCAAACATAGAAGTCGTCATTGCCGGAATGGATCTCCAAGTTTTTGAAAAAAGTATTGAGGTCTGCATTTAATAGGCTTTCTAATCGTTATAACTTCATAGGCTATGTTGTTTCTTTTCTGAGACGAACAAATTTCTTAAATGGGAAAAGAGGAACGGCTTGAATGACTGACACCTATACATAAACCGAAAAGAGAAAGAGAGTGGAATATCGGAGAGTACAAAATGGTTGTTTTGTCTGCTTTGAATATCAAAACCACGGCTAAATAGATGCTAAAGAAAAGGAACTGGAATCTTAATTTAATATAAAGAGTTCATTAATATTGCAACCTGAGTAGACTTTTGAATATTTTTAACACATATTTTGGCATCATGAAATTTTATCACGTTTCACTATTTAGATCATCAGTGTCAATAAAAATGCGATTGAAATGTGTGAAAAATAAAAATAAAATTAAATTAAAGTTAACAAACGGGCTCAAGGTCATATTGTTGAAGCAGTTTACCGGCTATGTTGCTATGCAAGAGAAAAACTCAAAAGAAAAAGTCGGGAATGATTGTATAACACTTTTCTCTAAATTTTGTGGGGGAAGTCATGTATCAGTAAGAAAATACGAAGAACTTTTGTAAGGATAAAGATTAAAATATTTATTTTCATAAAAAAAATCAAAGTTATAAATGTTAAAAGAAATAGCTTAACAACAACAAACAAATCAATCATCAATATTTAAGAAATTGCAATTATAACCAACTCTATGAAGCTTTGTGCGAATTCACCGGTATATGCAGCCTTACATGAAGCTTCGATAATGACTGGCAGGCAAAGCGGCTATGAGAGAAGCAACAGGAGCTGCAACAATTGCTGGTTCTACTTTCGTTGCTGTTGCTGCTGGTGCTGTATAGGCCAATGTGTGCTGCACATGATGGCCACTGAAACTGCTGCCGAGTGGCACAAATCCTGCTGGCACTGCAAATGGATAGACAGCAACTGGCGGAGCAGCTGGAGCAGGTGGTGCAGCTGGAGCTCCAATAATCTCCACAGTTTCGGCAGCACCGGGTATTTGACCTGCTTGAACAACAACAGCAACACTCATCATCAGCATCATCGGCAGCAGCAGTAGTCGAAGTGTCGAGATCTGAAAATTTCGAATAACGATAGCGCCGATCCAGGGATGCGGCAGAATCACCAAATGCTAATTGTTCAGGACGTAACAAAAAACGCTTGAAACTTACAAACTTAAGCATTTTAGAATGCACAAGGAATGCGTTGTTGTTGTTGTTGTTATTAGTTATTTTCTTGTTTTATTGTTACAATCTACGACTTGTTGCTTGCAAGAATCAAGAATCGAATGTGAAATAATGTCGCCTTTATGATGATGAAAACTTTTTATAATACATTGGCTTGCATTCAGGTGGCAACAGTCATGTCATATGTATGTACGTGCTGCCAGGGCATTCCCAACATTTGAATGAATTGCTAGCCATTAAAGTGCTCAACACCATTTCGCTGCATGTTTGGGAAGCGCTGACTTGACACATAAACTGATTGTTAATGAAAATAATTTCGTATGCAAGACAAAACACACGCATGCGTGGCTCAATATTGATTGTTCGTGTTCGCTTTGGAGTTGGTTTTATTTTTTAAATGTTGTCATTTTTATTTTTGTTACCTTCGTTGCTGTCAAATGAAAATAAAAGTTTTTCGATTGCATATGAAAATGTAACTTTTCGCTTTCCTTGAAGATTCTAGACGTTCCAACGTTGCGGCCTTTCAGTCAATTAAATAGACGATTGAACAATTTAAAATTGGCAACAGAATCTGATGGTGGTTGTGATGAATTTTAAGCGTTTTGAATTTTCAGAATGACCAAAATCAGCAACAGGAAAAAATAAAACACGTCAAGGGCTGAACAATTGTTGGATATGAATGAATGTTTGTTATTAGCTTGAGAAGCCAACACATTTTTGTATATAAAGATGTTTGATAGACTTTAAAAATTATCAGTTTCTATAGAATCCTACTAACAACAACTTCATAACGAGTTCAACATAAAAAAAAAATAAACAAAACCAAAATGTTCAAATTCGTAAGTTTTTAAACAACAAAATAAAGAAATAATATAAAGAAAGCGAGTGAGATATAAATTTAATGAAATAATAAAAAAAATATAAATTTAAAAATATGTATGATTAAAGAAGAAAGAAAAAATATTAAGAAATTAATTTATTTAAAGAAAGTATTTACTTGTGGCATAAAACAAAAAAATAAAATAAAAAAATGCATTGGAGACTTCGTGTTGATTCAGGAATAGCTTCAGTCTCTTCTGCAAGCATTCTTTTATGTACAAATTGGTGTTAATTGTGTCCTGAGAAATAAAAGGCTAGATCCAGAACTACAGATGACTTGTCAAACAAGAAATTTTTGTGCAAATTTTAACTGCTTCTTCATTTTAAATTTATCGTCTACATTTCCCCAAGCATTTGCAGTGTAAAACTCCTGACTTGGGTGTTGCGAAAAGTTCGCTACAGGAAAATTTTTTGAAGAAGTCAATTTAGACTCTTTGTTCTTCTTGGCATTCCTGTCTGGAACTTTGTGTACTTTAAAAAAGTCTTCAAACTATCTTCCTTTTTGGTTTTGCGAACAAAACTCTCGGAGCAATTGACTATTTGAGCCACTTCTCTAGTTATTATTACTATTGTTGGGATGTGCATTGCGATCTTAAGATCTATTGGTGCCACTTCATCGACTTAAAGAACTCCTTTTAGTTCAAACTCTGAGATAAATGCTAGTATATGTCCTATATTTCTTGATTTTAATGAGTTTTCTGGTGGTAGCCCAGATATTTCTGTCGCGTTTGAACAAGTGCAGGACACTGTCATAGGACATGCATCCCAGATTCTTCGTCCTCTATGCAAAACCCACATGAGACATCACTAAGAATCCCCAGTTTTGTAAGGCGATAGTTCAACCTACAATGACCTAGCAGTCCTGTGATGATTCTTAAATCATTCTTTGCTAGCTTCATGCGTTCTTTAAAGCACTCGAAACTACTCTTAGGGGCATACGACCTAAAGAGATTAGGCCCCTAAGAGGGCATACGACCTAATCTCTTTAGGTCGTATGCCCCTAAGAGTAGTTTAGAGTGCTTTAACTCTGGTAAGTTTCTCCAGTATTTGCTTTTTGTTTTTCTTCCTCTTTTTTTATTAAAAGAGAGAGAATTCCTTTGCCTATCCTACACTGAGAAAATTGAACGCCTTAAAATGAAAGAAAAAAAGTTGTTAAAAGACTGTAACCAAAATATCTTTGCTACAAGGAAATGATCGTTGCACTAATGATTTAATCTTTAACTAAGCAACTGCTGCATCTTTGAAACAAAAGATTAAAGTTCTTTGAAGCTAAATAATTCAAAAAATATTTGCCGCAAAGATAAATTATTTACTATAATGATTTAATTTAATGAATTAATTTAAAAAAGTACGCAAAATCAACAAATTTTCTTTGTTTTCTTGAAGCTAAGCATCGTTGTTTGAAAGACAAAGTCTTTAACTTTAAAGAATCTTTTCTACAAAATCATATTCTTCTTAAAAATACACACGCTTATAGTTCGCAGTTACTTTGTGGGCAATATGTACTATATAAGGCAATTGATGTATTAATATGTATAAGTTTTAGTTAGCACTAGATTAAATCACATGGGTTATGGGTTAAGGGTTAAGGGGAAGGGGGAGGGGGTGAGAAGGAAAATGGAGAAGGGGTGAGTAATAGAAAGAAAAGGCGGACATACAAAGATAGTATTAAGGAATTCGACATTTTTAAAGACGTACATCTTTGTCACAAGAATTTTAGTCTTTGATATAAAGTATATTTTTCATGGGAATTTAACAATCTTTGTGCCTTTGCCGTAAGGATGTTTCATTTTTGGGCACAATCTAACCAATAAAAGTCTTTGTGACAAAGTGTATTTTCTTTGGTTTTACGATTTTTTTCCCTGAGTGTACAGAATGGTTACGGTCCAACAAGCGGAGTTACTGCTCCTTTCTTTGTCAATTCGTCAGAAATTTCGTTTCCTTCTTTACCAAACGTTTATACGTTTGGCCCTTCCTACAAATTTTTTTTATCTTAATTTTATCTTTGCGATGAGCCAAAATCAAAGAACGCCTGCAGAAAACAACACCACAAGCCGCACTCGTTCAGTGTTGAGCACAAGCGAAGACTACAAAAACAAATGCATGCAAAGCCTGAATAAAAAAAACGCACACTCGATGATATCGATGCTGAAGCTGATTGTCCCGTTACTTGTGTGTCGAGTAATTTTTCATGACATGTGATTTTATTGCATTGAAATTGTTTTTTTTTTTGTTTTGTTTGATTTTTGCCAAACGCAACGATGAGCAAGATTTTGTGTTTTTATTTTTTTTTTTGTTTTTTTAAGTATACTCGCGCTTAAAATTTCTTGGGCCCCACTTTCTATACCTTTGTGTCTGGGTACCCATAGACCATGGGTACCCATCCAGACCCGATTTTGTAGCCCAAGCGTGTTGAGTTTGTCAAGACACTGCATCACCAGTTTTGAGGTTACCTAATGGGATTTCAGTGCCAGGATGTTGCCTCGATAGAATATCAATCTTCTTTCGAGTTACGCAATCGCTTATCCCGATATCTTTTTTTAATTGGTGCACAAAAAATCGAATCTGTCTCAATATATATAATATTGAATAACACACAATAAATGTGTGTTTGCAACTTTCTCTAAGTCAAGTCACCCTCATCCTACTTCTTATGTATTAGCTAACTCTCCATTAACATTTGTTACGGAGGTCAAGGATCTTGGCATAATTTTTTATGCTAAATTTTCTTTTGTAGCCCACCTAAATTACATCATTCCAAAAGCATATGCGTTGTTAGCCTTTATGCGACGAAATAGTTCAAATTTTTTGGATGTCTATACATTAAAATCTATTTTTACTTCTATAGTTCGCTCAAAGTTGGAATATACTTCTTTCATATGGAGCTCTTTTTATGATATACATATCTTATGGCTTGAACGTGTCCAAAAATCTCTCATCCGGTTCGCACTTAGAACTTTACATTTCGAGGATCCTATTCCATCATATCATGCACGATGTTTGCTTATTCATTTAAAACCTCTTCAAAGTCGACGAACAATTGCATCACTTTTATTTATTTTTGATCTGTTATCGCGTAAAATTGATTGTCCTGCATTGTTAGAATTAATTAATTTCAATGTTCCATCTAAATTGTTACGAAGATCTGATATTTTCTACTTAGAAACTTGCAGAACAAACGATGCTATTAATTCTCCTTTGTATAGAGCGTTATCAAATTTTAATGGTTTATCGGCTCAATGTAATGTTGATTTTTCTATGTCAAAATTAGAATTTAAGAATTTATTAAATAGCCATTTTTAAGGTAATGTATTTCATATTTAAATATTACTTTTTTATGTACATATTACTGCATAGTCTGTAAGAACTTTGTTGTTCATTGACTGAAATAAATAAAATAAATAGATATCTTCATTAGTCATCCTTAGAATAGCCCTCTTCGCCGGGGATTGAGTAAAAATGTGAAGAGGTACAAGTTCTAGTAGAACCTCCATGCATGCTGTTGGATAAGAGCGCATAGCTCCGATGATGCACATGCAGGCCAATCTCTGTACCTTGTTAGGCGCAGCGATGATGTTTCTTCGTTTTTTCCGCCAAGATAATTGAGCCATAGGCTCAGTACGATAGTTGTATATGAAGGGGTTAAAATAACATTGGTGTAAATCACATTGACATCGTTTTACACAAATGGACCCTTCGCAAAAGGCATTGTTGTAAATTCTATAAAGAACATATCGTGATAACATTGTGATAGGGGTGCTACCATGATCGTAATGTAACATAGAGACTTGATAAGAATTTAGTGAGGATAAAAAAACCCTCATTTAGAGTACCCGAAATGACTTACACCATTGTAAGTTTTCAGAACGATTGACTTACACCACTGCGAATGGAAAAATCAAGGACATGCACCAGTGTGATTGGATGATTAAACCACACAAGAACACATTCTGTCTGGAGTAGGTACTCAACTTCCAGAATGTATCAAAAAGTTCCTTCCTGGCCAGTTGAAGGATTTTAGTGGCACACTTTTTCTTACATTGACAATCAAAATGGGGAAGGTACTTTCCACAAACTTCTTTCCCTCGTGAGGAGACGTACGGCAAACCTGAGTTTCTTGTTTTTTTCCTCTGCTCAGCTTTACTTACGTCCTTCTAGCGTTTTCTTGTTCTCTGAGGGCGTTCTATTTCTTGGTTCTCGTTTGAAGGGCCCGCAACAGGGACTGAGTTGGTATGTATACGGCGATTTTTGCTGCATCTATTTTCTGTTAAATAATCTGCAACAATATAGCTTTGTAGGTAGGTGGTAACACCAGTTTTTAACGGGGTTTTATTAAAAAAAAGAAGCAAACATTTGTTAAACCAAACTAACCTTCTGTATCTGATGTGTTTTCACCCTCTCGGCACTCCCATTCATCACTCGATTCAAAATCATTTAATGGGTTATCAGAGGATTCTTCAAAATCCATTGCTTTACTACAAATCAGTATAAACACGTGACCAGTCGAATGATGGAAATCAACAACAGTTTACAAACAAAGTGGTGTAAATCAGACTCACGTCATTGTGTTGTTAAGCAAAACAGCTGTTTCGCTCATCGAGATAACTTACTCTGCCATCTTCCATCAAAGAGATGAAGCTCTGACTCACTTCACTTTTTCTATTAATGGATTGGAGTCTCTAGATCAAGTTCTCGTGCCTAAGTCAATTCGGCTGAAAAATTGACATACACCACTGTAACTTTAACCCCTTCGCATATCCATCGCAATATTTTTGGATAGCAGTCCCAGTTTTTTTCTGTGATGGATCTGCAGATCATAAATGCTCTAACCGCCTTTTTTGATATTTCGCTCAAAAGTGTTTTCCAAAGTAGTTTTTGATCTAGAAATACTCCCAAAAATTTAACTTCCCTTTGGAATTCTATCTCTATTCAATTTAGTTTTATAGGCTTAAGGTATTCAAGTTTATATTTCCTTGTAAACGGAACAATGGTCGTTTTTGCTGCATTTATGTTCAGCCCCAACTTATTGAAAGGATTTGAACAACAAGGATTTGAAGCAAGGAACAAGAGTTTGAACAGGATATAGGACAATTATTAGACAAAATGAAAGAACAAGGATAAGTATGAAGACAAGTTTGGGAACAAATGAAAGGATAGGGACAAAAATAAGGACAAGGATAAAGATACACTGTCACGTCAAAATCTATGGATATGTCTACGATACAGCCAACTTATTTTTAAGTTTTTTAAGCGTTTTTCAATAAAAATAAAAAGAAAACAAGAGAAAAATAAATTTTGATATGGTCGAATTTCGACCACAGGCAGTATTATAATCAATAAAAAAATCATATATTTTAGTTAACTTTGTTTCTCAAGATCTCTTACATGGCATACATTACTGACATTTTTAGTTTTTAACATTTTTTAATACATTTTGTATCTTTTATCAATAGTTCGCCATCTGTTTGTTCGCCGTTGTTGCCTGTGTGGTCGCTAAGCCCGCTGTGCTTGCCTACTCATCGCCTTTGATCGCAGCCTCACCCTACACTGCCGCCTATACTGCCGGCTATGCTGCCCCCTATGCTGCTTCCTATGCTGCTCCCTATGCTGCCTACTCTGCTTATCCCTATGCATCAGCTTATTCGGCATATCCTTATGCATCCGCTGCCTACTCCTACTCCTTGTTGCGTTAAGACGATGTGGTATGGAAAAAATATGTTCATGACTAAGGCGCTGTATCTGGACTTCTGAGCGTAAAAATTTCGTTACCTCTTTTGATTATATCTATTCAAAGCTCTATAAAGTTTTACCTTCTTTAAGTTGTCGTTACTTTCAGTTTTATTATTCTTACTATCGTTTTCTTCTTATTCTAATGTTAATGAATATTTTACAAACATTAAATAGGCGAAAAATAAATTAAAAGAATTTACGTAAAACGTAATAGAGAGATGTTTGTTTTTTAACTTTTTTAACCAAAGTTTACTTGACGAAATTCAAGGGAAAACTTAAGCCACTCAAAATTCCTTTGGTCTTGAGTTGCTACTGGTGCGTGTGACTGAATATTTTATGCTCTCCGAAGACGAAATTTAAGTTAAATTATTAGCTAATTATTATGACCTTGGCAGTGAAAGTAATGGAGAGAAGACATAAACAAAAGCATGAAATTTTGATAGAAGCTCAACACTCAGACATTAAAAATATTCAAATTGCACCTCATTAATTCCTAGCTGTGAAGGACAGTGTAAACATTTCGACTCACATTTCCTTCTCGCGCAGCCATTAAAGCTAAAAGGCACAAATAAATTGAAGAAGTATGGGTCACATTTAGAACCCCTTTAAAAGGCGGCAATTTTTGTCGAAGGTTTTAATTAAGCAATTTAAAGGGCTTAAATACCGTTTTAAAAAGGGCTTAATACCGATATTTTGGTATTTTTAGTCTAAATTATGAAATATCTCGGCTTGGTCTTAGATATAAACACACTTATTACTTTTTTTTAAACTCATCACTGTGGAAATTTGTTGTGTTGGTATCACCAATTTTCAAAATCGTGTGTTGTTCACTGGTTAATTTACAGTGTTGTGTACATCAAAAGCAACAAAAATTAGAGTAGCACACTTCTTAACTTTTTTTATCGTCTTATTCTTTCCTTTTTTTTTTTTTTTTTTTTTTTTGGATTCGCCCGGAGGTAAGAAATCTTCATAGATACGTATGACCCGCGCCATACGCATGCACGATTTACATTCTAAGAAGTTCCCGGATCAGCCGGACTGATAGAATGCACCTACGTGCTAAAACTTACCACCTGTTGGCAAATAATAGCCTCCACTAAGCACAATTGCTTGGCCTTTCAGCGGAAATTAAAATTAAATAAAATTTGAGAATTTTTTGTGCTTATGTAAACTTCATAAACATCATCGAATAAAAGCACATTCTTCATAATTCGAAGCAATACAAGACAACACCCAAAGTTATTTATTAGACCATATATAACCGCATTTATAATTGTTGTCGTTCGGCTTGGGGCCACTGTCCAACCCAAGATCCTACGTGGAAAAGAGATGCAACTCTCAAACACCAAACCAATACCAAACATAGCACAGATATACAAGTATATATTGTGCAGGCAGAATATATTTATATATTCGGGTCACTAAAATAAGGGAACACCGAGCTAAAGTTATTATTTGGATATGCATTTGGGCCAACGCAGGTAAAAACTTGTATGGAAAAGAGATAAACTCTGACACACCAAGCCAAGAGACACGGTATACATGGTCAAATAAGGAGGAACTAAAGATCTAAAATAATTTCATGAAAAAATAAAGCAAACGAAACTGAATAAAACGAAAACTTAAAGTATCTATCATATTCGATGATGCTTATTTGTTAAATCGTAAAATCTACACAATTATCGCGAGTTATATTTGTTATCACAAGGAATGCGTTAAGTATTCAAATGTAATATCATTTTGCGTTTTAAGACATCCACCGAGTCAAAAAATTTATCCTTAAAATTTTAATAATTAGTTTTACTTAATTATGTATTGCGATGAATATAGCATCAAAAGAAATGAACTGAAAAATAACGGTACATCAGCAATAAGAGCAGTATATGGAAAGAGCGATTTTTTACTGTGCATAACAAAAGCAACAGACTTGAGCCAAATCAAGGCATATTTATTTAAGGTAGACTCGTGTCGGAGAGGTGGGTACAGCAGCTGTCAAACACAAGAAGAATATTAAAAAAGAAAAAAAAACACCGAATTATTATGCAAAAAGCCGATTTTGACAGGTGCTGTACCCACCACAAGAGAGAATTTCAACAACTAACACTACCTTGTTGAATATACCTTGAGCCAAATAGTTCTTGCTCCGATTACCAGTAAATGATGGTTATACAAGGTGGCGCAAAAATAACCTTCCGATGTTTTTTGGCTGTAATTTAAAAAAAAAATGAAAAACTTTGATTCTTCTTGTGGATTATTTTTATTTGGTCTTTTAATTTTTTTTACATCAAGTCGAGAATATGATGTCATGTAAATGGCTGCCGCCACAGTTGATTGTCATTTGAGCCCTTTTTATGGCATTTTCCATCACTTCGGCCAAAACTTCCGGCGATAGGTCCTCACATTCTTGACGGATATTGTCTTTAAGAGCTGCAAGAGTCTGAGGCTTGTTGACATAAACCCGCGACTTCAAAAAGCCCCACAAAAAGAAAACTGGAGCGGTCAAATCAGGCGATCTTGCTGGCCAGTGCAAATCGCCAAATCGGGAGATTAGGCGCCCGGGAAATGCATCCTTCAGCATATCGGTTGTGGCACGTGCAGTGTGTGCCGTTGCACCGTCCTGTTTTCCACATGTTTTCCAATCCCAATTCATCAAGTTGCGGCAAAAAAAACTCGTTGATCATTGCTCTGTAGCGCTCACCATTCACAGTAACCGTTTGGCCCGCGACGTTTTCGAAGAAAAAAGGTCCGATGACTCCTCCAGCGAAAACAGCACACCATACAGTGACTTTGAGCGGGTGTAATGGCTCTTCGTGGGTTACACGCGGATTTTCAGTGCCCCAGAAGCGTAAATTTTGCTTATTTACGTACCCGCTAAGATGGAAATGGGCCTCATCACTCATGATTATTTTTGATGAAAAATCATCTTATCTTAAAATCAGCAAAATTCCGCGTTCTGGAGCAGTGTAGCGTAACATTGTTTATTAACGTGTATTTCGCATGTGTTTACTACACAAATGTCAAAACAGAACTGACATTAGGGGCCAATCGCAAAATTTATAGCATTTTCTGATAGGAGGATTACTTTTGCGCCACCTTGTATTTTAAATTTTTTTCTGAGATAATAATGATTTAGATTGAAAAGAGTTATTTGCAAAGAATTCTGTGTGTGAAGAAGACATTTAAAATTACAAAAACGTCATGGCGCGTGTTAAATACCCAGACTCCTTTTAACAGCAAATCATTGGTGAGTATAAATCAGGAACATCACAAATTTCTTTATCAAAAAAGGACAAAATAAATAAATCAATAATTATAAAAAGTTGCATAAAAACGTTTGACATTGAAAAAACTGTGTAAAACTCATAGCTTAGGTGGTCCGAAGCATAAAACGACACAGAGAGAGAGGACCGACAAATAATCCTAGCTTTTCAAAGACATTCTTTTTCTCATCTCAGTCTGCTGTTAATCAATTAAATTCAAACCTGGAAGCTATGGAAAGCTAACTTAAGAAGTTGCAGACCAGCGAAGGAGCCATAGCTACAGAAAAGCACTTAGAACGAAAGTTTGCTTTCACGATTTAATTTCTTTTGGCCTAAATCAATAAAAATTTCTATATTCCACATTAAATTTTGCAAGAACTGACTTTAATTGGTCTATTGACCCATGGAAGGCAGTCCTTTTTAGGGATGTGTCCAAATTTAATATCTTTATCAGCGATGGCATGGCCACCGCACTTCGATAAAAAGGCGAGCACCTTAAACGTCAAAACGTCACAGTTAAGCATGAAGGCTGATCGGCCATGATCTGGGCTGGATTTCAAGGTCCAGTCCATGAAATTACTCAAACAATAGACCGATTATTTATAATGAGATTTTAGAGATAATCATGTTGCTCTTTCCTGAGCGGGAATTGCCATCCAGTGGGTATTTTAGCATGACAACGACTCTAAGCACTCCGCAAATGTTGTTAAGGAGCAGATTTTCACAGAAAGGATTCAGCTGTTAGATTGGCCAGTTCAATCGATCGATTTGAACCCAATAGAAAATCTATTCGGAATCCTTAAGCGACGAGTCGGTGGCAAAGGTTTTCTAATAAAGCTGCACTCGTTGATGCACTGAAACAGTAGTGGCGAAGCATGCTACAAATTATTATTGATAACCTTATAGCTTCAATGCTATGCAGATGTGTTGCGGTTATTCAAAATAAAGGATATTTTATCATATATTAACCCAACCTTTATAATGCTTTAGTTATGTACAGTAGGGCGTATCGAAAAATTTAGATCGTATTCTAAGAGGTCTCAAAAGTTCCATTGGATTCTCAAGATCACCCAACAAAAATTTTAGGGAAAAAACGGATGTCTTCCTGTCCCGCAAGGACAAAGTTGTTTTTTGAGGAAAACAGTAAAAAATAACGACCTCTAAATGCTTTGACTTTTATAAAAAAAACTACGTTTGTCTTAAAGTAAAAGTATGCGACGATGCCACTCACGATTTTTATCAACAGTGTCCTGTGTGAAGGATATTCGAAGCTAAAGTTGTAATCGAGATAGCACAGAACTTTTGATTGTTACCCAATAGTCCAAATTTTGGTGGTATTAATTATAGTGTTAACGTATTCCTTAAATTTGGGGAATTAATAATTATCATAATTTTTGCATATGCACTTTCCTATTTTTGAGAAATGTATACTTGGATGCAGTTTTTTAACTTTTTTAAAAAATGAATATAAGATTTTCTATCTCGGGTATCAGAAATGGTACCGAAGAAACTTTACTCAATTTTGATTCTTCAAATATTCCTAAGCACTAAAGGAAATGTTTTGAAAGCAGTCAGTATTTTTTCATGATCAAAATTATTTATCTGTTCCTAGAAGTTAAACTGTTAAAAATAGTGCTTATTTAATTAAAAAAAATTTTTTTTTTGGCTTTGTACATAATTCTTTCAAAAAGTATGACAAATAAAACTAAACAAGTAAAATCCATTTTTTTATTTAAGACTTATAATATTCTAAATAATATAGAACCGATTTGAAAAAATCAAACCAAAAATATAGCCGTAGGAATTTTTTTAATGGTTGCATCTTTAAAGATACACGGTGCATTTAAGGGTTAATGTCGGGTCAATATGTGGCTTGCGGATCGGTATGAACGTTGTTTTTGTTTAAATAGTCGCATATAAGATGAGATGTGTGAGCCGGTGCGTTTTCGTGTGGTGAAGAAGCTTTTCTCCACAATTCTAAGATTTATCCACAATTCTCCACTTTTTTTGTTTTTTTTAGCTTTGAACCAAGGATTTCAGGTGGAATACCTTTTCAGTCAAGTCTGCCTTGGTTCGAAATGGGGTGATAGATTAGTGGGAAGGAAAGGTCAATCAATTGAAACAGGTGTAGGATGTTCTAAGCGTGGTGGAAAGCCGAAGAAACATGTGAATTTGAATCAGAGGCAAGTGTTATGCCTTTACCTCAGTCAATTCAAGTTATAAGGCAATCTCATCCACAAACTTCTCTACCATCAACTACAACTTCATGTCGTAAATATTGATGAATTTTTAATTTCAGTTGAATAGAAATGAGGAAAGAAAATTAAGAAAGGTTTAAAGCGAAGGACCATGGCCTGGCCGGGAATCGAACCCGGGACCTCTGGGGTGGCAGTCAAGCACGCTACCAACTCGACTACCAAGGCCGCCTTACTATATTCGACATTGCGAAATTCGCAGAACACAATAAACACGAATTTGTTTACAAAGCTGTCAAACAGATATTTGAGCACTAGATGACAACTATACCAACCCAGAAAAAATATGATTTTGATATTTTTGACAATATTTTACGCTCTGTTTGGTTGAGTGGGAAATTCTGGGTATTTTTGGATCAGAAGGTATGTAAAGAAATGAAAATAATTTGTCTCAAATTTTTTGTGTTTTCTTTGCTAGGTTGGGTACTGCTGGAACCATTCTCACTTTTTCTCGGTTGTAGAGAAAAAGTTATTCTAAAATCAAATCCTTTTGTAGTCATTTTTAGGAAGATTAAGTTAAGACAACTCTTTAAAGTTTAAGTGCATAGATTTATTTTGCCAATAAATTATATAGACATTACTTTGATGATTAAAAAAAAAAAAAAAAAAAAAAAATAATTAATTTTTATAACCTTATTTGGAATTAATACTTTCAGTGTAGAATAAAATTATGCATAAGTTCATGATTTAAAATTTTTTGCTTTTTGGTTTTTTAATTTGCAACAATCCTCCATACATTTCTAAAATAAACCTATCATGGGATAGCCAGCGGCATCAACTTAAGAAATTCTTTATGAAACATGTGTGATTAAATCGGAGCTGAGAGCTGTTTTTAGTAATTGAAAAGTTTAGAACCCATGTTCCTCAGAAGGCAGTGTTGCCAGATTTGTTTTCCAACAATACGGGACAAATGCAAAATATGTAAAAAAACGGGATTTTGGAAAATTTTACGGGACAATAAATAAACAGAAAATTATTTAAAAAAGAAAAATGTATATCAGAAAAAACAAATTTATTTAGGTACGCTCAGTGTTGCTTGAAATGTGTGTACAATGTAAAAGTTCTATGCATATTATGGTCGGCTTACACTTCTTTTCTGAATGTCTCCGTTCATGTGAATGCGTATTTAAAAGCATAGACATTTTACAAAAATGTCAAAAATATGTTACAAACTTTGTCCCAGGGAAACTTAAAAAATCATGCAGAATACGGGACGTCCCGTGAAATACGGGACATATGGCAACCTAATAACACGTCAAAAATCAGTTCCACATCAAATTGTTTATAGGTCGAATAGTTTTTGAGTATATTGAAAGCTTTCTTACAAAGAACACAATTACCTCTTTATGAACCCTCTTTTTCTCTTAATAAGTATGATTAAGAAATTAGACAGATATAATGATTTAAAACGACAATAGTTATTTTAAAAATATTATGGCGCATTTACTCTTGTTCACTTCTGAAGTATACTTGTTTTTCTAAATGTCATTGTTTAAAAATTATTTTAACTACCATTTTTTATATCTGTAAGATTAAGTATAAAAATCCTCTTTTTCTTTTTTTGACTTGCCAAAAAGTCGAATGTCAATTTTTGATCCTTTGTACAAATTAAAATATGCCGAAAGTTGACTCTATCTTTCGATCATCTATCCCTGCAATACATAAGAATTGCCGTATTATTTATAAAAGTAGCTAAAATGCTGGCTGTATTGGACTTATCGCAATAAAAGGTCTCAATATGATAAATAACAGTTTTACTAAAAAAAAAACGATGCCATTTTTACTATTCAAGTAACATTTATTTTTTTAAAAAAAAATCAATATATGTGTTCTTTGGTATTAGATGTGACAACTTCACTTCTTCAATACAGCAATAGCTGGTCCAGCGGAGTAGACAGCAGGAGCAGCGGCAACAACTGGAGCAGCAGCATATGCAGCTGGGAAGGCTGCAGAGTGAGCAACATGATGAGCATTGTAGCTGCTGGCATATGGAGCAACATATGATGCATAGCCGGCGGTATAGGTAACAGCGGCTGGGGCGGCGGCATATGTCAGTGGAGCAGAGTAAGCCAAAGGAGCTGAGTAGGCTGAGTAGGCCAGAGGAGCAGCCAAAAGTCCAGGCTTAGGAGATCCCAAGACAATGGCGAACAGTGCCAACATGCAGACAACGAACTAGTAGAGGAAGAAATTATATCGTTAGACATTTTTCGCTAAAGGGTGAATTGATTGAATTCATTGACAAAATGCATAAAGTTTTATGTAAACAAAAAAAAAAAAACTTACCAATTTGAACATTTTGGTATTTTGGTTTGTTGTTTATTTGAACTACTACTGTTCCTTGGTGTATTGATGAGTTTGTGTGGACAACTACTGCAGCGACAGCTTTTTATATACAATATTTTTTATGTCCTCCGCATTATTTTAGGTTACTTCCAAACCCTTCAAACAACCTCTTTGGAATTTTGCATTTTAAATACAACACATTCTATGAAACCTTCGATGAACCTTGGCACAATGAACAATATTTACTTAGTGCATGCAAGTAATTGTTTAACAAAGTCACGATATTTTATCAGGTGTAAATCTTTATAAAAAAAAAAAAAAAAAAAAAAAAAAACAAAAAGTAAAAAATGTACCTTCACCTTGCGACCAAAATTCACACGTAAACCTATATTTTTCATTCACATAGTTAGCTGTCTTTAATGATTAATCAATAAAATCCTAATTGAAGTTTTATGGAGCAGTAGTTTTTTTACCGAGTCACGTGCATTTGATAGTGTTGGAAAGGAATACATATATGTTGGTCACGTTAATTGTTTTCAATTGTTAAACTGCACAAAATATATAAAAAATTTCCAAATAAATAAAAAGTCATTCAGCCGTATTCATAAAAATATTTTAAAATAGCTTTAAAACAGTGTCGACCGCGTAGAACACACGAGTGTGGAGTAATACTTCGTCTTTTTACGTATACACGAAAGAGTAAATGCGACAAATGCTGTTGCTGTGGTCGACACTGCTTTAAAACGTTCAGTTGTTAAAAAGCTTTTAATGTTAAAAAGTCTAAAAATTTTGTTATTCATAAACATGTTGCAGCTAATGTTTAGTTAAAATCGAACTATTGAACTATTGATTATTGAACTCTTCCTTGAGTTGAACTCTTAAACTCTTGAAATAATGGTTTGCGTATTAGATAAATTCGATGACTATTTATTTATTTGTCATAATTTCGTAAACATTTAAAATTTAGACATCAAAAGTTTTTCGAAGCTACCTTTTGCACTGAAAAAAAAAAATTGTAATTTTATTATCTATTTTTGCAAACATTTGTAAATGCTTCAAGAAATTTTCTTGTTTATAACAATTTTTTTTTTTTTAATTTCTTATATATTTTTAGTTTTTTTGATATATTTTCTAAATTTTCGAATATTTTGAATTATTTTAATTATTTTTGAAAATAGTTGTGCTCAAATGAGAGCAAATAATTTAAATAATGCTTTATGAGGGGTTTATAGCAAGTTTGAGCCATTTTTAAAAATCCTCTCAATTATAAACAAACATTTTCAAGCATTTATTGACATTTTGTTTGTTTTTGATATATTTTGAAATAATTTGATATGTTTTTGACAAAATTTGATCTCAAATAAGATAAAAAAAAATTTTTAAAGTGCTTTTTCGAGGATTTATTGAAGGGTTTAACCATGATACAATTAAAAGGCTGGCCTAGTGGAAAAACGCTCTCTCTGACTACGGTATATTTATTTTGTCACTTCGTTTGTAACGCCCATAAGGAGGCGTGGCAGGTATATAAAAGTATATATATTCTTGATCGGCATTATTTTTAAGCTATCACTACGAAATCCGATATTTAAGTTTATATCTAAAAAATAAAGATCAAGTTCGAAAATGAGCTAAATCGGATGAAAACCACGCCTACCTCCCATATAAAGTGACTTTATCAAAACGGGAAAATCTCTAAGAATTCCAGAAAAAAATTAATATGTGGACTTTTGAAATTTTGCGAATAAGCTTAAATATTAAATATGCACTCTAAGTATGAATTTCAACGAAATCGGATGAAAACCTCGCCTACCTCCGATACAAAAGATTTTATTTACTTTGAATATACTTTGGTTCGCCCGTGGGGGTATTATAATTTCGGCCAAGTCGAAGATAATTTCTTGCTAGTTTTATATTGAAAAATATTTATTTTTGTATTTGAGAACAAAAAAATTAAATGTGCCTCAAGTCACTCGTCCATTTATCCCAAACTGTGAATGACTTTGGCACCACATTATTTACTTTGACAATTTCTATATCTCGCTGCCGTTACTGGTCTACTTGTGAGCACGTGGTGTTTTTGGTCTTGGCACAGTTCGAGTAAATCACATCCCTAATTGCATGCTCCCACTGGATAGTACTGTAGCAAAAGAAGAGCGTGGGTTCTCAAAGAAGTATGTGGGCTCAGTATATTGGCATCGATATTAGTACTGTTCTGTAGAAGGACAATAAAGCGGTCAGGCTTCTTCGACATACTGTGAGCGTCAAAACAAAGTGTACACTTTTTTTTGTACACGAGTTATACCACATATAATGTTCCAAATACTGTGATTCTTATTAAGTCTCTCTTTAATATAAGAATAAAGTCTTGCAAATAATTTACCACAACAACAAAGTATTTAATAAAAACAAAAATGGTCCATATTTATCGCGTCAAAACAAAGTTTACACCTGCATGGTAAGTTTAGCAATTTAAAATGTTTAAAAATTGTACAAATGAAAGGTATCTCTCTCAAATTGGTTAATGATGATGTTAGAGAATGTTTTTACATCATTCGTCTTTGGTAAAGTGAGGAAGTAAGTTTTAAGAAAACTTATTTAAAATGCGTACTTAAACGTCTATTGAAAAACGGAGATTAGTCATAAAATTCCATAAAACAGGAAAATCACTTCGCGAAATCGCTTAAATTTTTGATAGAGGTCATAATACCATCAAGAAAAATCATTGACAAATACAAAAAATTTGGAGCACTAGAAAATTGACCATGTGCTGGCAGACCAAAACAACTCTGTGAAACCGCAATACGATCAGTAGTCATAATAGTGCAAAAATATCCAACTGCAAGCACAGTGAAAATAGCGGATGAGCTTTTCGCATCATCAGGAACCAACATTAGTGCCAGTACAATAAGACGTGCATCAAATGCAAATAGTCTATTTGGAAGAGTCTCTCGAAAAAAGCCGTTTATATCAAGAAAAAATCAAAGGCTACGCATGAATTTTACTAAAAAGTATAAAAATAATGAAATTTCATTTTGGAAAAACATAGTTTTTAGCGACGAAAGCATATTCGAAATTTTTGGAAAGAAAATATCTACAAAAAATGTGGAGAAGCAAAACTCAGGAGTTCAAGGAGCAAAATATTACTTCTACAATAAAGCATGGTGGGGACTCGGTGATGGTGCGTGAGTCGATGACGGCAAACGGCGTGGAAAATTAAACGTACAATGAATAAATTCGATTACTCTAATATTTTAAAAGAACATTTGCCGGCCAGTGTTAACAAATTAGGACTGGATCGCTTGTAGATGTTTCAGCAGGACAACGACCCGAAACATACAGCCAAGGTAGAGAAGGAATGGTTGCTGTGCACAACTTCAAAACAGCTGGATCACCTCCCACAATCGCCGGACCACAACCCGATAGAACATTTGTGGGAACATATGGATAGAAAAATAAGAAAAAGGACGATATCCAGCAAGGACTCGCTGAAAGCCGTTTAACTTGAAGAATGGCACAAAATTTCATCAAACGTAACAACGAAATTTGTGGCATCAATGCCAAGACGGTTGAAAGCTGTCATTTCAGCACGAGAAAAACAAATTTTAAAATTGTACTGAAGTTATTTTTTCTTATTTACAACTTTAACTCTAAGACTCTAACTCTAGTTTTGACTCTAAGAAAATGGAGTATTTTTCGTTTTTGACTTATGTTAAAATTTGTTATTAACATAAATAATTTAGTTAATATAATAATTTGTATATAATAAGAGCATAAAAAATTAATTCCAAAAATACATTAATCTTATATATTAAAAAGACTGACGTCCGTGTGTCCGCCTCTTTTACCGCCCACAAATCAATAAAAATGCTATATTTCCGACGGTTTTGGTCATATTAGACTGCAATTTGGTAATTTAGTTTGTATGCTCACTGTCGGCAGCTGTGCTAAAACTTGGTTGCCACACCCACCTTTTACCGCCCACAAATCAATAAAAATTCTACATATCGGAAGATTTTGATGGTATTATACTTAAATTTGGTAATTAATTATGTTTGATTGCTGTCAAAAACTGTGCTTAAAATTGGTTGCCACACCCCCTTACACCGCCCACAAATTAATAAAAATTCTATGTATCGGAAGGTTTTGCTGGTATTAGACTAAAATTTGGTAATTTAGTTTGGATGTTCACTGTCGGAAACTACTAAAAATGGGTTTCCACACCCCCTTTTATCGCCCAAAAATCAATGAAACTACTATATTTTCGATGGGTTGGCCGTATTAGGCTACAATTTGGGAATTTAGTTTGTATGATCACTGTCGGCAACTGTACTAAAACTGGGTTATCACACCCCCTTTTTAGTATCATACTAAAATTTGGTAATTTATTTTGTTTGCTTGCTGTCGGAAAATGTACTAAAAATATATTGCCACATCCCATTTTACCGCCCACAAATATATGAAAATGCTATATTTCAAACGGGTTTGGTCATAATAGACTTAAATTTGGTAATTGTGTTTGTCTTTCAAAACTACACCGTCATCTATTGAAAAAATAAAAACATCGAATATTAAGTTTGGGCAAAACAACGTTTGTCGGGTCAGCTAGTTATTTATAAAATTACTTTTTAAAATATTGAAATAAAGTAAAAAGTATTAAAAAATATGGTGTATACTTTATTTTGACGCTCACTGTATGTTTGTATGCGTTGAGCCATTCTTTCCACAAAATCCGAATGAACAAGTCAATTCTAAGGCTAACCGGTACGATAGAAAGAAAAAGTAGAATATTGAAGTCAATTGCCTACAAATCATTTGATAATATAACAGGTTTATATTCCCTACCGCCGAAGTTGAATGACTCCGGTTATATATCTGATGAAGCAGTACAATTGCTGCAGTTATCTGAATTTCGAGAACAGGTCGCTGCTGATCTTGTGCACTACACTCAGAGGCATTCGGTGTGTCGCCCATCTAGTAAACAAACTCCATCGCAATCTTCAATACCTTCAACAAGTCGACCATCTACTCCACAAAATGAACCATCATCTGGTGATCTGAGCGTTGGCAGAAAAGCTAGCCACTATGTTGATGATGTTCGTTTTAACTTTAACAATCACCTTGCGAAATGGCTCGAAACGAAAGGTGGTAAAAAGTAGTGTAAATTTTAGAAAAAGTCGCAAACTCAGTGTGTTTGCGAAGTATGTAATTAACATTTATGTACACTGTTTCAAACAATGGTCCGTAAATATGGCATATCAATAGAAATGTGGCTGTTTTATGGAAAACATTCAATCGAATAACTCGAAATACTTTTTTAGGAATCTTTATATGTTGTCGTAATTTTTGATGTACTTGTAATTTAAAAATTTTGAATTTTGTAACACCTCAAAAAGCAAACCCCAAAAAATTCTCCATACATTATAAGGAAACTCAAAATTAATCTAATTAAATATATTTTACTTTAATGAAGAGGAAACCCTTTTGCCAAAATAAATTCCTTGAAACGTTGTTGCATAGATAAGGCTAATTTACTTGTGACATCAGAACCTATTTTCCTCCATTCATCCATGATGACATCTTTTAGCATTTATTTGCTGGTTATGTTGTGTTGCCGTATTCTTTGTTCTAATATACACCATAGATGTTCTATGGGGTTAAGATCACGACTTTGGGGAGGGTGGAGAATCATTTCCTTTGCGTTGTAAAACAACCATTCCATTACAAGTCGGTATGTTTGCTTTGGATCGTTGTCTTGTACAAACCGAAAATTGTTTCCTAGACCCAAGTTCGTTGCGCTCATTTTAAGATTTTGTTTTAAAATGTTTAAATACAATGTCTTGTCCATTGCAGTTTCCAAAAAACCAAATTCCCCACGCCTCCAGCTGACATCGCACCCCAAACCATTACAGATCCGCGTCCGTGTTAGACAGTTTCTTTTAAATTTTTTAAGTGCAGAGCAGTATTTACTTTTCACCAAACAAATCGTCTGCCATCGGACCCAAAAGTATTGTTTTTACTTTCGTCCGTACAAATAACTGCTTTCCAGAAGTCGTCTGACTTTCCAACATATTTCTTGGCATATTCCAAACAAAGTTTCACATTCTTCCTTAATACAAAGGGCTTCTTTCGAGGAACACACACTTTATTATGAACTGAATTGAAGAAATTTCGAATGGTTTGGAGACTTACGGCAACGCTTTCATATTTTTCAATATCATCGGCAATTTTTACAGCACTTATTTTGGGATTTTCCTTAACCATACGTTTAATCTTCCGCTTCAAACGTTTGTTTAATATTCTTTTACGTCCTCTTTCTGGTAAAGTCTCGCACATTCCGGTTTGGTTAAAGTTTTCAATCACATATTGAACTATTTATAAATAGTATATATATATACTATATACTATTATATACTATATACTATATACTTTATACTATATACTATTTATATATTAGTATATATATATATACTAATATATAAATAGTTATAATATAGTATAGTTATAATATTTATAAATAGTTTTCGATATTTCCGATAATCGAACGAATTACACATTAGAACTACTACTTTACACATTAGAACTACTTACTAAAAAAAATAACGGAACTTAGAAAAAAAACTATATATAGGTATGTTACGAACAAAACGCAAAGAAAAAAAAAAATTTATTGCCAGTTCGCCGCAAACGAACTTCGTTTGTCGTGCTTGGGATCGTTATTTGCAAACGTTTCAACAGTTGTCATAATAATAGTCAGTTGAGAGAAACGCGTAATTTAGTTGCAGGTAATTAATTTCGTTTTTCATACACGCGAATGATTTTTAAATTGCAGCAATTGAAAAATTGTTTTTCCCAACTGAAAACTTCCTTTGTTTTTCCCTTCGTTGTATACATACAACGCTTGTAATTCAGAGTTACTTTATGGACAAACTGTTCTATATAAGCATATTGGTAATTTGCTTAATATGCGGACGGAGATATCAACAGAGGTGCGATGAGTACAATCCATAAGAAGACGGACGACATAGGGGGAAAGACAATTAATAAAATAAATAATAACTAGTATCGCCTGTGGCCGAAATTCGGCCATCTGTTTCTGTAAGGTAACGAAACTCAAGTTGTTTTTCACATACCTTGCTTGCCTTGACGCTATGAGGAAAATTGTGGTAAAGGACAAAAAAGGAAGCATATATCAATCAATAACAAAAATTTATTCAACATATAATATTCATTTAAAGTAAATAAATAAATTAAAAGTAAAGTAAATAAAGGGTAGAAAAGTATAACAAATAAATCAAGATAAATGATAATTCTCAAGATAATAGAAGCAAGCAGCAGTTTTTTTGTTTTTGTAACGCTGAGAGATATAAAGAGAAAGCAACAACCACAACAACAACAACAACAACAACAACAACAACAACAACAACAACAACAACAACAACAACAACAACAACAACATCAACAACAACAACAATAAAGCTACTCAGCTTTTTTTAAGTGTTTGCGTCACTCCCGCATTCTACTCTTGCTTTTATAAGCTACAGCAGCGATGTTCAACACAGCTTTGTCGCTTTGTAGTTTCTAATTGTCCCATTGGTAAATAAGCGTTTTACATTTGCTCAATTTTACTTATCTTAATGATAACATATTCGAATAAAAATTATATTGTGCAAATCTACTCGAAAATACCTATCCATCGATATAAGTATTATGTGAATATGTTGAAGGTAACACAGAAAAAAAGGGAACACAAACTTTTTGTTTGCCTATTAATATATAGATGACCGAAATAGCTTGCGGTATATATATATATATAAGATATATTTTTAAGTTGACAACTGAATATCCGTTTGTCGCAAACGAAGTTTAGTTGGCTAATTTTTCAGTTGAGGTGAACGAAAAATTTCTATGCGTGAAGGAACAGAGAGAGCTCTCTTAGTGTACGGGCAATTAATTGAATTTCTTTTCAGAACTAAGATTGGTTGTAAATGTTTTACAATAAAAGTGAAAATATAGCAACTTTTTTTCTTTATACAAGAGGAGTAAATTTAAATCTTTCAAATAAAACTTATTTTGTTTTATTTTTTTTGTTCATTTTGTTTTCGATTGAATATTTTTCTTCATACAGTCAAATTACTGTTAAGACTTCCTGTGTACGGACAATTGTTTGAGACAGTGTTTGCTTTGCCCCAAAAACTGATTTTTTTTAAATTACCACATTAAGAAGTAATCCATTTTTCTTAATTTTATTGTTATTTTCTTCAACTTTATGTAATCAAACAATACGCAAATAAAATTTCCACCTGTACCAATTATTTGGTTTTAACCGGTAGGAGTGCCTGGAGTGCACTGTTTGTTTTTTTCCCCTGGAAGGCAACATCGAAACATCGTAATGACAAATGGATGATGCCATTGAGGTTCTAATGAAGCGTTATTAGAAAGTTGCCGGTTAGAGAGTTAAACCACGATATTATCCGATGGCACTCTTAAGTCATTGAATATAGCTCCGGTATTTGAATAAAATAAGTACGCTCACCAACACCGTTTTAAAGGAATGAGCACTATATTTATTTCATTTAAAAATTCGCACAGTTGTCACGTGATCTGACTGTCAATTGCCTCTAATAAAGTTTTGCTTAATTTAAATCCACAAGCAGAGCACAAGCCGCCGCTTTACTTTCGAGTAGTTAACTTTTTGAAGTACATCGACTTACCAGATGTATTGAGCCGAGACGGTTGGCGTTAAATATAACGAATAGAATCTCTTGGCCATGAGACGATAGACGTGAGCTGCTATTGTTGAAAATTAGTGTAAAAAATTCATGGGTACCATGAACTTATTTTGAATATGTACGGAAATTCCAATGCATAAAATGTTTCAAGGATGTGGCTTTAGGAAATTTTGTTTTCTTGAGTTGTGTTTTTTTGTTTTCAACTAATTTATTTGCATCTTATTAAAATAATTGTATGGCTGTATAAATAGCTGTCGTGGTAGCAGGAATCTTCACTAACCCACCAAAAACCAGAGGAGTAACAGTTCAAGTTCTAACAAAAGGAAATCTAGCAAAATGTTCAAATTGGTAAGTCTGGAAGTATAACTTAAAATATGATGAAATATATTTTGAAATGGTTTTCTCCCTTTACAGTTCGTTGTCTGCATGTGGGCTCTGTTCGCCATTGTCTTGGGTTCTCCTAACATTGCCTTGGGTTCTGCTCCTTTGGCCTACTCAGCTCCTCTGGCCTACTCCGCTCCACTGACATATGCCGCCGCCCCAGCCGCTGTTGCCTATACCGCCGGATATGCACCATATATTGCTCCATATGCCAGTAGTTATACAGCTCATCATGTTGTCCATTCTGCAGCCTTCCCAGCTGCCTATGCAGCTGCTCCACTTGTTGCCGCTGCACCAGCTGTCTACTCTGCCGCACCAGCTGTTACTTTGTTGAAGAAGTGAAGCAACTTTTACATTTGATATCTTCACATACCGGACTCTGAAATCATAAATACCAAATAGCAATAAAAACTTGAAAAGCGATTTTAATTTTCCATTTTTTTCAACATTTTATGTTGTTTAAATGCTTAAGTCTTAAGTTAAGTCGTTTTGCCTCGTCCAGACTCAGTGATCGTGCCAGCAAATCATAACAAAGTCATTTTCCGCCTTTTGCATCTTTGTGTTTCATTTTATTCAATTATAGACTTTTTAACGAATTGGACCCAACCCAAAATTGGGTAGGTGTTTTATGTGCGCCTTCCTTTGGGGCTTACAGTACATTATTGTGCTAATGTTGGCAACCCTGTCTGCTGTTTGCTTTGCATTTAAATTTGATTATGATTTGATTAGGTTTTCCTATGATTTTGACTTAACTTACTATTAAGTTAATTTTTAACTCACGTTTTGCATTGAGTTTAAGATTCTTGCATGTTTAACCGAGTGGCAGTTATTATTCACTCATTTATTTAAAGTATTTAATTAAAATTATCTCTTACATATAAATTAATTGTTTGCGCTACACTTAATCTGTGCAATTTATGTAGCATTTAAACTCGAGTAGAGCTAATTTAAGCCACGTTTAACTTTTTGAAGGCACCCTCTATCGATCTATCAAAACGCACAACAGAACACTTTAATTATACATGTGTGGATGGATATTGCTCAAAATTTGTTGCAAATTGCTTTTGCATTGCATCTAGACATAAGTTGTTGTAGTTGTTGTTATTGTTGTTGCCATTCTAGTTGTTTTAATTTGATCGTGTTGACTTAATTATTAATGCTTTTGGCATTTCAATTTTGTATATTTTTATATCTCGCGGTGGAACATGCGCGGAATTGCATTGGAACAAACGCACAAGAGCTGAGGTACATGGAGAAAATGTTGAGATATTTTTCGAAAGAAACGAATTTGTCAATTTCACAATGTTCTTAGAAATTTACAAATTAGGCTTGTCTTACAGCTAATTAGGGCCTACATATGAGGATTTTGCCTTGAATGAGCTATGGCTCCAACAAGACAGTGCCATAAGCCACATGACCGATTTTGAATTTCCTGCGAGAGAAGTTTACGGGAGGCGTTATTTCACATTATTTCACATTTCACCTCTTTAATATGCACGTCCCCCCACGAACGCGTCACGCCATAAAAAGTAGCTGTTTATGGTTCACGCGGTCTGTCAAAATAGCTCTCAAAAAGCGTAGCAAAACTTTTTATAAATGGAAGCGGAACTCCACTGCTTTAAGCTGGAATTAGCATGAGAAAGGGAGGAACGATGTCCCATCCGCTGTTAGGCTGTCCAAGTCGCAATTCTTTATGTCCAAACTAAACCCTGCGCTACCATCCAAGCAGTTGTGGACGAATTTAAAAGAGATAGGTATATGCAATAAGGATTCCGTAGCTCGTGATCTAGATCCCAATCAGTTGAATGATTTTTTTGTAGCTAACTCTGCATCAAATGAAACTCGTTCCGCCTGATGATGATGATAACGGTTGTGATTCAGAGTCTCCAAATGTTTTTCGGTTTAATGCTGTAAGTGGACATAGCTCGTTCAATATAGAAAATAAAATCAAATGCATCTGGGGACGATGGAATCGCCATTAGGTTTGTTAAACTCATTTTACCGCATGTTCTTAGCCCGCTTGCCCATATAATAAATCACTACTTTACCACCTCGAGCTATCCTGAGATTTGGGAAGTGGCAACTATTATTCCTATAGCGAAAAAACCGAATGCTAGCAACCCATGTGACTTCCGTAAAATAAGTCTATTGTCCTCGGTGTCTAAAATATGTGAATATGAAAATATGTGACTCATAGCGGATCAGATATCCCATCATTTAAGTCTTTTTAACCTCATGTCTCATCTCCAGTCTGGTTTTCGGCCTGGGCACAGCTGTTCCACTGCTGTGGTCAAAATACTAGATGACATAAGAGTACCTTTTGATAATGCTGATTTGACATTGCTCTGATTTTGCATTTGATTTTTCCAAAGCTTTCGACACTGTCAGCCACTCTATTCTCTGCAAAAAACTGCTTCTAAATTTCCGATTTTCAAAATCTGCGGCCCGTCTTTTAAGAAACTACTTAGAAGGTAGGTCTCAAAAAGTTCGTGTGGGTCAAAATTTTTCTATGCTAAAAAGCACTACCAGTGGAGTACCTCAAGGCTCTGTTCTTGGACCATCGTTATTTACGATATTCATAAATGATATTTTCAGCAAGTGCCACCATGCATGTATTTCACTATGCATGTATACGCAGATGACCTCTAGTTGTACATGTCCAGACCCTTAGGTCTGGTTGAAGATTTATGTGCTAGAGTTAATGAGGACTTAGCTTTGGTCTCCAAATGCGCTGATGAAAACTTGCTCACGTTCAACCCCTCGAAATCATTTGTTTTGCCTATATCGAAATATCAATATTGTCACAAAGATTTGCCCCCCATTCTACTAAATAATGTTAAACTTAAACTTGTTAGTAAAGTCATTAATCCTGGTTTTCAAATAAACTC
Organism: Pherbina coryleti; assembly: GCA_943735915.1. NCBI lineage: Eukaryota > Metazoa > Arthropoda > Insecta > Diptera > Sciomyzidae > Pherbina > Pherbina coryleti. The sequence goes on along the minus strand of OX030952.1, from coordinate 81,351,184 downwards.
ATCCCTTACATGTGAAGATCACATCAATTCATGTGTAAACAAAGTGTACTTTATTCTTTGTAATCTCCGAAGCACATCAGGTTTTGTGAACGTTAAAACGAGAAGAAAATTAGTACTGCAGCTTATTATGCCGATCATAACTTACTCTGAAATCGTGTACTGCAGGCCTGACTCTAGGTCCTTACATAAGCTCCTGGTCGCTTTTAATAATGCAGCTCGTTATGTATACGGTCTTAATAAGTTAGATCATATCTGTCTTTTGTAAAAAATACTTGGTTCCGACTTATCAAGTCCCGCCTTACTTAGAGGCTAGATGTTGCAGTTTCCTACACCAGATTATCTACACACATTGTCCCATATATCTTTTTGAAAAGTTGAAGTTTTGCAGATCAAGTAGAAACATGAACCTCATGATCCCTAAATATAATTTCCTTAACTCCAGTAGATTGTTTTTCGTCACTGCTATCAGGTCATGGAATTCATTACCTAAAAGTATTAAAAGAGTTTTTAATAAAACCAACTTTAAGCATTTAATCTACAAACACTTCTCTTAGCTATCTTCTTCTTATTCTCTCTATCTTCTGTTTCTCTCTAATCTGTACTACATTTTTCAATGAAATATTTTACACTGTTTAAACTTAAGTCATTTTAAGCACTATGTTTGATATAAGCCTTTAAATTTTATTTGCATTTGTATGTTGTTATATCCAATGTAAATACGGCATGCAAAAGAACTAATATTATATGCCAACAATGTTTGTTAAATAAATTCAAATTCAAATTCAATTCAAACATTTCGGTGGCGTCTATTGGCCGTCGATATTATTCGATTTGACGCCATAGGATTTCCGTTTCCGTGGATAAACCTCAAAAATTAGAACACTAAAGAGTTAACATTTGTCAATTTATGTCCGAAATACCGCTCGAAATGTGTTGTAAAATGGACGAAAATTACCTAACAAGACCTAAGTCGTTTTTAATGTCTGGAATTAACTAAAAAATAATCAAAATACTTCTTTGTTCAATAAAAAAAATGAGTAGAGATCGAAACCACCCCTAAAAATTTTAAATCAAACCCCCTGTAATAACTCATTTAAATAATAATTCGTTTCTCAACCTTTGGCTGTAGTCCCAGAAATTGGATTGATCCTGAAATCGTTGTACAACGATTTTACAACCTTCCGTTATGCATCTCGGGTCTGGCTGGATCCCTATACATTTGTATGCATTTGCAGGGAACTATATGGTATATACATGATTATTTATAGACCAAGCAGGTATATATTTTTAATCTCTTACCTTTTGTAAGGGTTTAGGCATATATCGAGCTACCTGGAGAAGTGAAAATAATTCCTAAATATCTATTTGTGTTCAAAGGAAACATGTTGCTTTTCGGTTTATTTTGTTCTTTATTTTTAATCATATAAATGTAGATTGAAGACAAAACAAAAGGGATTATAAATGAAATATGATACGAACTCCCTTATGGGTTCGGAGGATTGTAAGCAAAACATGTATACGAGACTTTTGAATGTTGTTGGCATACTGGATGACGCATAGGATAAAACGAGTTTTACGACGCAATTTGTCCCCTTCTTGTAAACAAAGTAGACAGTCTCTCTTCGAGGCGAGTTTATCGGCTCCGCTTTTTTGGTTGACCATAATTTTCGATGAAATATTAATTTGTCTGCCGAAAAATGATTCCAATTGCCAAACGAGTCAAAAATTTAGCAATAACATTCGGACTATTCATTCGATTTTCGATTTTTGCGAGTAACTTACAATACCTTGTATCTTGAGTCGCTTCGTCTGAGCCGATCAACTTCCTTACAAATGCAAAAAGCCGGCCAATGCCATAACATAAAACATATTGCAAAGGAAAACAAAAGTCCATCGGCTCGTTGGTCGTTTTGTTGTAAAATGTGTAACCATTTGATCTATACATTATATTCCATATGTTTCCATACACAATATAAAGAGGTCTGGCCAGACCCGAGGTGTACAACCAAAGGTGTAGTTTTTACATGTACATTTTTCGTCTTGTTCGAGGACCTTTTCTTAACGGTTCTTTTTTAAATTTTAGGAAGCTACCTGTAAGCTCATTTCGATATCAAAACTTGAACTATGTTAAAAAACCGCTCAAAAATGAAAAAGGTCTGGCCAGACCCATGTGTAGAACGGAGGGTTAAAAGTGTTTTCTTTTCTCGGCATAAATTTTGCCCTCTGAATGTTGACCTGTCCTTAGTTGAGAATAGATCATTAAAAATCAACATTTTTTCATAGATGTTTTTTTTGGCTACCCTGTTGTTCATTTCAGAAACATTTACTCAATACATGAAATAATAAATGGTGTCCCAAAAGTCACTAACATTTTGATTCAGGCACTACTTTTTTGTAATAAGCATAGAGTACTTAATTAATGACATGTGCTAATAAGAAGTATACAGGCTTAGGTTAGATTAGGTTAGGTTAGGTTGACGCGGCTGTCTCTTATAAGACACACTTAGGCCTATTAGGTCCTTTGTGGTACCAGGTGTTAATTATTTTCCACTCTTATCTAAACCAGTTGGAGCTATTTATAAAGCTGAGTATTCGGTAGACCGAAGATTTTGAGAGCTCGTATAGGTCACTGTGGAACCAGTTACCTAGGAAAAGGTGGCGTTTTTGGGCCAGCGCTGGGCATGTACAGAGAAAATGTGTTTTGGATTCTACCTCCTTCTCGTCTCTGCAGCTTCTGTAGAAGTCGTTATGGAGGATTTTTAGTCTTCGGGCATGGTTTCAAATTGGGAAGTGTCCTGGTAGAACGCCTATGGGAATATTTATTTGGTCCCTTCTAAGGGAAATTAGTTCCTTTGAGTGTTTTAAGTTCAGGGTTGGCCAAACTTGATGCGCCGTATGGCATGTGCTACCCGTAGACCACCTAATGTTGATACTTTCAAGGGATAGTTTATATTTGTGCTTTACATGTGGCGAGAGGTATTCCAATTTGTTCCTTATCTGTCGATAGGGGTTTGTTAGTACCGTTACGAGCGAGTTTATCTGCTTTTCAGTTTCCTGGAAAGTCTCTATGTCCGGGGATCCAACGTGGAAATATATTGAGCTGCTCTGCCATCTCATTTAGAGATCTGCGGAAGCATAGGACTGTTTTAGATGTCGTAACAACAGATTCCTGGGCTTTCAAAGTGGCTTGGCTGTCAGATAGAATACAAATATCTCTAGTTTAAAATCATTCATCTGAAGCCAAGTAACGGCTTTGTGTATGGCAGTAACTTCCGCTTGAAAGACACTGCAGTGGTCAGGGAACCTAAAGGCAAGGTTGATGTTTACTGACTCAGAGTAAGCTCCTCCCCCTACTTTGCCATTTAATTTCATCAGTGTAGATTACAGTTGCATTGTTTGGTTGAGTACTTCCAAGTTCCCATTCATTTCTGGAGGGAATTGATACATCAAACTTCTTGTCGAAAATAAGTTTTTGCGTAATGGTCTATGGTTTCCTAATGTTAGAGTGTCCTACTGTACCTCCCTTCCATTGGGAAGTGGCTTCTAGACGGATTGCTATGTTTGCAGCCATCTGTATTGTTAGGATATCTAGTGCTGTTAGGTGAAGCATAATTTCGAGTGCATCCGTTGGAGTAATTATCAGAGCTCCGTTGATGTACAGCTCAGCTGACCATTGAAATTTGCGAAGTATATTGAGGTGTGTTTGTTTGTTAACAAACAATGGCACCGTATAACAATATTGGCTTTATAATAGCTGTATTGAGCCAGTCAGTTACTTTAGGTTGTAATCCACATTTGCTACCCACTGCTTTCTTGCATGAATATTGGGCTATATTCAGATTCAGATATATCAGATTGGGTTTCCAATTTAGTTTCCTATCTAAGATGATACCCAGGTATTTTGCTTGTTCTGAGAAATTTGGTCTTGTATTTCCCAGTTTTGGGGGACTGAATGTGGATAAGTTGTGTTGTCTAGTTAAGACCACTAACTCAGTTTTATTAGGATTAACGCTGAGTGCACAGCTGGTAACCCAGTTTACGAGAGTGTTTAGATAATTTTGCATAATATCTCGGAGACTGAATACATATTTTCCTGAGATGACAATAGCAACATCATCAGCGTAGGCTATCACTTTGCACCTCTCTCGTTTACGGAGGCTTATTTATGGAGAAATTTACGGTCGGTTTACGGTTTGCGGTTTTGTAGTTAAATAATTAACTACAAAAATAGTGAAAATTCTGCGGAGACCCACACACTTCTCCAAAAACTTCCCATGCACCCACAACGCTGCACTGTTTGGTGTAGATTTTGGGCTGACGGTGTCATCGGGCCATTTTTCTTTAAAAAGCAGCTGGAACCGCAGCTACTGGGAATGGTGTCCGATATTGCGACATGTAGACGAATTGTTCTAGAATGTCAGGGAAAATTTCATCAAAAGAGCTTGAGTGTGTAAGCAAGGTCAAGACGACCATTTGAAAAAAAAAATAAATTTCATCTATAACCTCCATGTCTTTACTTTATAATTCAATAAAAACTCGGAGGCATTTCAAAAAAGTAATGCATTTTATTAAGCAATTTAAATATCAGTGACTTTTGGGACACCCTTCAACCGGGACTTGAAATTTAAAGGGGTTTTGAGTTAATCGGCGTAAGTCGAGCAATGTAGCCGTTAAGAATAGGCACAAAAATTCATCCATACATTGTTTTTATGTGTCTTGAGTTATTTTGCCAGTTTTTGAAATTTTTAAATAATTTTTAGAAAAAGAAATAATTTTACAAAAATAAGATAAAAACCGGGACGTAAGGAACCTACTTGTCTAACCACAGTTTTTTTTTTATCAGAGTACGAAAAGGTCCGCTCATGTACGCACGCGAGCCCGCACATGGGTCATTTGGTATATGCTCGTGTGCCTTTTGAAACGTCTCAAACTCACGTCCTAGACCCAAGTTTTGTTGTTGAGTCTACCCACGAGCCCGTGCACAAATGAGACAATTGAAGCTCATGAGACAGTTCATGAGCCGTACATGGCAATGAATGGTAAGAATTAAAAGTGAGCATAGTAGGGGTCATGGTATAATAATCAGTGTTGCCAACAATTCCAAGCCAAAATGCACCAATTTGAAAAGCAAAACGCGTAATTTTGAGAAAAAAGCACTAAAAAAGAAACCTTTTATAAAAGTAAATAAAATTAGTTACTACTTATTATAAACTGCAAAAAATTATGTAGAGTTGTCTGAGTGGCAAATATATTATACAAAAAACTTACATTCTTTTTACTTACAAAGTTTTTTTTTTGTTGATTCAACTGAAAAACTTTTATGAAACCTGGTAGTTTCTTTTTTTTTCTTAGGTGAATTTATAATTTTTATTTCGAATTTTCATTCAAAATGAAATTTCTTTACGTTATTTTGTTTTACTTCGATAATTGTTTAGTAAGATTCAGTGGCGTTCCTAGGGTTGGTGACACCCGGGGCGGATACTAATGGTGTCACCCCTATAAAAAATTTTTAAATGCAAAAAGAAACCAATTCGATGACTTTAAGTGTTTTTATTACTATCTTCATGTTTTCCGAAAAAAAAAACAAACAACTGTGACAAACAATAAGAATTTGTAATAAACAGAAAAAAAATATTACATTTTCAGGTGTCTACATATTTAGATATGTAGGCATAAGGTAAAACTTATTAACTTCGCAGTCTTAAAAACTGATGGAACAAAAACATTACATTTTCAGGTACATATTTGTATATGGGCATTTCCGCAAAAAGGTCCACCGAGACCAAAAAATATAATGCTAAGAAAATACGGTCTTATATGATAAGAACTAAGCGAAAATATTCAAATTTTATTAATTTAAAAGAATTAATATCTTAACTCAGTTAGCGATATAAGAAAACTGACTGCAAATTTGAATTAATATATTTTTCATTCTTGGTAACTTTTAATAAAATTTTTTCTTTAATATTTACTTCTTTAAAAGAGATGTTCCGATTACACTCCTACCGCAAAATGTGTCTATGACAATAACAATTAACTAAAAAAAATGCAATAAGACCAAACAAGGATCAGTAAACGGTAATTTTGTAATTTGCTTTCATCGATATTCTAATGTCACGTGCGTAGTTCAAAAACATCATTTGTTGTCATTACTTCTGAGGTGCCAGATGTTAGTGATTAAAAAGTAGAATATAAAGCAAGTTTAATGCATAGAATTGAAAAATAAAATTAAACTGGGGCAAAATTACCAAACAAATTATTATTTTTAGTTTGAAAGTATGTCACGTAACGTCATTGCAAAGTAAAATATTGGTATTTCCACCGAAAGGTCCAAAGGTTTTATCCACCATGATGAAATGTTAACAAAAACTACTATTTTTGAGGTGTTCTACCTCAATTTACAAGAGCCGTTCCACAGGTAAAATTTAATGGGCGTTGGGAGAGGGGCGTGGCACTTTTTCAGCAGAAAAAATTTTCGGTATAACTTTCAAGCTATAAGTCACGCATCAATGAAACTTGGTAAGAGCGTACTATTTAGTCGCGTCCTTCGACTAGCAAAATTGAGCAAGCATTGGACAAAGGGGAGTTGCACCGCCCATATAATTCAAAAATATGATATCGAATAACTTTGGAAAAAAATGTCGCATAACAATAAAACTCAGAATGGAATTACTATTGGGCGAAGTCCTTCTATGTACTAGAAAACTGAAACGAACTTTCGAAAAGAGGGTGTGGTTCCGATCAAGCAAGCTAAATTTTTGATATAGAATATCTTTGGATTTAAAACTTACACAACAATGTTACTCAGTATGGAGTTGCAACTTGGTGATATCCTTCTACTGAAAAACTGGGACAGGCTTTGGAAAAGGGAGTATGGCTCCACCCATGCAATTTAAATTTTCGATATCTAATAGCCTTGGAAGTATGGAGTTACTTATTGGTTAGGGATTTTTACTGGAAAACTGGCACCGGCATTGACAACGTGGCATGGCTGAGCCAATAGAGCTGAAATTTTGGCAGTACATTTTTTTCAAGTACGAGATGGTTAAAATTTCTGTCACACCCCATTTTACCGCCCACATATCAATAAAAATGATATATTTCCGACGGTTTTCGTCGATTTGGCTACATTTTGGTAATTTAGTTTGTATGCGCGCACCGCGAAAAAGCTAGTATACATATATTTAATAAAAAAAAAAATATATCAACAATTTCTCATGAATATTATTAGGGAAGAATATGTCATATCACGCATGTCACGTAACGTATCATATTATGGCTTATATATCAAAAAGTAATGAAGATCTTTTCACGGCATAATTATGCGTTTAAGTATTATTTTTACATACTAAATTAAAAAGGTTTTCATCAAAGTATTCGGTCATAATTCGCAGATTTTTGTATTTTTATAGATATAGTTGAAAACCACTTCTATATTTTGTCACGTAACGTATCATTTTAGTGGCTTCTATCCTAGAGCCGAACTTTTAATAACTCTTAGTTTTTACAGCTTGCATAGTGCGCTCAGTAAGCTATTGAAAAATCAAAATAAGAAAATTTTAAGTTGAAGTTTTCCTCGTTTTTCCACTCATTAAAATCGTACTATTGTCACGTGCGTAGCCACGGAAATGTCCATATGTAGGTATAAGGTTACACAAAGAAATTTTATTAATGGCGTTGTCTTAAAAACTAACTTTTCTTATTTTAAGAGCTGCAAAATTTGAAATAACCTCATCGAAATCAATATTACTTGCAAGCTCGTTTTCAATGGAAAAAATAGCAATATCGGAAAGCCTTGCCTGTCCCATGGAAGACCTTAAATAAGTCTTAATTAATTTTAGCTTTGAAAAACTCCTTTCGCATGAAGCTACTGATACACAAATTATTAGAAATAATTTCAATGCGACAAAATGGGACACACATTTTTAACGTAATGTATTTGTACCTTTTTCTTTCTGTTTGAGAAATTAAAAAAATATCGAAATGGTGTCACCCCTAAAATGGTGGTACCCGGGGCGGACCGCCCCCCCCGCCCCCACCTAGGAACGCCACTGGTAAGATTTTGTTTAGGGAGAACAAAGACCTTTTCTTTACATATAGAAGGAAAACTAAACATTGAAAATTTTACAAAAAAAATGTAAAATTTTTTGAAAGATATTCTTACAGACCTAATCTGGCTGTCAATTTACAAGAAATAATTTGTGAAAATTTTGTTAACCTGACTTGTAAAACCTATTCAGGCGGACACTTGACAAATGAAAAGCTTTATTATTCACCACAGGAAGGTGAAAAGCATGTTGTCAAAAAGCAGCTGTTAAGTGTTGCACTTTTATTGAAAAAATTACCCCAGTTTTGTTAAGTTCCTTTTTTAAAATGAAAATATTAATTTATCGTTGAAAATTTGTTTTTGATATTATATATTTAAATATTGAAACCTTTAAAACAATGGCACACAAAAATGTCTTTCTATTTTCTTTTAGAAGTTATATTGGTTCAAAGTTATTTCTTAAAAGTGTGATAACTCGGACAGTTTAACAGTTACTATAATAATCTGTATATTAAATTGAAGGATAAAAATATGACTTTTTTATTATAATAATAAAAGACTTCCATAATAATAATTTTTTTTTTCTTTAAAATAAGTTTATTGAAAGAACAAATTTTAAAAGAAAGTAAAATCGTTATGTCTGAAAAACCATGAAGAAATTTAGTAAAAATTTTAACAAGTATAATATAGGCAATCAATTTACCTTTTCAATGATAGTTGCTGTATAATATCTTCGAAACTTTCAGAGATAGCACACTTTAAAGATGGAACTTTTAACCACTATATTCTAAATCAAAAGAGAACTTCACTTTTTCTTTTCACAATCTTATTAAACGCTTCGATATTTTTAAATCATTTACAAATATTTAAAGAAACAAAAATATAAAAATTTAATATTGTACTTGAATTATCCCCACATCATATTCGATCAATACTGTTTATAGGAGGCAACACTTTGTTTTGACAGTGTTTAAATTATTTCGAGAAAATGGATGAAATAATTTTTATTTTTATTGTTCTTTATTTTTATTTTTAGTCTTTAGTTCTTATTGCTTAATTAATATGTATTATTATATATTATTAAACATTTATAATCATTTCTTTTATTTGGCGAGAAAAATATGAGTGAATAACCCAGCGTAAGCTGGATTTCTTTCTACATAAAAAAAATCACTGTCAGCACCTCTTTTGCTATTGACAACAGTGTCAAGAAAGGAGCTCTTAGAATTGAACGAGAATAGGAAATATTTACAGTTGTCAATATAGTTACTATTGTTAATATGTTGAACTTTGCCAGCTCGCCGGAATAGGTCTGTTATTTATAACTCATGGTTTTTAATAGACATTGTTTTTAAAACAAAACAAGCAAAACTGAAAAAAAGTACAATAAAGTTTTCATATAATTTTTCGAAAAATATTTAAGCATATAGTTTCTAAAAAACACAAACAAACAAAAAACACAAACCAAACAGACAAAAGAGGACTGAACACAAATCTTACTTATTTTTTTTAATTAATCAAAGAATACAGCATTTCTGCTTCATCATAAACAGCTAAATCATCTTCTGACCAAAGTTAAGATTCTTTGATATATAATAATCTGACTTTTTAGCTTTAGAAGAATTAATTTTACAAAGAATTTCATTTTTCAGGTATATAAAAAGAATCACAACACATCTAGTTTTTAATAATAGACAGTATTTCGGAAATATGTGTTCGGAAATTGATATTAATTTCTTAATTCAGGGCTGCAAGAAAATATTCCTAGATTGACAATCAAAATGCACTAAAAGCACTAAACTCAAAATGAAAATGCACTAATGTTGGTGATTTTTCATTTAGTGCTTTTAAAAAAAAAACGCGTATTGGAACATCAAAAAGCACTAGATCTAGTGCTAAAAGCACTGACTTGGCAACACTGATAATAATACAAGGTAGCATTGACAGTTGCTTGGGAAACCATCTCCTGTCAAAAAATATATTCAAAATGAGAGCGCTTAGAATCGGCCATTGAAAACACAAACAATGCTGAAAACGTTGAAGTGAGAAAAAACAACAACCACAGCAGCTGCAGATGCATTTACACAAAAAGCTGTTTTTGACAGAAGATGTTTTCTTGTAGAAGAGAAAATAAGCAGTTGTCAATGATACCTTGTATTATTACACCATGAGTAGGGGTCACAAGTCAAAAAACCCATAAAAATTCCATTGATTCCATAAGTTCCATAGATAATTCAAGTGAAAACTTTTTGAATGATAAAAATCTATTTATTCAAGGAGTCTATAAAACGCAAACTATTTCAATACCTCAACTAGTTCCATTGATTTGTTTAGGTTTCTCAGTGAAACCTATTAGCCCTAGAATAATAGAATTGTGTGAAAATGTCAACAGAAGCACAAAAAGGTTCAATGGGTCAACTTTTTCCATATATTTATTATTCAAGGAAAACCTTTTTGACATAAAATCATAGGTTCTTCTCCAGAAAGTTCACACAAATCATAAAAAATGCAATGGCTAAATTTTTCTTTGTACTGTTCAGGTTTCATATTCAAAATCTCTTATCCACGAGCGCGTACTTGTGTATGTTTTCGGACATAACTCTGATTTGTATCCATCCATTAGTTTTAACGTGAGTTATGGCAGACATACAACAGACAGAAAAACATTTTATAACTATGATTTATGGCTACTAAATCTTCAAAATGCTTATAAACTTGATGGAAGCTGTAATGTACAGATTTTTTTTTTTTCGTTACAGTTTAATTGTACTTAAAGCTTTTGGAAGTCAGTTCTTTATTTTTACTTTTAAATGGTATTACATCACTTACTCATTGTTTCACTTACTAAGTCAGTTAAAATATTTTTTGTTAATTTTATAAAAATTAATTCTCGCAGTGTTTTTGACACGCACTGTAAACTAACGCTGTAGATCGATATGCAACCGGATCCATTTATTGCAATTTGAATTTTTTAAAAATATTTCGATCATAAAAATGTTCGATTAAATTGGTCCCAGTTACGCAGATACGCAGAGTTACGCATAATGATAGGCTTTAGAGATAGATAAGTTCGACGAACTCAGTCCGAAAACAACACCATTCATTGTCAGTTTGCATTACGTATTGCATCGAAAATGTGCAGATCAGGTTCACATTCTCACACGCAAAACCACACACACATACATACATCCACCTTCTGAGATAGAAGAAACACTTTCGGAAATTCTGCATTTTACGCACTGCCTGCCGGTCGCAACATTCTGCGCAACCGCAACTGTCTATTGCAGCAGCTCGCTATCCACTGCTCGCTGCATGTGTTGCACCTAATGACACATATAAAATAATTCAGGTTACTCTGCACTGCATGTTGTCAGCGTCCAGAGCTACGCCCATTGTTATTAAATCGTCATAATTTTTCCAGTGACTTGGTAACAAAAAATTGATAAATTATGTTCTTAGCTCGTTATTGTTGTTGTTGCCGCCGGTGGTGGCAAAATAAAAAAAGCCGAAAAAAAAAAAATTGCCAAGCATTGATCGATCGACCGGTCCGGTACGTGCGATCGATGCATTTTAAAGTGGTTTGTTGGCCCAGATAAGCGATAAGCGTGCGCAATAGTGGCTAACTTTGATGAAGGTGCAACAAGACGAAGCGTGAGATGGCAGTTCTGCAAACGTCATGGCAATGTCAGTTGTATTGGCAACAATAATTGAGAGTAAAAGTAGAAAATCAGTGCAAATGAGTCACTCAAATACGCACCGGTTTTGGAAAGGGGACTAGAAGAATGGAAAATTAACGAATACCTTAAAGCAACTATATAAGTAAATTTTCTAAACAACTTAAAAACAGGAAATAGAATACATTTCTTTAAAACAAATAATTGTTAGAAACAAATAGAAACAAATGATTTTTTCTAAGTGAAACATTTATCTCATAGTGATCAGCTGTCTGAGAGAGATAAGATAAATAAGATGTAATTCAAATTTCTTTCAAATATGAGGACAAAAATAAAATAGAAATTAAAGAAAATATTTCAGTTATAATTAAAAGTATGCAGAGTGAAAACTAACAATTAAAATAAAAACGAATTTTTGGAATATATTTATTAAGGCTCAGAAATTAATTTAGAACCATCTTTACCTATTTTGTCACTGGGGGACCGACTGAAAATGCCGCCCCAATAAAAAATTTAAAAACTCAAGAAAGGAAAGGTTATGCTTATGCTCCAATTTGAATTTTTCTAGTTCATATAAAGGGTGATTTTTTTGAGGTTATGATTTTCATGCATTAGTATTTGACAGATCACGTGGGATTTCAGACATGGTGTCAAAGAGAAAGATGCTCAGTATGCTTTGACATTTCATCATGAATAGACTTACTAACGAGCAACGCTTGCAAATCATTGAATTTTATTACCAAAATCAGTGTTCGGTTCGAAATGTGTTTTATCGACAAATTTTGTTCAGCGATGAGGCTCATTTCTGGTTGAATGGCTACGTAAATAAGCAAAATTGCCGCATTTGGAGTGAAGAGCAACCAGAAGCCGTTCAAGAACTGGCCATGCATCCCGAAAAATGCACTGTTTGGTGTGGTTTGTACGCTGGTGGAATCATTGGACCGTATTTTTTCAAAGATGCTGTTGGACGCAACGTTACGGTGAATGGTGATCGCTATCGTTCGATGCTAACAAACTTTTTGTTGCCAAAAATGGAAGAACTGAACTTGGTTGACATGTGGTTTCAACAAGATGGCGCTACATGCCACACATCTCGCGATTCTATGGCCATTTTGAGGGAAAACTTCGGAGAACAATTAATCTCAAGAAATGGACCGGTAAGTTGGCCACCAAGATCATGCGATTTGACGCCTTTAGACTATTTTTTGTGGGGCTACGTCAAGTCTAAAGTCTACAGAAATAAGCCAGCAACTATTCCAGCTTTGGAAGACAACATTTCCGAAGAAATTCGGGCTATTCCGGCCGAAATGCTCGAAAAAGTTGCCCAAAATTGGACTTTCCGAATGGACCACCTAAGACGCAGCCGCGGTCAACATTTAAATGAAATTATCTTCAAAAAGTAAATGTCATGGACCAATCTAACGTTTCAAATAAAGAACCGATGAGATTTTGCAAATTTTATGCGTTTTTTTTAAAAAAAAAGTTATCAGGCACTTAAAAAATCACTCTTTACGAGGGTAGTTCCAGAAGTACACACCCTAACAAAGAAAACACAAAAAATTTGTGAAAAAAATGTCTTTCGTCTCTACATAGTCTGCTTTTTGCTCGTCACACATTTCCCAACCAATGTTCAATGCCCCGTTTATAGTGCGAACCTCCGATCTCCTCAAAAAAGTCATCAACCGCAGGCTCCACCTCTTCACAACAAAAAATTATCCGAGGGTACATAAGGAAGCATTTCGAACTTAAAATCATTGATTTTGAAAAGTTTTTGTGTCCAGCTAAATCTTGAAGTAGGTGGGACTATTGCATACAATAGTAGACTTATACCTACGAATGCAGTAGCAAAAGCAACAACACAATAGTCAGCCACTGACATCAGAGTTGGTAAAAAAAAAGATTCAAACTGTGCCAATATCTCCGGATATTGGAGGAAGAAATGAAAAGAATGTAAATATTCGTTGAATTTGGGTGGCAATTCCTAAAACTTACACGTAGTATTAAGACCATACGGCAGGTGACTACGTTAAAAAACAAGATATATTTTCGCCTCAGCCACCTCACGCACTCGTCTTCTCCGATTCCATGTATTTTATCGGAGATTTCTGGCGCGATAACCTTTTGTACTGGCACGAAAATAAAATATATAAAATAAACTGGCCATTTTAGTCCTTGAAAGAACTCCTTATGATCGATTTGTCGAGAACTGGACCTACTAGTTTTATGCAGACTTCGAACGGCTAATGTGCATGTTCTCAAGAAGTTTTACATGGCAATATTTACTCTCTGAGGTTTTGCCATTGTCTGCAGAGAGGTGACGGCCAACAGAAAAATTAATTCAATTGAAAAAACTTTCTGTGTTAGATGGAATTGAACCAGGGTTCTCTAGCGTATGGGTCACGCACTCTATCCACTGCGCCACGGCCGCCACTTGTACTGGCACGATCACAACGGAATTCCGTTAACCATTTCTTTACTATTAAAATTGATGGTGCAGAGTCACCATAGTATTTATCAAGGCTTTCCTTTGTTTAGCTGATGAGTCCACGATATTTACTTTTTCCATTTTCGGTGAAATTTACGAGGTTGTCTGCTTTCATTGGCTGTCAAACACAAACTAAATGACGCAGCTTGCTCAAAATTTTACAGTAGTCTATAAGAGATGTTAGTTGTCAGGACCAGTATTGCATTTAAAGTTACTATGCGGGAAATTTAAAAAGGTGGTAACTTCTCAAATTATCCTCGTATTAGAGCTTAAATCAATATTATACTATAAGTGCTTTAAGCACACCCATGTCTTTAAGTGTGCCCTTAAAAGTAATCGTCAGTCACATTCACAAACCATACTAACCGTAAAGAGCTATGCACAGTGAAATTCGATTGAAATAATTTAAATCACAAAAATTGAAAATTGGATTTCTAAAGTTTTTTCTTTGGTCTTACTTAAATTCTCAAAACTATACCGTCTGGTCGTAGTTTTTCAGAAAATTTAAAAAGAAAATATTTCAGAAAATATAACTTTTTCCAAAAATTTCAATTTGTTTTTTCAACTTTGCAGTTAGTTTGTAGACGGCTAATACGAGCGGCGGGCTACTTGCCTTAGGTTGTGCAACGGGTTTGAAGCCCACCACGTAAAAAAATATTTCAATGAAATGAAAAAAAAAATAAGATAAAAATGATCCCCAAATCTGAAGACGACTACCGCAAACGAAAAACTGACAATGATTTACGGATATGCACTTGGAATGTCCGAACCCTGAATTGGGATGGTACCTCTATCCAACTGATAGATATCTTAGAAAGATACAAAGCTGATATCACTGCTATCCAAGAAATGCGATGGAAAGGACAGGGTTGCTCACCACAAACATCCTGTGATATCTACTAAAGCGGTCATGCAGAGAAGCACGAGTTTGGATGCGGATTTGAGGTTGGCAAGAGACTACGGCATCATGTCCTGCGATTCACACCTGTGAACGAGCGACTTGCCATAATCCGTTTTAAGGCAAAATTTTTCAATATAAGCCTGATATGTGCACATGCTCCGACAGAAGACAAAGACGATGAGACCAAAGACAGCTTCTACGAGCGCCTTTAAGAGGCTTATGAGCGTAGCCCCCGCCAAGACATAAAAATCGTGCTTGGTGACTTCAAAGCCAAGGTGGGAAAAGAAAATATCTTTGGTCCAACAGTCGGAAAGTTCAGCCTCCACGACAATACCTCCGATAACGGAATGAAGCTGATTGACTTTGCCGCAGCGCGAAACATGGTCGTTAGTAGCACTAGATTCAAGCATCTCAATATTCTTAAAGCAACTTAGCTGTCTCCTGATCAAAAGACGCGCAACCAAATTGATTACGTTTTGATTGGCGAGTAGGCACTCTTCCATTGTTTTATATGTACGCACGATCCGTGGTGCCAATATAGACTCGGATCATTATATTGTCGCTGTCAAGATCCGTACGCGTCAACCAAGAATGCGCGCAATCCAGCACAGAGAAAGGTAGACGTTGAAAAGCTCCAATCAAAACGAACAGCCGAAAGCTTCGATACTCAACTCTCACTCCTGCTTCAAGAAAGCACTCTTCTGATCGATGATATATGCGCGCAGTGGAATCATATTTCCCACTCTATGCGTACGGCTGCTGAAGAGGTGATTGGCTATCACCGCCCTCGCCGAAACCGAAAGCACGACAAGGAGTGTCGCGACGCCACTGCAGAAAAAGACGCCGCCTACAAAGTCACTCTACATTTAGTTGTAACGCCTGCTGCTATGGAGCGTTGAAAAGAGAAGAGGAGGGAAGAGACACGCATTTTCAGGCGAAAGAAAAGAAAAGAGAAGCGGAAAAGCGTGAGTGCGAGAAAATGAAGATGCATGGTGACACGAATAAGGTCCAAAAATTTTTAGAAAAAATAAGACGCCTGGCCGATGGTTTTAAGACCGGGGCCGGGCCTCTTTCTACAGGGATGAAAATGGGAATCTAGTGACAGATATCCAGAGTACACTGATGATGTGGAGGGAACACTTCTCTAGGCTTCTGAATGGCGACGACGACAACAATCCCGCCAATAGAGATGATATACCGGAATCCCCAATTTTGGACGACAGCGTTGAAGTTCCGCTGCCCGACCATAGTGAAGTCTTGAAAGCTATAGCTCGGCTTAAAAACAACAAAGCCGCAGGAGCCGATGGCCTACCTGCTGAGCTCTTCAAGAATGGAGGCGAAGCTCTATTTAAATGCATTCATGAGCTTCTATGCAGAATATGGTCGGAAGAATGCATTCCAAACGATTGGAACCTCAGTGTGCTCTGCCCAATCCACAAGAAAGGCGATCCCACAATTTGCGAAAACTACCGTGGGATAAGCCTTCTTAATATCGCATATAAGGTCCTGTCGAGCGTATTACGTGAACGACTGAAGTCTATCGTAAACCAGCTAATTGGACCTTATCAGTGTGAATTCAGACCTGGCAAATCCACTATAGACCAGATATTTACGCTACGAGAAATCTTGGAGAAGACCCTAGAAAAACAAACCGATACACACCATATTTTTGTCGATTACAAAGTCGCCTTCGACAGTTCAAGTAGGAATTATCTTTACTCCACCATGTCTGAATTTGGTATTCCAGCAAAGCTCATCCATCTTTGCAGAACGACACTGAGCAACACCAGCAGCACAGCTAAAATCGGGAAGGATCTCACTCCTCCATTTGATACTAAACGAGGTTTCAGACAAGTTG
The DNA here is from genome assembly GCA_943735915.1 of Pherbina coryleti. Classification (NCBI taxonomy): domain Eukaryota; kingdom Metazoa; phylum Arthropoda; class Insecta; order Diptera; family Sciomyzidae; genus Pherbina; species Pherbina coryleti. The sequence continues at coordinate 81,334,219 of OX030952.1, read as the reverse complement.
ATTCCTTATAGTGCGACTTTTTCAACCTGATGATGGAGAAGATCATCCAAGCTGCTGATTTCAGACGTAGTGGCACGATATTCTACAAAAGTATTATGCTGCATATGCTGACGATATTGATATCATTGGCCATAATACGCGCGAAGTCAGTGCAGCTTTCTCCAGATTAGCGAAAGAGTCGAGTCGAATGGGTCTCGAAAAAAGATAAGACGAAATACCCATTGTCAACAAATAAACAGTCCCAGAGTCTTGGAATCAACGTCACTGTTGACAATCCATCCCCTTAGAGGTTGTTAAGGACTTCGTCTACCTGGGATCCAGCATGAAATCTTTCAACGATGTCAGTTTTGAGATAAAACGAAGGCTAAGTCTTGCCGATTTGACCTAGCTTCTTATGATCAATTGTGTTGTGCGTGTTATTAAGTTTGTACAAAATTGACCGAGAAATGGACCTACATGCTTAACGCCGACTCCGAACGGCGATGAACGGAATGTTCTCGTTCTCAAGAAGCTTAACATGGCATTTTGATTACTCTCTGAGGTTTGCCATTGTCTGCAGAGAGGTGGCGGCCGTACAGAAAAATTATTTTCATTCAAATAATTTTCTGTCGCTGCTGGGGTTCGAACCTGGGTTTCCAAAGTTCTTTGACATAGCGGCCACGCACATTAACCAACTACGCCACGGACGCCACAAGGTCAAAGTCCTTTCAAGGGCTGAAATGGCCAGTTATTTATTTATTTTTTTTTTTTTTTTTAAGTCTTGCCGATAGGTGTTACTTTGTGCTGAGTAGGCAATTGAGAAGCAGAGTCCTCTCTCGACGAACAAAACTCACGCTCTATTAGTGATTAATCAAGCCCGTCCTATTATATGCAGCACAAACCTGGACGTTGAGCAGTTCTTTTGAAAAGACTTTGGGAGCCGACGAGAGAAAAATCCTTCGTAAGATCTTGGGTCCAATCTGCGTCAATGGCAAGCACCGAATTCGATGGAACCACGAGCGGTATGAGGCGTACGCTTACATTCATAGAGAAGAGCATTAAAGTCGAGCGGCTCCGCTGGCTAGGTCATGTTGAGCGAATGGAAAACGACGCGAAAAAATATTTGATTCGGTGCCCGGTGGTGGTCAACGCAGGAGAGGACGCCCACATCTTCGTTGAAAGGATCAAGCGAAAAACAGAAATGGCTGGCGCAATTTCTTATACGAGGCCAAAACCGACCTACGGTTGTAAGCGCCAGATAAGTAAGTAAGTAATGACATAAAGGCCAGATGAATTTTCAATGCTTGTAAAAAAAAAACCGAAATAGGTTAACAAATAACTTAGTTATGAACTATAACAACATTGAAGCATGGTAGAATTATAAGGTAGGGCCGAATTGGAGAAAAATGGAGTAGAAAGCAGAGAAAAGCGGGCTAGTTGTCAAAATCAGCTGTTCATCTCGAGTTTCTTTATGTTCATGTTTCGCAGTTGATTTTAGGTTAAACTTTTTACAAGCTTTTTTTTCAAATTTAACACTTCCGCGGCATTTTATAGATTTATTTACAATGTTTTTACAATATTTCCACTCAAATTAACACAAACTTAACACACGTGTCCGCACTATTTACAAAATGAAAACATAATATTTTCATTTTATTTGAGGTTTCTACGAACTTCGCCATTTTGACAATTAGCCTCCTTTTTAATTCTCTACTCTTCGTTGACGCGTGAGGGCACTGAGCGACTCGGCCCTACCTTATAATTCTACCATGCATTGAAGTTATTGAGTGTCTTACCTCAGAACTGGAGCGCAATTTTCTGGCCTCAGAATAGAAATTGAAATTTTTGTCAATTTTTCTATCAACTGTGTTTCATATCTCTCTCTCTATGGTGTTAGTACAGCGATAAACACTGACGACAGCGCCGTGGTGAAACTCTTTTAAGAAACTTTAATAAAATCTTTGTTAAAATGTGCAATAAACGGGATAAGTTTTGTTTCATATATTTACGGTTTCGAATCATAAAATTATTTTTTATCGACATATCCTAAAGTGATCTCCCTCTATGAAAAATATTTCAATTGGTGGTTTCAAAAATCTATTAAAAAAAAAAATAAATCAGAAAATATTAAATGATACTTTCGTAAATAACTTTATTATTTAATAACGGATTTATTTTTTTTTATTTTTAATTAGTTCAAAAATTAAAACCCTTATCTTTTGAAGAAGAACAGAAACTATTATTTTGAAATGGATTGGTATATTTCTATTATTTAAATTAAAATACAAAACTGCAAGTCTTACCTTTATCATAATATAAACATTTTTAAAATCAGTTGAGCAGAAGCAATGTTATGACATACCAAGTAAGGCAATGTAGAAAAATTTTAATTGATTCATAAAGGACCTCATACTTTGACAAAAAATTCGAAGTCATCATATATTACCACTTAATGAAATATATGTATGTGTGGGATGTCTTGTACAGTTTTCGTGTAGTACAGTGTAATTTATTTCAAATTTAAATCTGTAAGTGTTTTCTTAACTAGTTTTCATTAATTTAATCCATATAGAAGAAAGCCATATATAGTACAAAGTTTTTTTTTTAATCAATAAAATTTAATTTTTTTTTAAGGCAAATTTCATATTTTGCTCAGGTGAGCCATTTGTGTAGCAGCTTTGCAGCTGCCTCTGTATCACATCAACCAATTAACAATTGACCGCAAAGAATTGCATTACATAGTGAATAGTAGTAGATTCCGCCTCCAAGTCACCTTGTCTTTAGGTGATGTATGTGTGATTTACAATTAATTGAAACCATTATATTTTGGTGACCGCACCAAAATTTAATAGCATCTGATTACTTCATCTCGTTTAGAGCAGGTTACAAAACATATTTCTTTCAAAAGTATTGAGCCAATATCAAATTGGACAAAACTGCGCACTAGCAGGTTGTGAGAAATAAATAAAAAATCTGACCAAATCACACGAAAATTCAACTTAAACCTATTTAAAATTTTTGCTATTTCCATACCGATTATTTTTGGTTTTATGGACACTTAAAAAAGGCCGCTCTTTAAATCTGTTGCAAGCGGTGCAATGTAGTGTGGAACAACTTTTTATCGTAGAGGTAACACAAGTTAGGCAGCCTGCGAAGAATTGAGTCTGAGTGCGAGAGGTTCGTCTTTTCCGAACATTTTCGTGTGGAGCCTCTAACGAAAGTAAAAGTGTTTTTGGCCTAACATTGTTTTTGTTGTTGTTGTTGTTGTTGTTATTGTCGTTCTGTGCAGTTTTGGTAGCACTTAGCTAGACCTTTGTAGATTAAGCGGTTTCTGAACGTCAGCATATAAAAGCGTTACTGGCGCAGCAGTTGATCAATCGTGAAGTTCTTGTGAGAAGCATCTAAACGGCTTAAAACAGCGCATACAACGAACGAAAAAAGAAAACAACACACAACTTATTCAAAATGTTCCAATTTGTAAGTTATCTTTTTACATCGTTTAAGGATTCATCAAAATCTGGAATCTTTTTTGGCGATATCCTAATTTATCTGCGATTATATAGCTCTATCTATGTTACTTTGTCCTTAGATTACTATTGCTTTGACTTTGATCGCTAGCGCCGTTGCTGCTCCCGGATACTTGGGCGGTGGTCATGGTGAACTTCTTGGTGGACATGGTGCTCTTCTGGGAGGACATGGTGATTTGTTAGGTCATGGTGCTTTGTTGGGACATGGACATGGTGCTCTTCTCGGAGGACATGGTTCTCTCCTGCATGGTGGCTATGCTGCTCCTTCCATCTCTTATGCTCATTCCGCTCCAGCCATCTCCTATGCTGCTCCAGCTATCACTAAGTACACTTCCAGCTATGCACATGCTCCTGCCATCTCATACGCCGCTCCAGTTGCCAAAATTGCCAGCTATGCTGCTCCATCCATAGGTTATGGATACAGTCATGGTGCCTCTTTGGGACATGGTTGGTAAACTGTGTTTATGTAGTGTTTGAAGTTACGTGTGGACGGTCACTTTGCAACTCCACATTCCATTTGTAAATAATTATCACAAGAAACTGTGTGTAAATTTTTTGATTTTGTAAATAAAATTTTGGATACACAAACAACACCGGTTTTTTTATAACTTAGTAAAAGTGCTCGTTTAATGTTATAAGTTTTCAAATCGAAATTTCAATATAATGGCTTGAGTATTTCCATATATCTTTGGTTGGATTAGGATAAAAATACTCAAAAGTGGATAATTTTACTCCATCAAAAGTGAAGAAAATCAGTGGTTTTCCTACTTTGTAGCAGCTAAGAATAAACTTTTCTCCCAAGAATGGTACATTTTTAGGATTAAAAAATTCCCTAAAATCGACATGGAGCTTTCTTGACATTTTTTTTTATCAAAATACATTCTCCTCAACTTTATTCAAAAATAGAAAAAAAATCATTGATCAATCTCATCAATAGCGGTTACAAGCTCACTTTTAGTGAAAAGATGTGGTAATGTATTCAGTTTTATGCATATAACTCCCATGTCAGAAGGTCAATTTCTGAAATGATTGGTTCAAGACTTTAACAATGCTTTGAGAAATAAACTGTAGAAGGACTTTTGCAATTGTCTTCATAACCAAAGTTTTTACAGAGTCGCATGTACAAAATTTTCAGAATCGTTCATTTCCTTTATGCCAAAAACGCCAATGTGCACATTTTTTCACTAAAAGTGAGCTTGTAACCGCTACTGATGACATTGATCAATGATTTTTTTTCTATTTTTGAAGAAAGGTAAGGACAATGTATTCTGATGAAAAAAATGGCAAGAAGTGCCCATTTCGATTTTTGTGAATTTTTTTTAATCTCAAAAATAGAATTTTACTGGTAATGTATTCAGTTTTATGCATATAACTCCCATGTCAGAAGGTCAATTTCTGAAATGATTGGTTCAAGACATTAACAATGCTTTGAGAAATAAACTGTAGAAAGACTTTTGCAATTGTCTTCATAACCAAAGTTTTTACAAAGGCGCATGTACAAAATTTTCAGAATCGTTCATTTCCTTTATGCCAAAAACGCCAATGTGCACATTTTTTCACTAAAAGTGAGCTTGTAACCGCTACTGATGAGATAGGACAGTGATTGTTTTTTCTGTTGACGAAGAACATAATTTTCTGTGTACGTATGAGAGAAATTTTTTAGATAAAGCTTTTTTCATATTTTTTAGATTTATTTTAATAGAATTTTTTAGCAATAATTGTTACATGATTGCGGAAAAAGTTTTTTTTTAATGTTTTTGTAGAGTAACGGGAGCCAAATTTTAACTGTGTAATACGAAGACATGTGCCATGCATTCTCTAAAAGAAATTTTGCAAAATGTGGATGTTTCGATTTTTATGAGCCATTCGAATCTTTAAACTCAATTTCCCAAAAAACACAAAAATTCACATTGGCGTTTTTGGCATGAAGGGGACGTTATTTGTTTGAAGTGAGAAAAATTTGCTTGATTTAAGTTAACAAATTGCTGAAAACTATTTGCTGTACAAAAAAGTTTTAAAGTTTTTCAAGTTTGACGCTTTATTGTTAAAAATTTTTTACAAATTCATTTTCAATGTATTTTCCATCGCTACCCAGCGGTCCGAAATGGCAGCAGCTCATCTAGAATCACGATCGAAGCGCTGCATCACTGTTTCTGGTCGAGCAGGAAAGAAGCACACTCTTCGAATATTTGTTTTTCTTTGCGTTTCTCTCGAAGCAAGCAAGCACGGAGACAAAGTTTTGTGCTTTTCTCTATTGTTCATAAGTGCATGCCAGTGATGCCAACCCGAAGAGAGTAAAAATCTACAAATGCAACAGAAAAAATCCGTGTAAATCCGTGTAAATTTATATAAGTTTTTTTTTCAATTTAAATCTAGCACCTAATAAAAAAACATTACTCAATTAAAGTCTTTTAAAGTTTTTTACAAATATTTTGTATTTTTTTTCAAAATTTGTATTAAACTTATAAAAAGTTAAAAACAAAATAACAACATAACTGAATGTAAAAATAATTGCAAAAATAACATAAAACATATATTTTATTCATTTCAAAGGACTATACGATTTTTTTTTTAAATCGTTATTCATTAACAATACAATATCATTGAAATACATTTCAAATGCACTTTAAGTTTTTTTTAAGCTGTATACTATTTGCCTCAAATGAGGCTGCCCACTATTTAATTGATTCCCAGTAATGTATTTCTTAGCTTTAATTCGTTTTCTTTTGTATATTATACCATGTTTAAATTTGAGAACCAAATCTCGAGGAACCAGTTTTTAGAGTGATATTTTTTAAGGAAACTCTACAGAATTGGTTCTTTTTGGAAATCATTACAAAAATAAATTAATATCTTTTAAGAAATACCTGTATAAAACTATGTTTTATGATCATACATTTGAATGGAAAATTTTGATAACTGTGAGTTACTTATTTGCATATCATAACAATTACATTTCTTAATCCAATAATAATATCCAATCCAATAATAATAAGTAATATTCCATCCAAAGTGGTTGTTTCTAATCGATTGCGAATTTTAGTTTTATTCAGATTGACTTGAGAGAAAATTCTTTCAACGGTTGCTGAAGAATGTGGTAGCAAAAAAATGTGCCTTATTAGTGTTAAAACTAGTCCATCCCCCATTACAACTTTATTGACTTCTTGCCAATATGCGGCCACCTCAAGGTTCTTTGACGGCCGATCCATGTTCCATAAAGTTCTATATTCCATGTCAATCTCGTTATAAAATTTTTCTGGTATAACGGATGGAAAATATTGAAGCAAGGGTGTTATTGTTTTATTATTACTAAAATTGTTTGGATCGACCATTCCCAAATTTTTTAAAAATTGCATGTTTTGAAATGTAAATCTTTTTTTTATTTGAAATGAAGCCCCAACATAAAAATTTAAACAAAAATTTCGTACTAGCTGAATATCGTCGATATTGGGTGAACCTACGTTTAAAATTTCGCATTTTGCGCCAAGGTACACCTCATTGCAGTTTAAGTAATTGCATGAGTTACTTATATCAATATCTTCGACTTCGCTATTTAAAATTATATCGGGTTGACGGATGAAGAAACTTCAAAGGCGTTAATTTCCATAACTCCTGAAATGCTGATAACTCATATGTTCTTTTAGGGCTTGTGGCTAAATAATTATGAATATCTCTGAGAGTGTCTTCGACGCAATCTGGCAATTTTTCGCAAGCTTTTGAAGCACACAAGTGAAAGGAATGGCAAACGCATTTAAATGAAATCATATCTAAAATGTATAAGCATACAAAATAATGCCAATGCTATCATGACTCAACTCGTAAGGTTGTGCTCAACTAAAAACTCAGACAGGAGCAGCTCCTTTTGTTTTATTTTTATGTCAATTGAGTATTGCTTGGCAAAAGAGGAAGACAACGGAACTGTGCACTTTATTGCCTCAGCTTTCTTCTTGTCTATTGGCCTCGGCGTGTCTTTTTATTTCGGTTAGCCCGACTTTGTCATGATGATCGCAAATGCTACAGTAAAAGTGGGATCCCGCAGGTTCCTTTGAACTTCTAGTCAGCCAGTCACTGAAGCATTCATCAAGTTCTAACTCCACCTTGTACTTTTGTTGGTAACGTTTTCTTTTCATATTTTGCATTTATGTTCTTTTATGAATTATGTATATATATATTTGTTGTTATTATTTGTTTATATATATTTTCACTTCAAGAACGGAAAATGGCGCGCTTTTTTTTTCTTGACAAACCGAATGACAACTTAATCGTTACCAACTTTGCTTACGTGTACAACTTTCAGGGCTGCACATTTTTATTACTTGAAAGTGTTGATATGCGCAAAATTTCAACAAATTAAGTTAACATATTTTTGAGTGTTGAATATATTTTTTACCATTTAAATTAACTTTAACATGAAATATCGGGAAAATCTACGAAAATTCTGTGTGATATTCTTAAAAATCCGTAGATTTACCATATTTTGCTGCTGTTGTCCGTTTATCTGTGCAAGGCTTAAATATCCGTAGAAATCGGTAATTTCCGTGTAGTTGGCATCACCGGTGCATGCCTATTTGTTGTTCAGTTGCGATTCGCTTTTCAAAAGTAAAAGTTCATAGTGGTTTAGTTCAATGCAATTATTTTTTCTTTTGTTTATTCAATCCCAAAGAAATACAGAAAAAAGATGCGTTAAACCCACAACTGTTCAAATTTTTTTTCTAGTTAACTACACAGTGTGCTTTGACCATAGAAAAAAAAAAACATTTGAATTGATGAGTTGAAAGAAGTGTAGAGAGTGTTCATACATTTCATTACACAATGGTATGCATCCCCGCTCACTCCACCTCTCAATATAATTTTGTCCAATCTCTCTCTCCCTCTCTTTTTCGAAATCAACTTCGAACTGCTTCCTTCCTAGGACATGGCAGTGTTAGAGCCCGAACAGAACCAAAGCAACTGTCGGTTGGCGGACCTATCTCGGAGAAATCCGCTGAGAACACGTCCAGAATAGGAGCGGTAGTCGGTTGTCGGATCAGCGTTGCTTTTCGTTGTGTAAATGGAACAAATTCTACACATACACTCACAAAACGAAATGTCAGCTCATGGAATGCAACACACACACACAAAACCAAATGTCGGCTCATGGTAAAAACTAAGAAAATAGCACTGAGCACAGCCAATTCTTAGCTAAAATATGGCAACACTTACGCCACTCAAAGAGAGATCCGCCAGCCGTCAGAGAAAAAATAGAATTGAGAGCCTGAACATAATCAAAAATCGTTGCGACCAACGACCCTCTCTGGTCGTCGAACGCAGAGAATGTGTCCAGAATGATGCGATTGCGATTAACGATTCAAAGTTGCTTTTATTTAGTATTTTTTTATTTATTTTTTCTATTTCATTTCAATGTATTGGTCTCTTCAATTGTGTGAATACAACACACACAAACAAGAAATGTCAGAAGATAACAAAAAACTAAGCAAATTTCATGAAACACAGCAAATCCTTAGCAAAAATATGGCAACACTAATGTCACTCAGAGAGAGAATCGTCGGTCGCAAGAGAAGAAATAGAATAGATTCTAATTGTGCGATTTATCGTTGCGGAAAAAGAGCTGCGTTTTTTTCTACATTTTGCATGTATTTTACAACAACAAAGATCGGAGGCCGCAACGATTTTTGATTCTGTTCAGGCTCTAATTCTATTCTGGCGTTTTTCCGTCGCGGATTTCAACGGCCATTTAATTTTTGGCGGCTGTATATATTTTCATGTATTTTGTTGCACAGCGCACCCGACAACCGACAGCAGCTTTGGTTCTGTTCGGGCTCTTAAAAGATGCACGTTTGGCAAGGAGGATGCAAGCGCTTGCTGCTACCACAACAGCACTGCAAGATGCCTTTGGAAGCGCTCTTTTTCCCGCTGGGTAGTCACTACTTTTCCCATTTTTCTGCCATTTTTCAGATACCATCTCGAAAAAACGATGTGTCTTTTGATGCGATCCTCGAATTGATCCAATTCTGGAGTTCTTCAAAATAGCGAAAGTGCTGATCCTCAAGGGCATGCATCATCAACGAAAACATTTACTTAGTAGTCGGAAGCGAAGTAAATGGAAGTAAACGGCGGGTGGGGTAGGACTTCCTATTTCAACGTTTCAAGGTATGTTTTGACCGGCTGCACAACATGAGGCCGGTTATCATCTTGCAAAATTACCTTGTCGTGCCATTGCTCGTATTCTGGCCGTTTTTGCTTCAATGCTTGGCTCAAACCCATCAATTGAGTTCGGTAGAGTTGCTCTGTAATGGTTTCACTCAGTTGTAGCAGCTCATAGTACACCACGCCAAATCACTCCAACCAAATACAGAGCATGACCTTGATACTGTGAATACTCGGCTTTGGCGTCGATTTTGGCGTATGGCCGGGCGTAATGAACCCATTTTTCATCACCAGTCCCAATACGATGCAATAATCCCTTTTTTTTTGGCGTTGGAGCAGCTGCTCAGCAGCTTTTAAGCGAACGGATATGGCTTGTTGAGTCATTCTCAATGCTTAAGCGAGTTCTTCTTGCATTTGGCACGAGTCTTCATCCAATATTCCAAGGCTATTCGTCATCCTCAAACTTTTCTGGCCGTCTTTCGCGCTCTTTGTCTAAGTATTAAAATCATCACTTCTAAACTGACGAAAACTCACGTGTGGAAATCGATGAAGCATGTTTCCCCTAAGCTTCTTGCAGCATTCGCAGAAAAGCAAACTTTCTTGACATGATGGCACAAAATTTGACATATTTGGAGCACACAAAACCTATGTTGCGAACGACACACTACACTTCACTTCAGCGAAACGGCACATAGTGAAAAAGAAGCCTATAATGACGCTTCAAAATGAAGTTGGTTGCAATATTGTCCGATTCGATTTAATACTAGTGATGCCATCTCAAAAAAAAATTTTTAAAACTTTTTTGTACACCTGATAATTTTCATAATTAAGATTTTTAAGAATTATGAATAGCAACAACTTTTGAAAAACTATTACGAGATCATAAGAAACTATTTAGATACATTTAGAGGTTATTTTTTTTTTTAAGAAGAGACTTTATGGAAGATTACGGCTAAGTCCAGTTTGACAGGATTTTTTTTCATGGTATTTTTTTTTTCAGTATTGTTTGACATACATATCATAATGGAAAGACTAAGTCCTGCGCAACGTCTACTTTGGGTTCTTGAAAAGCTTAAAGAACGTCCATTGTTTTCAACTAAAAATTTTGTTTGGGGTTGAAGGCAATTTCAGAATTACAAACAGCGTCAATAACCAAAATTGACATATTAGGCCAGAAGAGCAACGCGAAGTGGTTCAAAAGAGATTCCATTACATCTAGACAGAATAACTGTTTGGTGTGGCATCATCCGCTCGTATTTGAATACTTACCCCATCATTCACTATCACGAAACGAGACACGAACGACTTACTGTCTTGCATTCAAAAATCTATTGCTTATCGTGTCTTGCGTATCGTTGGTGTGCTTTTGCGTGATACAGAATGAAGGGATTAATCCCGCCGGAACGTAACTCTGACGGAACGTGCCACAACATTATTGAAAAATTACAAAAAGTTTTTTGTTTTCATTTTTAAATTCATTTCATTTAAAATTTTTTTACCAAACAATAAACAAACCGGAGAATTTAGGAAAAAGTCGAAGAAAAAGCGAATTATTCACCATCATTATAATTATAACAAGCTATCACTCATCTGCCCAAACAAAGACCTAAAAAAAAAAAACATTTCGTGATCATTACGGTTGTTGCATTCAAAACATTTCTTTGAAGTTACCTCAATCCTAGTGGAAAAAGTGCTTCCAAAGTTGGTTCAAATGCATGCAAAAATGAATAACTTCATGGAAAAATTTTAAAAACAATAAAATAAATTTTGATCAAAATATTTGTTTACTCATTATTATTCCAGAAATTCCTGAAAGTTTCCATAGAAAGTATTCCTTCTAAAATAAATCTTACATATCTAGTTGATACACCCTATAAATAACAGTGTGCGACAGTTTAAGGGTCATTTGAAATAACTGAACAAATTCCAATGGATTCTGATAGCCATTGGTACATAGAACGTATCGTTCAAGGAATTTTTCTGGGTTAGCTCAAGTAACTGATTTTTTCAAGGTCACATTTTATACTATTGGGCCGTAGTTAATTACCTTCTTATTAGGAAACTTGTCAGCAAACTCAATGATATAATTAGTATCCAATTTTTTCCATGATTAATAGAAGAGATAAAGACAACAAGACTTCTGTTAAGTCTTGTAAGTCAGAAAGCCGTTCTGAATCCTTTGCATTCTCAAACGCAAACATTTTTTGCCTTTATTTTTGATTGAAACAATACAAAAAAATTTAATATTCCTCAAGATCAATTTTCATATATTATGACTTGTGATGATATTAAGCAAATTATTAAAATTAAATTAGTTTAACCAAATTTATGAAGAAAATATACAGAGAATTAAAAAAAAACAGCAGCTGATAATTCAGTCTTGCGATCAAACTCCCATCCACAAATTTAAGCGCTTAGCTTAGGCTTAAGTTTACCAAGGATGTCCATGTCCATAACCATATCCATGACCGTAACCATAGCCATGTCCATAGCCGCCACCATATTTGACAACAGTTGTGGCCACAGGTGCGACATAACCAATACTATGGCCATAACCGCCGTGTCCATAACCACCATAGCCATGTCCATAGCCCAAACCGTAGCCATGACCCAATCCATAGCCATGGCCATAATCATAGCCATGTCCAATTGAGATAGCGGGAGCAATTGTTTTGGTTATAATAGGTGCCGAATAAGTTTTCGTTATAATAGGTGCTGCAGCAATTTTTGTGACAATCGGTGCAGCTGCTACTTTGGTTATAATTGGTGCAGCCTCAATGTAATGTCCACCATGTCCACCATAGCCGTAACCGCCGTAACCACCATGATAGCCACCGTAGCCGTAACCAATACCGTGTCCAAAACCACCATGATATCCTCCGTAACCACCCAGGAAACCACCAAGCGCCGTGTCAGAGAGGCAGGACAAGATTGTAAAACCAAGAATTAGCTGAAAGATAAAGACAACATGTTTGAATATTGAAATGATTACAAGGAATATAAAGTTATGCTTTTTGAGTATTATGTGTACACATATCAGTTTTTATATTATTTTTAAATAACACTATGTCGAAAATTAACGGTAAAATAGATAAGAAGGTTTTTGATGCGACAACGTTACGTTCTACCGCGTAGGTTTCTTAAAAAGTAGAAAAAAATCATTAAAAATGCATTGGCGTTGCATGAAATTATAACTCGCTGAGTATATAGTAGGTGCTATGATAAACGTTATAGTACGACAGTAAAGGTAATTTTTTTGGCTTCATGACAAAACTTGGACTTCACAGCCCTCACGACAAAAATAGACAAAAAAAAAAAAAAAAAAAATCAGGAACATCATCAGGCCGCGGAAAAAGCCTCTACAACATTGAAAATGCATCAATCATGCATCGGCGTTGCATGGAATTATACTTCGCAAAAAAAAAAAAAGAAAAAAAAAATAGAAAAAACGTCATCGCGAATCGAAAAGTTCTGCTAAAACAACGAAACCACAAATTTGTTACATGAATTATAACTCGCTGTGATTATTGGCGTTACGGTAAAAAATCTTTAGGCCAGCAAAGAATGGTTCTTAGCCCTTATGACAAAAAATAAACAAAAAATTCTTCTGCAGTAAAAATTATACAACTCAAATGAAGGATTTATACTTGGTCTTATGACAAAAATAAAAAAAAAGTAATGACGCCATTAGGTCTTGGAATTAGGAGCTTATGCAATAAAAATCCAATATTATTGCGTGGAAATATTACTTGCTTAGTAGAATTGCTACGGAATATTTTATTTTGCGATAGCAAAAAATGGTTCCTTGACTATATATAACGAAAATAAAAAAGAAAAGTTTTTGAAGCCATGCCACCACGGGACAACCGCTTAATGTAGTGAAAATGCAATAAAAATGAAAAAAACGTTGCATGGAATTATAACTCCGTGACTATTAGCACTACGATAAATTTTATGGAAAGACAGACAGTAAACTTGAGATTATCGATCACATGATTAAAATAAAAAAAAAAACAAAAATGACGAAAAATAATAAAAAAAAAATAAAATCATTAAAATTTAATTTAAGGGGGGCAAATTAAAAAAATTTTTTTTTGGGAATTTTTTTTTCATTAAAAAAGATATCGTTTTAAAATATTGCATATATATTTATTAATCTTTAAAGAATACAAAAAAATATTTTTTTCAGAATTTTTTAAGCGGTTTTTGATATTTCAAAAAGCCAAAAATTGACGGTGTGCAGGATATCACCAGTCTGTTACATCACATTTTTTTCAAATAGCCGCTTGTTTGCTTATTTTTGTGGAAAAACATCATCCTTGTTCAGGAGATAGCCACTTAAACAAGGATTAATTTGGTTGTTTTTTTCCTCAGATGTTCCAGACTGGTAATATCCTGTACACCGTTTTATTTTGGCATTTTTCTTTTTTTTTAAATCAAATAACTTCAAAAACCGCTTCAAAAATTCTGAAAAAAATATTTTTGTATTCTTTAAACGTTAATAAATATATGTCCAACGATATCTTTTTCCTTCTATGAAAAAAATTACCGAAAAAACATTTTTTTTTTTAAATTTGTAACCTATATGCCTCCTTAAATAAAAATTAGGAGACGTAATAGCAATATGGATACTGGCAAAGACTTGGGTACGGATTAGAACTAGGAATAAGATAAGGAATAACGCAAACGTTTGGACAAAGATTTAAGCATGGAATTTGACAAGAATTAGAACAAGAAATCAAACATAGATTGATAAAAGGATTAGGATAAAGATTTAGACCCAACTAAAACAAAATTAAGGACAATATTGGAAAAAGATTTAGAACAAGAAAAGGCACAAGGAATAAAACAAGGCATTGGACGCACTATGGGATTAAGGGAATATTGAGGATTAAGGAAAGATTTGGAAAACAAGTGCGATAAGGATTCGGAGAGAGATTCAAACAAGATAATTTAGATATAGATTAAAACCAAAGTTTCGGCAAGAAGTATAGGACAATTATAAGGACAAATAAAAGAATGAGGATGAGGCTGAAGCCAAGTTTGGGAACAAAGAAAGGGATAGCGGCAAGAATAAAGACAAGGGTAAAGATACGCTCTCACGTCAAAACCTGCGGGTATGTAAACTTTTTATTCCAACTTTTAACTTCCAGCTCACTTGCTGGATCATTTGTTGTTTTTGCTTTGCGTGCAAAAGCGATGACATGATCTTGATCTCCCTCGCAAAAACCCCAGCTATTATAAGCGATATCAAAAAACGAAAAGTATAATTATTATTTTTAGATTTTTTATTTTATTGTTCAACAATAAAAATTATCTTACGATTTTTATTGCTTTGATCAAAAATAAAAGTTATTTTTTGATTTTTATTTTTCTGTTCAAGAATAAGAATTATTTTTGAGTTTTATTATTTTGCTCAAGAATAAAAATTGTTTTTCCAGTTTTAGTTTTTCGCTCAGATATAAAAGTTTTTTCCCAATTTTTATTTAACGCTAAAAAAAAAAATTATTTGTCTAGTTTTATATTTTTTCCTCAAACATCAAACTCAAAACACCATGCAGCTTTGTTGATGGTACATGTCGATTTTTATTTCCTAGACCTGAACAGAGGGGCTTTAAGGCAGGGCCGGAGAGGGTTAATGTGTGTGACCGACCTCATTACTTTTGCAAAACGAACATTTTTCTCTTGGGGACCTATTCCCTCCGACCACTCCTTATGGACCACTATCCGACCACTCCCATAAAAATTTTGTGATTTTTGTGTATTTTTTCCCTACACCTGAACAGGGGGGCTCTAAGGGTGGGATGGTGAGGGTAAATGTGTAAGACCGACCCCCATTACTTCTGCAAAAGAAAAATTTTTCCCTTGGGGACCTATTCAATCGCACCACTCCTTAGGGGGCTCCCATACAAATTTTGTGATTTTTGTATATTTATTCCCTACACCTGAACAGGGTGGCTTTAAGGGAGGGCTGGAGAGGGTTAATATGTATATAAAACTATGTGACATGTAAAATTTTGTATCAAAACATAAAGATATAAGGAAAATAAATGCAATACAGAAATATACTCTGTATACTCTTTTGTTACTCTCAAAAGTTTAAATTATACTTTCAAATGTTGTACATTACAACTCTGTTACTTAGCAGCAGTCAGTGTTTGTCTTTTTGTTTAAGGTTTATGTTTTCAATATGAATATCAAGGACATGCTCTATATGCTTGGCATTTTTATAGAAAGCTGAAAAGCTACTGTATCCATACTATATTGTATTTAATTTTGCGAAACACTATTTTAAAAACACGCCGAAGCTTTTCACGGCGAAGTGTTTCATCGGCGAATTGATTCATCGGTTTTACTCCCCATCGCAGCTAAGTTGGCTGTGAAGTTCCACTTCAAAAATAACTTTTCTTTCTGATAAAAAAATGATGATCACAAAATGATTTTTATTTCTGATCGAAAAATGTCAACTTTATTTCAGCTCTTTTCTATGCTGTTTCAAAAATTCCAACAAATTTTTACATACAAAATCTTATTTACTTTCCAGGTTTTCTTAAGCAATCTGGCTAGATCAAGAATGATCTAAGGACCAGAATAGATTTATTTTTTGACTTTTTTTAAAGTATTCGTTATCATCTTAATTTCACATTTTGTCAATGACTCTCGAACTTATGAACTTGAGGATGAGTCCATGCAGTCATTATAGGACAGAGATGTTTTGTGCATATCATCAATACAGTATATGATTTTCAGTTAGAAGCTTATAATTCAAGAAATCTTGCTTCAAAATTTACGTTATATGTATGGTTTACGTTTTAACTTCTAAGTTACGTTATAACTACTACGTTCTAATTACTAAGCTGCTCTGAGTTTTGTGTCACAACTTCGGTTTGGTTCCCAGGATTAACTTTAAGAAAGGTTTTTGTAGGTTCTTCAACAAACTTAGATGTTAATTTTTTTTTTATTTTATGAACTGAAAAACTGCATTCCTCTCAGAGATCGCTGATTTGTTTTAAAATTCCTTTTTCTCACTTTATTTTTATTATTATCGAACTCGATACTCCGACGATAAATCGACAGTCGTTATTCAAACTGCACTTTTTCGACTTGATCGATTTTCTCATCTATATTTTCATAACATCGCGATATGCACTTTAAGGATATTTTTAAGATCTTCCCGATAAAAATTTGTAAAATGATACACTACAACAGACTCCTGCTTACCAATTTAAACATTTTGATTTATCGCTACTAGCACTCACTGACACACAATATATTGTTAAGCTAAGTGTTTGCAGTAACCGCCGACTGTGATTCACCAAACAGATGACTAGCAGTTATATAGGCGACAAGTGTGCCGTGCGATATTATCAACATCCCAAACAAGGAGTCACGCACTGGGCCAACTCTGACGTTTCAATCGAAATGCAAGTGACAAAAACTATTTCGCCCCAGTTTTAATTTTCTAAGGCGGCCACATAACTAACTATTCCGACAGCGATTAAGTACATTGAGTTTCAATACAGAATGTTTCGTCGCTGCTGTCTGGCCATACCAGTTTCCTTTATCAGCTGTCTTTAAATTTGTAAAAAATTTCGAGCAGTTGAAAGAAATACTTTTGTGGAGCGTATTACTTAATTTATTTTTACATCATCAACAACTCTAACAACAACAGCAAAACTTGGGCCAGTTTTTACCATCGGTGACAGCACACTATTGTTGTTGTTTGTTTTTAATTTTTTCCTCGAAATGATTCAGTTTGCTTGAAATTTGACCGACTTAATCGTTATAACTTGTTACAACTTCTGTCATAACTAATTTTTACGATAGGAGTGGGTGGTCAATCAAGAGGGTGTTATGTGAAAAATTATTTATTTTGTGGAATGGCAGAAGGTTCAGTTTGTCAGAAACTGTTTCTGGAAAACTATCAATAATTACCATAAAAATATATATTATTTTTGTGTTTTTGATAAAGAAAAAAAAAAAGAAACATACAGCTGTGGAAAAATAAATAGCACACTTTCCATTCAACTCCAATCACAATAAGGTTAAAAGATCTAAAAAAATGCCTTTTACTTTTGCGCCTAACAATGAAAAAACTGTGTTAATCAGTAAATGCTTTTATGGTTTTAAAAGTATTCTCCTACATGATCAATATACTTTTTAGAAGGATCAACCCGTGGCAACTTACTGCAAGGTACCAATTCCTCGCCAATTAGTGAAATCCTGAATATATTCGTCAGATAAAGAACGGCGCTTCAAATGAAACATGGCAACTCTGTTCAAAAAGAACTGAGCGGATGTAACGTATTCTACTTAATGAGTCGTTTAAAGTCAAGTTAACTTCGCATCATACAGTGTGTCAAACATCCAGATACGAGAATATAAATTTATTACGAGTATAAAAAAATACAGCTTCTTTTAATGAAAAGTTCATTATACTACGAGGATTTTAATGTTAATCCAATAGGGATAACTTACATAACCCACAATTTTTATGCTTTTCATTGAATGTATATTTTGTATATCATTATAAATATAAATACATTACATGAATCATATGTATTTAAAACTTGAGAGTGTATATCTATATATTTATATCTATACTATTCGTAAAAGATTGAAATTAGATATGCTAACTTCAATCATTCGAGTAAAATGCTTCATGAAGGCTCAAAACTGTTTTGCAAGTCGATGCCAATATCCGATGATATGATTTCAAAAATGAATAAATCAATGTATGAACTAAACAATACTTCGAGAATTGACAAAACGGAGGAAGAGCCTAATATGGCTAAAGTATGTAATAGAATGGAACTCCGTTTTTTGTAAAAATTTTTTATTTTTAAAGTTGCATATTGAAAAAATTCTAAATAGTTATAGTCTCTAAAAATGTTCTCTAACGATCAAAATTCTCGTATAAAATGAAGTTTATTATTTTTTACAGATCTCAATATTATTTCAATAAATATGAAAACAAGAACTTTTATATATCTAATATTATTAACAGATCTCAATATTATTTGAAAAAAATGTATATAATTTGTTTTGTTTTTTCTAATATTATAAATATCTTAGAAAAAATTGCGATTTTGGCGATTTTTTTTTTGATTGGGCGATTTTGGGCGATATTTTTTTAAATCTCGCGCTTTTCTCAAAAAAGTTCTGGCAACACTGGTAGCAACACAAAACGCAACAACAAATCAAAGACAAAAGACCAACACAGAAACAACATAGAAGCTTTAAATGTAGTGGTGCCCATACCCGGTCATAACTCATGAGTGTTCTAAACATTTTAACCCAATAGGAAATGGATAATCGAAATATAATAATAATGGCAAGATGAAACCAAAATTCAAATAATACAAAGTTGTAACGCAAGCTACCAAAACATTTTTTTATTGTTATTTATAAATTTTAAGTGACCTTTCATTTTTATATTGAAAACAAATTTTAGCTTTAGGCTTAGTATGTTGACAACCATGGTATAATAATACATGGTAGCATTGACAACTGCTTATTTTCTCTTCAACAGGAAAATATAAACTGTCAAAAACAGCTTTTCGTGGAAATACATCAGCAGCTGCTGTGGTTGTTGTTTTTTTTCACTTCAACGTTTTCAACATTGCTTGTGTTTTCAATGGCGGATTGTGAGCGCTCTCTTTTTGAGTATATTTTTTGACAGTATATGATTTCCCAAGCAACTGTCAATGCTACCTTGTATTATTATACCATGGTTGACAACAAGACAACATGAAGTGGGCAACAACCAACAACAACAACAACGGCTCTGTATAGAGAAAATCACACAACAGACTAAACAGATTGTTTCGTTGGCCGCTACACCAACTCATCAGTAGTCTTGCATGTCTTTTCACTGTGATCCACTCAAGTTACTTAGGTCCTACTAATACTGCCAATATACCGAGAAAGTTACCCGAAAGCTTATTTGACAGAGAGAACGCTTTTACACTAGTAACTGAGTTTTTATCTACTTATGATGCACCCTATGACAAGGTTAATCTTGATCGTATTATACTTTTAGGCATAGCCTCATGTACATCTTCGAAATTCAATCACAGTGTTTTACTGCTATCAGAGCATGTTGACAGAGCATTCTTATTTATTACACTAGAAATGCCCGTATGGGATATTTGGTTTGATCGCCAAACCCGTGGCTGTGTTATTACCTCATTATCTTTACATTTGAACAAAACAAAGGCTTATAACTAAAAAATCGCGTCAGTACATCACAACAAGGGGATTCAGTAAAATTTTTTAAGTCCTGCTAAGTTGCTAAATTGTAAAAAAGAAACAAATTTGTTAAAATTAGCAAGTTAGCAGGACTTTACAAATGTAGTGAATACCCTTAACATAATACTGATTATTCGTTCAGATTAGGGATGTAACGGAGCTTCGAATTCGGTTCCGAAAAGTTGGAACTTCAGATTGATTTTATACCTCCGACTCCGACTTCGGTTCCGATAATTTTGAATCGGAGTTATAACGAAGATCGAAACGCATTGATTCGATCGATTTGATAGGGTTTGACGTATCTCACACACACAGTGTGTGTAAACGTAGAATAATTTTGATAACTTATAAACTCTCTGGCAGTACTGTTCCTCAACGTTAACGTTTGCTTATTTTCGTTTTATTTTTTCCGTTTTCCTTTTTGATCTATTTCGATTGAATCTAACACATCTTTCGTTTACTCCGATTTCAACTCCGACTCGGACTTTGGCTCCGGCTCCGATAAATCAAATTGAAAAACTCTGGTTTCGATTCCGGTTCCGCTAAATTCACCTCCGGAACAGCACTAGTTCAGATATATGCTGAAAAATGCATGCTGTTTTATTTTCTACTGAGTATTTCCACTGATGAGTGAAAGAGCTCACATACCACACATTTCTGATCATACTACACACATGTTTCCATGTCGATTGAGATCAGTGTTGTGACTGTAACGCAAAGTAATAAAATATGGTCTAGTAAAAACTTGTAATTTTTGTCGTGGAGGGGAAATGAGCTGCTCTCTCAATATCGCTCTATTTTTGAGTACGGGAACGCATTCAAGTAAAAAGTAGTGAAAACTTTTCAAAAACTTTGCAGGGGACAGACCTGCCCTGAGTAATTTTATGCTAGAAAATGTCAAATTTTCTAATGAAACTGTCGAAAGTCATCTAGCAATGCTAAATGTTGCCGAGGAGCAAGACTTAAAGGGCAGCCCTCGTATATTCATTATGTTATTCTTGGTAATCAAAAGTTGCTACAGGCTGCAACTTCAGCAAAATTGACCAAAATATGTGCAAAGTACAGAATTTTCCAGATGAGCACAAGAGTCGAGTTGAATGTGTCTTGCAATGCACGCAGAAAAGACAAAATACCGCGTGACAGCAAACAAACAGTCCCAGCGTCTTGGATAGCTCTCTTCGAGGTTGTTAAGGACCTTGTCTACCTCGACCTCGTCTAGTATACAGTATAGAGTCCATACAGCATAGTAATCCAACGATGTCGTCATTTAGATTAAACGAGAGATAACTCTTGCCAACAGGTATTTCTATTTAATTGCTTTATTTATATTTTCCTCAGAGACAGTCTACTAAATCAACATTCAACACTTGCAAATGTAAATTAAAATTACAAATAAATTTACAAACTTACTTAAATAACTAGTTGTATACGTTGTAAACTTTTTTACATACACACAATAATCATAACAATAAAAATAATTCTAGTAATGATGATATAATTATTATAAAAATACTAATTATAATAATGATGATAAAGTTAGAATTATATTTATTATAATAATAATTTATTTATTTTAATGCTAACTCGTTAATAATATAGATTTATTAGATTTTCTATTAATAATATTCTTAATCTTTTCGATTTTCACTAGATGGTATGATTTTTTGTTGTTGTTGCGATTGTTTTTGGAGTTGTTTTTCCTGCGTCTTCATGTTTTCCAATTCTATGTCTGAGCAGTTATCAGAATTTGATAGCGCCGAGTCCATAGAGGTCACCGTCATATTAACTTCCTTATCGCTTTCATGCAGCAGCGGTTTTTCCAGATTAGGTTTCTCATCGGGTTTTTCTTGAGTCGGTGCAACAAAACTATTGCTATTGATATCTTCGATGGCCTTGCGGAGCTCCTTAAGGCCGACGACACCAACGAGGCGTCCAATTTTGGTTGCGTAGGCATGATTAATGCCCACCATGGAGAACAGTGAATGCACCTTGAGTATAGATGTGCGTTCGACAAGTTGAAACGGCGATGGATCTATGTGTACATTGGCCTGTTCCAAATCAGCCGGTTTTTGCATCTCTTCCAATTCCCATTGTTTTTGATCCTCCGGCGACATGTCGATAACACGTTCGCGTAGCAATTGAACTTTTTTTTAAATACCCGGTGTACTCGGAGCACGCATTACTTCGCCAACGCTTGTTGCTGGTGATATAGAACCCGTTTCCGGATCTGGCTGAACATCTTGCAGCGTTGTAGACTTCTTGAAGATTGCCTCAAATGCGGAGCGGATACGATACTCAGTGCCGGTTATGGTGGTGTAGGGTGTAATGGTGGGATTATGCGGTGCTGGTCCGAAAGCCTTTAAATTAAATGAATTTGTCTTTTTTAAAATGGATTTGCGAGGTGTCAGGCTATTGTTAAATGATTCTTGGCGTTTTTTCGGTGGTAACATTTCGTCATTGGCAATTTGGCGTAAGCTAAGAATATCCGGGGCGGGCAACACTTCAAAACGCGATGGACGACGCATGCGCTGTTCCGCTTCAAGTTTTTTCTTTTCCTCTTCGCGAGCTCTTTCCTCGGCTTCCTTTTGCCATTTCTGTGCCACCTCCATGCGTTTCTCACGCCCCACATGTTTCTCGATTATTTTGATGAGCTCATAGCGCTGCACCGAGCCCAACAAGATCATGTTTTCTGGGGTATCCACTAGAGGCAGACTGCGTAGCGCTTTATTTGCTTTCAAGACCTCCTTAAGACGTTGATATGAGATGCCATGCCATATATACTTAACATCACGCACCATGAAATCCTCCACATAGATGCTGTACATGCCCGGACTCGACGGCAGCAGATCGGGTAGATAGGGCAATTTCTTAATCAAAATAATACTGTCGTACATCGAGGGCTGTAGCAGAGCCGCAATGGCATTGGCTATTAGGACGGCTATCATAACGGGCACTACATGGGTAATCTGACCGGTCATTTCGAATATGGTCACTGCCACAGAGACGGTATGCGTGACGGCTCCAGAAAAAGCAGCTGCCCCGACAACTGCATAGCCACCGGGCAAAATGGGTGAAAGACGACCGCCGTAGCGCACACCATTCGAAAACCACAGATGCATGCTTTCGCCGATTAGGCGACCCAAGCCGGCGCCTATTTTAAAAACTGGTATAAATATACCAGAAGGCACTGGTATGGTCGAAGCAATGATGGAGAAGAAGAACGTAAATAAAATATAGCAGATCAGGTTAATAAAAACATTCGTATAGCTTGTTATCCAGTGTGTAACAATAGCAGCTTGTTCCACAGTCAGATCTTCGCGTGACCAAGTAAAATTGCTGAACAGTTGTGTCACTTGCTCATGAGTGCTCAGTTCGCCTGCAATGAATTGGCCCGTTCCCAGCGGAAATGAAATGGTTGAAACGAGCAGAGCTAAAAAGCCCG
Organism: Pherbina coryleti; assembly: GCA_943735915.1. Lineage (NCBI taxonomy): Eukaryota > Metazoa > Arthropoda > Insecta > Diptera > Sciomyzidae > Pherbina > Pherbina coryleti. Next base: position 81,310,873 of record OX030952.1, on the reverse strand, counting down.
GATAGAGAAAACGATTCTTTTGCAGAAATTTATTCATTTTCTTATTGGATCTCATGAAAAGAACATAACGTCTGTGTACCCAGACATAAGATGCGCCACCCAGACCACAAACCACACCCATCAAGGCGAAGACAAACAGTTCCTGTGGGTCGAATGGAAACTCCGTCGTAAAGTTGGTGAGGAAAAATGCACGTACAGTGTCCGCATTTTGAAACCACACGGCCAATAAACGAAAAACCGTTGCCCCACAGACGGCAGCAAAGAAACCGCGCCAATAATTTCTTACCGCAAAATATGTTGTCGTTACCTCAATGCTAAAGAGCACACCTCCCACGGGTGCTGCAAAACATGCGCCCACACCAACTGCACAGGCGGCTGCCAGCATTTCTGAATTACGTGACTCATTTTCATAGATGCCTTGGAATGATGTGACAAGTTTACTTAATAATTGTGCTACAATACTTGTTCCTTTCCTAATGGCATACCACTACCCAAGGTTGCCGTCAAACCAACAACTTTGGCTACCAATGTTTTAAATGTGCTTTGGGCTATAGTAGAATAGCCAATTGAAATGTAGAACCCTATCTTCACGAATTAAACTTACGTTCTATAAATTACTAATCATGTTCGTTCTATTGTGTGCAGAACAAACCCGACGTTGAGCTGTTCTTTGTGTGAAAAGACTTTGGGAGCCTTCGAGAGAAATATCCTTCGTAAGATCTTCGATCCAATCTGCGTCAATTCGGTACTCGCCATTCGCAATTCGATGGATCCACGAGCTGTATGAGCTGTAATGCAACTACAAATTGAATTTTGTTCTTAAAACAAAGACCATTTCCCCCTAATTTTTTGATAAAACATGACCCGGAATCAAAAAATAACAGGAATTTTTCAATAATGAATGAACACGAAAAATGTTGATCAATCGGAAATAATTTTGCCGAGTATTTTTCAATGGGTCGCAATACTGGACAGTTCGGTGGATTATGAACTTTCTGTACAAAATATACCCTGTGACTTTCATACCCGTTTCTGACAATACGGTGACCCCTTTGCGCTAAATTATCGTTTGTGCTATTTTTCTCGAAATTTACTATTCGATGTAAATTTGTTCTACACCCCATAATGCAGGAAAAATTTCGAGTTTAGCTATATTAGTTAATTATCTAAGCATATGTAAAATTGGTTTTGATATATCAAGCTTAAGCACAGAAAACTAAAAGAAAAAAAACACCCTCCCGTAATTTTTGGTCTTTGACACATACGATAACTTCAGGCAAATGGATCTATGTATGTTACATTTAGTGTGTATGAATGTTTAGTTCATATACTCAATAAAGAATAAAGAAATATGCTTTATATTTTTTCACAGCTGTAAATCTAGACATCTGTTGAATACTGAGTACGTTATGCTCACCACGTTGCAGCATCACGTAAGGAGCTACCTACTACAACATCTCCTTACAACTTAAAATTGCAGCAACCAATGCTATTTCTATTCGTAAAATTTATTTTTTTTTCTTCTTTTTGTTGCGTGTTTATGGGGTCTGTTTAACGGCATTTGAGACAATCGTAAATGATTGCATGATCTGCAATTTGGGTGTGGAGCCTGAAGTAGCGTATTCGTTGGTGTTCGACTCGTAATGCTGCAAGTGGTCCGCTAAATTCGCATGACTTATTGTTGTTGTTGTTGTTGTTGTTGTTGTTGTTGTTGTTGTTGTTGTTGTTGTTTTTATTGTGGTTGTTGTTGTCTAGCATTGTATAATCGTTAATCTAGTTTCACAGCAAAAGTTTTGCTTTTGGTAATGCTGAGTTCCATATAAAATCGTTTGGACACATTACAGCATCATGAACTCAGGTTGCATCAAAGTGAGCGGCAATTTTATTACTTGTTGAAATGAATGAACTTATCCTGCAATTAAAATAAAGAATTTAATTAAAAAATAAATACATAAATGTTCCGATCAAAATTTTGAACATGTCAACTTAAAAAAAAAAAAATAAAATTTTTTGTACTTCATAGAAATAATGAAGTCAAGTCATTTTGATAAATTAGACCACATGAAATTGATAGATTAAAACTATTAATATACGAGCACCTTTATAATAAAATACATAAATTTTAAAATTTTGTCAAATGTTTTGTATATTTTACGACATTTAAATGAAATTAAAAGTACATTATTTTTATATATTAAACAGCACAAAAAATTGCCAAAATAAAAAAGTGCAACGGGTTTACAAGTAAGTTGAGCATAAAGAGACGATGCTCGAGAAATTGGAGCACCACTCTTAAGTTGGTGGTGCTCCAATTAAACAAATTAACATTTTTTGAATGATAGAAATTGTTCAGGGATAAATGTTAAGTATTTGAAGGGCTTTTATAATTAAGATGAATACTCTTTGGTTTTTTTTCTACATCGCCTTATCTTTTTCTTTATCCCCATATTTATCTGTACGCACATCTTTCCTTATCCTTATGCTTATCGTTATATTTTCTCCTACCTTATGTTTATCTTTATCGTTATCCTTATTCTTATGCTTATCCTTATCCTTATCCTTGTCCTTATCCTTATCCTTATCCTTATCCTTATCCTTATCCTTATCCTTATCCTTATCCTTATCCTTATCCTTATCCTTATCCTTATCCTTATCCTTATCCTTATCCTTATCCTTATCCTTATCCTTATCCTTATCCTTATCCTTATCCTTATCCTTATCCTTATCCTTATCCTTATCCTTATCCTTATCCTTATCCTCATACTTATCCTTATCCTTATCCATATCCTTATCCTTATCCATATCCTTATCCTTATCCTTATCCTTATCCTTATCCTTATCCTTATCCTTATCCTTATCCTTATCCTTATCCTTATCCTTATACTTATCCTTATCCTTATACTTATACTTATACTTATACTTATACTTATACTTATACTTAAACTTATACTTATACTTATACTTATACTTATACTTATACTTATACTTATACTTATACTTATACTTATACTTATACTTATACTTATACTTATACTTATACTTATACTTATACTTATACTTATACTTATACTTATACTTATACTTATACTTATACTTATACTTATACTTATACTTATACTTATACATATACTTATACTTATACTTATACTTATACTTATACTTATACTTATACTTATACTTATACTTATACTTATACTTATACTTATACTTATACTTATACTTATACTTATACTTATACTTATACTTATACTTAGCCTTATCCTTATCCTTAATATTATCCTTATCCTTATCCTTATCCTTATCCTTATTCTTATCCTTATCCTTATCCTTATCCCTATCTTTATCCTTATCCTTATCCTTATCCTTATCCTTATCCTTATCCTTATCCTTATCCTTATCCTTATCCTTATCCTTATACTTATACTTATACTTATACTTATACTTATACTTATACTTATACTTATACTTATACTTATACTTATACTTATACTTATACTTATACTTATACTTATACTTAGCCTTATCCTTATCCTTAATCTTATCCTTATCCTTATCCTTATCCTTATCCTTATCCTTATCCTTATCCTTATCCTTATCCTTATCCTTATCCTTATCCTTATCCTTATCCTTATCCTTGTCCTTATCCTTATCCTTATCCTTGTCCTCATCCTAATCCTTATCCTTGTCCTTATCCTTATCCTTATCCTTATCCTTATCCTTATCCTTATCCTTATCCTTATCCTTATCCTTATCCTTATCCTTATCCTTATCCTTATCCTTAAACTTATACTTATACTTATACTTATACTTATACTTATACTTATACTTATACTTATACTTATACTTATAGTTATACTTATACTTATACTTATACTTATACTTATACTTATACTTATACTTATACTTATACTTAGCCTTATCCTTATCCTTATCCTTAATCTTATCCTTATCCTTATCCTTATCCTTATCCTTATCCTTATCCTTATCCTTGTCCTTGTCCTTATCCTTATCCTTATCCTCATCCTAATCCTTATCCTTGTCCTTATCCTTATCCTTATCCTTATCCTTATCCTTATCCTTATTCTTATCCTTATCCTTATCCTTATCCTTATCCTTATCCTTATCCTTATCCTTATCCTTATCCTTATCCTCATCCTTATCCTTATCCTTATCCTTATCCTTATCCTTATCCTTATCCTTATCCTTATCCTTATCCTTATCCTTATCCTTATCCTTATCCTTATCCTTATCCTTATCCTTATCCTTATCCTTATCCTTATCCTTATCCTTATCCTTATCCTTATCCTTATCCTTATCCTTATCCTTATTCTTATCCTTATCCTTATCCTTATCCTTATCCTTATCCTTATCCTTATCCTTATCCTTATCCTTATCCTTATCCTTATCCTTATCCTTACCCTTATCCTGATCCTTATCCTTATTCTTATCCTTATTCTTATCCTTATCCTTATCCTTATCCTTATCCTCATCCTTATCCTTATCCTTATCCTTATCCTTATCCTTATCCTTATCCTTATCCTTATCCTTATCCTTATCCTTATCCTTATCCTTATCCTTATCCTTATCCTTATCCTTATCCTTATCCTTATCCTTATCCTTATCCTTATCCTTATCCTTATCCTTATCCTTATCTTTATCCTTATCCTTATCCTTATCCTTATTCTTATCCTTATCCTTATCCTTATCCTTATCCTTATCCTTATCCTTATCCTTATCCTTATCCTTATCCTTACCCTTATCCTGATCCTTATCCTTATTCTTATCCTTATCCTTATCCTTATCCTTATTCTTATCCTTATTCTTACGCACTTCTCTTTCCTTTTCCTTTATCCTATTCTTATTATCCACCTTATCTTTGTTCAAACCTTTGTAAATTTCCTTTCTACATCCTGTCCTTATTATTGACTTTATCCTTGTCTTAATTGCTTTCCGAATATCTAACATGTTACGATTTTGTTTTTATTTGTTGTTGTTTTTTCAATTAAGTTTAGGTTTGAGTTTAAGTTTAAGTTTAAGTTTAAGTTTAAGTTTAAGTTTAAGTTTAAGTTTAAGTTAAGTTTAAGTTTAAGTTTAAGTTTAAGTTTAAGTTTAAGTTTGAGTTTAGTTTAGTTTAGTTTAATTAAGTCAAGACTACAATTTGGAAAATATAGAATTTTGTACATAATCTGCACGTATCTTCTTTATAATCCAATAGAAATCTGAGAAACAACCAAACAATTGTTCGTTTGATTCAAAAAAACAGATTCTACATCTCTCGCTCATACATTCGTTGTTTACATTAGAAATCATGGTCTTTAATTCTTTTTTAGGCTTAAATGAAATCGGAGTAATAGATGAAATGAAAAGCGCGTAGAATTTCCAGTAAAATTTTTATTAAAACCCTTTTCAAATGCATTCTTTTTATTGAAACTTTGCAACGTGATTAATTAATAAATTTAATATTTATTAAAAAGATGAAGAAATATTCAAACCACATGAGACACGTCAAATTATGCAACCTTTAAGAAATCACATCGACATTTTAGATGTCCAAATTTAGCAGTTGCATCTACAACTCAAATAAAATTCCAGATAAATTAAGCGACATATTCTAAGCGTCTCAATTTATTAACTGACGTTCGCGACCAGTGACAATCGCGTAATGTAGACATGAAATGTAACAACTGCTAAATAAATGTTTGACTTATTAAATGAAATCACAAATCAATTAGCCAAAAGTAGAGTGACACTGCCAAATGATACAACCCACTCCCCCTAATCTTCCTAAAGTAGCAATTTGTGCAAGCGTAATGCTAGGTGTAAGCCAGTTGACAGAGTTAAAATGTTATCAAAACGTATTAATACCTATGCTATATAATACAAAATTACCGCAAAATAAAAACACTGAACACTAATTTCGTATTTGAAGCACGTGCCAACGACGACGAAACGTAATGTAACGCAATGCAACACAACGGAAAACGCAGCACGCAGCAAGAGCGAAATAATTCTCTTGCAACACAAACTCAGAAAGCTCAACTGTGGCTGCATTAAAATATGATAGCCGCGAAACGTTATGAAAAGGAAACCAATACCAAAAACAATTCCTAGAATGCTCTGTCCTGAATAACAGTGGAAAAAACTGAAATATATTTGGTGTGGTGGGTGTGCCTGTGCTTTGGGGTGGATTGCAATTTAGAATCGATTTTAATTGGATTGCATTACTTAATTAATTTCCATTTAGAGAAATAGTGCCACTGAATAGCAAAGGCAACGCCTAACTAGGACCCGTTTTGAGTCACATGCTCAGCTTGGTCAGCATCTGCTAACGGCTCCACGTCTTTGAAAATTCTAAATTTTTGAATTTTTTTTTTCAATTTTCAAATCGTAATTGACCGATTATACCAAACAAACACTAAATTTTAAGGTAACTGAGCCTTATATAATTTTTTATTACAAAGTTTTCAGATCGGCCCAGTAGTTCAGATACTAGCGATGTTTATAAGTAAAAAAAAATTTTTTTAACGAAAATTGGGGTCAAAAATTTACATATCGTCCTGAGAGAAATATTAACACACATTAAATTTGTTTTGGCGTCCGTGGCGTAGTTGGTTAAAGTGCGTGGCCGCTATGTCAACGAACTTTGGAGACCCAGGTTCGAACCCCAGCAGCGACAGAAAATTATTTGAATTAAAATAATTTTTCTGTACGGCCGCCACCTCTCTGCAGACAATGGCAAACCAGAGAGAGTAATCAAAATGCATTGTAAAGCTTCTTGAGAACAAGAACATTTCGTTCATCGCCGTTCGGAGTCGGCGTTATACCTGTAGGTCCGGTTCTCGGTCAATTGTGTACAAACTTAATAACACGCACAACACAATTGATCATAAGAAGCTAGGTCAAAGTCCTTTCAAGGGCTGAAATGGTCAGTTATTTATTATTTTAGTTATTTATTTTTTTTTTTTTTTAAATTTGTTTCAGTTTTTGTACATTAGTTTTGAACTTTTACAAAAAAACATGCTACTTTTGATAAAAATCCATACTAAAATGATGAAGAATTGAATTTTTTTAGTGGAAGGCTTAAATTTAGCTTTTTTAAAAAGTATAACGATTTTTCTTTATTTTTTTTTCAAATAAGCCGAAATTCAACATTTGATATCTATAAATATTAAAATCTAATGGTGTCCGTATATTACTCCATCACTTCTGAAACCATTGGTGTAGTTTAAACATGGTTTGGGTTTTAAACTTATTTGTACAACACCGGTTGAGCGGTTTTCGAGATATTGCAAAAATAAATGACTTCCCTCCGCCCATACGATTTCTCATATAAAATCGCTAAAAATCAATCGTTCGTAATTTTTTACAGGAATATAGGTAGAGTAAAAATTGGCCACACCCCCTTTAACGCTCACAAATCATTAAAAATGTTATATTTAAGACGGTTTTGGTCATATTAGACAAAAATTTGGTCTAATTCGAAAATCTTTATATAAATAGGCGTAGGCAGAACAGTTAAGAACCATTTTCTCCCGTGTTTTTCAACCGATTTTAATAATTTTTTTTTTAAATCAATGAAAGTAGGGGAAAGAGTGCAACGAATAAATATGGTGGGCGTAGCACATCCCATACAACCCAAATTTGCGATATCGAATAGCTTTAGAGTTAAAGGTCACACAGCCTCGGAAATCGGTATTCGACTGGTTCCATTTTATGAGCGTTAAAAGAGGGGCGTGGCCCAAACTATCGTTATAACTTTAAAACTATAAGTTAAAAATCAATGAAACTAGGCAGGAACTTCCTATTTAGTCATGTTCTTGGATTGGAAAAATTGAACGAGCATTAGACAAGGGGGCGTGACACCACCCATACAATTCAAAGTTTTTATATCGAATAGCTTTGGAAGTAAGTGCCGTATAACAATGAAATTCAATATGGAGTTGCCACTTGGTGATATCCATCTACTAGAAAACCGTGACGGGCGTTGGACAAGGGGGTGTGACTCTGCCCATATATACCAAATTTTTGATATCAAATAGCTTAGGAAGTAAAAGTCACAGAACATTGAAACTCAGAATAGAGTTAATGCTTGATGATGTCCTTCTACTAGAAAACTAGGGCAGAAATTTGACAAGGGAGTGTGGCTCCGCCCATACAAGCACAGAACATGTAAACTCAGAATGGAGTTACTATTTTGTGATTCCTGCCGGTGGTGCGTATGGTACGGTATGAGTTAGATTATATTTTCACATGAGTGAAGAAAAAAAAAAAATGGTTTCAATAAAAAAAAAAAAAAATCAATTTTTAAATGGTCGAATTCCGACCAAAGGCGACACTAGTCATTATAATTCCTGAATTGTACATGTTTAGATAGTGAACTTAGATAGGTGATATGGGTCCAAATGGCGGTCACTATATCTTATATATTAATACGCAAACATCGAATGTCGGCGTACACTTTTTTAAATTTATAAATAAAGGGAATGAAACTTATATCATTCGGCCACAGATGTGCCGAAAAACAAAAATACAAAAACTACTAAGAAATAACCTTCGACTGGGCCGAAGTTAAAATACCCCCACGGCCGAATCAAAGTTTATTCTAAGTCTTAAGCAGTCAACAAAATGTTTATTTGTCAAAACATTTTCGTCATAGATTTAATAGAAAATATACGCTTTTGTTTTTTGATAAATTCACTTCTTATGGGAGGTTGACGTGGTTTTCACTTGATTTCATTGAATTTCATACACAGAGTACATGTTATATATCAAAGTTCATATGCAAAATTTAAATTCCATGTATAGATTTTTGTGGAATTTAAACAGATTTCATATTTTTGATAAAGTCACTTTGTATGGGAGGTAGGCGTGGTTTTCATAAGATTTGGTTTATTTTCAAACTTGAGTTTTATTTTTTAGATACAAGCTTATATATCGAAAAAATTACGGCTGTAATCGTAAAAGGCATACGGACAGACAAACAGATAGACGGACATGGCTAAATCAAATCGGGTGGTGATACTGATCAAGAATATATATATTTTTTTATGGGCGTTAAAAACGGAGTGACAATATTAATATGCCCCTTTTACGTTTTTTAAACGTGGGGGTATAAAAATAAATGTATGCATTCTATTACCCATGGCTGTAATTTGAATCTCTCTCTCTTTCAAGTTTTGCAAAAACTTGTTGATGCTCTCTCTTTCACTTTCTCTTCGTTATCGCATTCCACATTATTTTGCCAAACAAAAAATTGGAGATGAGTGGCATTGCAAAATTTTTGGAGAAACGACACCAAAGAGACGGGTAAAAATGCAGCAAAATACATATGATATAAATAAAAAAAAAATGAATGGCGTCATAAGGCCTATTAGGAAACCCCTTAAAGTAAAAAACAAAATTAATTAAAATTAAAATAAGGACAAGTATTGAGACATAGCTTTTGTTAAGCATTATGATAATGATTAGGCAAGGGATGAGAGCAAGGATTTTGACAAAGATTGGGGCCAGAAAAATCAGTTAACGAGTAGGATAAAAATTTGAACGCGGATTAGAGTAAAGAATTGGACAAGGGTTAGGACAAGAATTGGAAAGATGACTTCGACAAGGACTGAGACATGGGTAAGGACAAGAATTTGGCATACCTAAAACAATATTTCGAATAAGATTGGGAAAAGTATGAGGATAAGAAATGGGACAAGGAATAGAACTAGAATTTGAACACACTAAGAACAAAATTTATAACAAAGATTTAGAAAAGAAGTGGTAGCAGGATTAAGAAAGGATTTGAACAAGGTTAAGGTCAGAATTTGGACATGGATTAAAACATGAGTTTGGATAGGAAGAAGGGAAATTATTAGAAAAAAATATAGAATAAGGATAAGTATGAAGACAAGTTTGGAAGCAAATGAAAGGATAGATACAAGGATAAAGATACACTGTCACATCAAAATCTGCGGATGTGTCTACGATACAGCCTACTTATATTTTTAAATTTTTCGAGCGTTTTTCAATAAAAATAAAAAGAAAACAAGAGAAAAATCCATTTTGATATGGTCGACTTTCGACCACAGGCAATACTAGCATATATAAAGGGTGCACCAAATAAAAGTTTTTTTTTCTTTTTTAAATGCAATAAAATTAACAAAATTAAATTTTTTCCATGCATATTGGCTTTATTGGCTTCGCAGTAGCGCATTCTGTCACTCCAATTTTCCAAGACCTTGTTGATGGTTTCGGGCTGTAGCCCACGGATTGCTTGGATGATATTAGCCTTAAGTGCTTGAATCGTTTTCGGATTGTTGGCATAACATCGGTCCTTCATGGTTCCCCACAAAAAAAAAAAAGGGCCAAAGGGGTAAATCGCAGCTCCGAGGCGGCCAATTGACATCGCCAAGACTGCCGATAACGCGATTTGAGAATTTGGTGCGCAAAAGATCGACTGTGGCATGGTGCGCCATCCTGCATGAACCAGAGGTCCTCCAAGTTCATGTCTTTAATTTCACTAAGAAAAAAGTCGTTTAACATGGCTCTGTAACGCCCACCGTTGACCGAAACGTTGTTCCCAGCCTCATTTTCGGGAACAACGCCCAGCCTCATTTTCACAGCCTCATTTTGAAAATGGTCCAATGATACCACCACTCTACAATCCGCATCAAACTGTCACTCTCTGTGGATGCATCGGCTTCTTGACAATAACGTGCGGGTTTTTCCGAGCCCCAGATACAGCAGGGGTATAGCAGGTACAGCAGGCGCGGTGGGTGCTTTATTTCCGCGAAAACTTATTTTCAAATAAAGCACTGTTTGGGCTGCAAAGCACTCACTTTGGAAATAAGTTTCCAATATTTCCCAACGTTTTTCAAGCTTAAAGCGACTCATTTCTTTTTCGCGGAGGAATAACACTGATTTTATGTTAAGATTTCGAGAGGGAAACAGCTGTCAATGTTAAAATAATCTATGATCTAAAAATAAACCACTAGATGGCCCACCCTGTAAATGTTGCAACGCCCATCTATATACAGGGTTTTCCAATAAGAGGTGTTATTGTGAATCGCCCGCTATTGTGAATCGCTCACTTTTAAAGCTTTTATTCTTTGACATTTGACAAGTAGAAACTACGCCATTACTAAAAATGGAACGATACACGCTTTAACAACGCATTGAAATTATTAAAATTCACTACAAAAATGGTGAAAATCTTGCAGTCACAACGAAACCATTGATCTTTTGCAAGAAAAGTTTCCAGACCGTGTTATCTCTCGAAGAGGTGATCACAATTGGCCACCGAAATCTTGTGATTTAACACCTTACGACTTCTTCCTTTGGGTCCACGTGAAAGATAAGGTCTACGCCAACAGCCCAGCATCGATTGGAGACCTCAAAGATGGAATTCGTGAGGCTATCGATGACATAGGGCAGCCACTTTGCGATTTGGTTATGGAAAATTTCATGAAAAGGATATTGTCCTGTAAGCGTGGTCGTGGTGGCCATTTGGCTGATGTTGTTTTTCATTATTAACGGCATACCTTCCTCTTTATTATGAAATAAACATCCGACCATTTATCTCAAAAAATGGCATTTTTCTTTGAATATCAAAATAACACTTCTTATTGGAAAACCCTGTATATAAAGAGCCAAAGTGTGACGACTGACCTTAAAACTATTGGGCCGATTGGGCTGAAATTTTTTTGCAGTCGATTCCTTTCGAATACAAGATGGTTTTGGAAAAAATGCTACCACGCCTTTTTTACCGCCCACAATTCAAAAAAACTGTTATATTTCAGACGCTTTCGATCTTTTATTTCTTTTTTCTATTTTTCAGTGTTAAATTCACCTCTTCGGAGTTACTTGTTCGAATGTAAAGAAATATACATTCATTGATTCATTCGTTCATTCATTCATACGTTCATTTAGTGAGTATTGTTTATTTTTCTTTTTGCGTTTAACTTTTTAACACTTTTTAAATGGTTTGTCCTATTTTTCAGTGCAATATATCATTAAATTGATCTCTTCGGAGTTATTCATTCATTCCTTCATTCATACAGTTATTTCGTGACTGTATTGATTATTTTTTCTTTTTGCATTGTGCGAGCCACAGTAACGCATGACCATCTACAGTTAGTAATTTATAAAAAAGAAGAGTTGGCTGTGTCGTGGACACACCCGTAGATTTTGACGTGACGAAGTTTCTTGTTTGTTGTTAGTGTTGGTGTTGTTTTTGTTGTTGTTGTTGTTGTTGTTGTTGTTGTTGTTGGTGTTGTTGATGTTGATGTTGATGTTGATGTTGATGTTGATGTTGATGTTGATGTTGATGTTGATGTTGATGTTGATGTTGATGTTGATGTTGATGTTGATGTTGATGTTGATGTAGATGTTGATGTTGATGATGATGTTGATGTTGATGATGATGTTGATGTTGATGTTGATGTAGATGTTGATGTTGATGTTGATGTTGATGTTGATGTTGATGTTGATGTTGATGTTGATGTTGATGTTGATGTTGATGTTGATGTTGATGTTGATGTTGATGTTGATGTTAATGATGATGTTGATGTAGATGTTAATGTTGATGATGATGTTGATGTTGATGTTGATGTTGATGTTGATGTTGATGTTGATGTTGATGTTGATGTTGATGTTGATGTTGATGTTGATGTTGATGTTGATGTTGATGTTGATGTTGATGTTGATGTTGATGTTGATGTTGATGTTGATGTTGATGTTGATGTTGATGTTGATGTTGATGTTGATGTTGATGTTGATGTTGATGTTGATGTTGATGTTGATGTTGATGTTGATGTTGATGTTGATGTTGATGTTGATGTTGATGTTGATGTTGATGTTGCTGTTGATGTTGATGTTGATGTTGATGTTGATGTTGATGTTGATGTTGATGTTGATGTTGATGTTGATGTTGATGTTGATGTTGATGTTGATGTTGATGTTGATGTTAATGGTTATATTTATGTTGATGTTGATGTTGATATTGATGTTTATGTTAATATTGATATTGATGTTGATGTTGATCTCGATGTTGATGTTGATGTTAATGTTAATGTTGATGTTGATGTTGATGTTGATTTTAATGGTTATGTTGATGTTGATGTTGATGTTGGTGTTGGTGTTGGTATTGGTGTTGGTGTTGGTGTTGGTGTTGGTGTTGGTGTTGGTGTTGGTGTTGGTTTTGGTGTTGGTGTTGGTGTTGGTTTTGGTGTTGGTGTTGGTGTTGGTGTTGCTGTTGCTGTTGGTGTTGGTGTTGGTGTTAGTGTTGGTGTTGGTGTTGGTGTTGGTGTTGGTGTTGGTGTTGGTGTTGGTGTTGGTGTTGGTGTTGGTGTTGGTGTTGGTGTTGGTGTTGGTGTTGGTGTTGGTGTTAGTGTTGGTTTTGGTGTTGGTGTTGGTGTTGGTGTTGGTGTTGGTGTTGGTGTTGGTGTTGGTGTTGGTGTTGGTGTTGGTATTGGTCTTGGAGTTGTTGTTGGATTTGGAGTTGGTGCTTTTCGTTTAGCTTTTTTTTTTGCTTCCCCATTGGTTGTGCTCTAATTTCAATTAATCCAGCAAAAGTGATGCATATGCGTCACATTAGGCGGTTCCCTAAGGGTTTTTGACACGCCGTCAAATTTTTTTTTTATTTTTGTCATATGCCCGAAGACCTCACCTTTGTTTTCGTTTCTTAAAATTTACCGTTGCACCAGTAGTCACAGAGTTAAAAATCCATGCAACGTTTTTTCATGGCTTTAGCATTTTTACTGCATTATGTGATTGCATCCCTGAAATCATGACAGCAAAATTTTTTTTGTAATTTAGTTGTGAAGCGTAATAACACATCCCTGCTGTCGTTAAACAAAATTTACTGTAGCACTCCTCCTGAGTGAGTAATAATTCCATGCAACGATATTACATTTCTGTTACATAAGCTGCTATATTCTAGACCTGACGACGCCGGAATTTTTTTTTTATTTTTGTCGTAAAGCCATGTATAAAAACTTTATTTTCCTTTTTAAACTTTTATCGTAGGTTATATACTCATTGAGTAAAAATTCAATGTAACGCCGCTGCATGAATGTTGCGTTATCGATCTTTGAGCGGCTCGCTCAGCGTCCCCATGATGTCAGAAATGTTTTGTCTAATTTTGTTGTGAGTGCTTCCAGTAGGCCTTTATTGGCGTATCGTATTTTTAATCCTAGCGCTAATACTCAGCGAGTAATAATTCCATGTAACAAATTTTCAGTTGCGTTGCTTACACTCTGAAGTGTAAGCTCCCACTACCTCCCTTTGCCGTATTAAATTTTTTTTTTATTTTTTTAATATAGCCAAAGAATTAACCTTTACGGTCATACTATTGTTTTAATCATAGCTCTTATACCCAGCGAGTAACAATTCAATGAAACGCAGATGAATTTTTAAAAAATTAATTTTTCAACTTTTTTCGAAACTAGAGCAGTATAACGTAACTTCGTCACGTCAAAAAGTTATATAAATAATTGTAATGAAATTCCAAATTAAAGTGTGTTTCGTTTTTTCTTGGGCCCTGCTAACAATAATCTTTTGCAAGAGGCCTTTTCGCTAACCGAATCCGACCCCGGTTGTTGCTGATATTTTATTAAAAAGCCGCCTTAGGTCTAGACGGAGTCAATTACAGGCATGCTGTTGTTGTTGCCTAGCACCACCCACTCGACTGATTCATCAACACCATTTTATATGGCACACTTTTTTGCATGCTTAGAAAGCAGCCAGAGGCATAATTAAGGGCAGCGGCTACTTGTTATGCGGCACATCAGTGCTTTTTGGCCAACTGCATAAATTTGCAATGTTTTTGTTGATATTATTTTATGTGTAATTGAATCGATTGTTTGTGATATAAAAGCATTTGTTGTCACATTGTTGAGCATCACAACAGTTTTGGCCACTTTGCGAATAAGCAGCCGCTTCATTTTTTCTCCCAACAACCACTCCCCAGCCCCACATTTTACAACAACAAGCACTACTATGGCCAAATTAATGGTATGCTATTTCTTTTTATTATTTAAGAGATTTATTAACATAAATTCTTACTATTTTGTAGATTCTTGCTGTTCTTGCTCTGGCTGCTTTGGCTCAGGCCGGTTTAATACCTGCCACTGGTGCATATGTTGCTCCCTATGCCTCCACCTATCATGCGCATCACATCGATCATGCCGTAGCCTATCCCGTTGCACCCGCACCTCTAGCTGTCGCTGCTCCCAGCAAGGTTGCCTTCGCCACCCCAGCCATCGCCAGTGCGCCAATAGCTTTTGCTGCTCCTGCACACGTGAGCTTTGCTGCTCATGCTCACGCACCTGTGGCTTTTGCGGCACCCGCAAGAGTTCCATACGCTGCGCATGCGCCCGGTTTTGCTGGTTATTATCCGTTTGCTGCTCCAGCTCCGTACTACTTATGAGTTATCACTTAACATTGAAACATTGTAAAACTGTTAATTTTAAGCGAGAACCAGTTGAATTAAAAAAAAACCAAATGGCCCCATCTAAACTTGTTCCTGCATTCCCTTTTAATTTATAATTCGAATAAAAAACCATAGCATTTAGTTCAAACATTCTTTATTTCTTAATATTTCTGTGCTTTGACATGGCTGACACGTTGAAATAGCGGAACATGCTCAAATGGGGTATGAGACATGGGCACCGAGTCGTAAGTTATATGCGCCAGTTTGGTTAAAGGTGCGACAATGGTGTAGCCTGGATGTGCATGCAGTATGGTTGTTGTTGCAACTGGGTAGCTAGGTATGCTGCCATAATGGTACTCAATCACTGCAGTCTCTCCGAGTACGAAACTACCCAGCAGACAACAACTTAAAATCTGGAACATCAAAGGAAAAGCCGCATTTTAAATAAAGTTAAACTTGAGCCTCGCTACTACTTACCAATTTCCACATTTCTGAATCTTGAAGACCTTGACTGCAATCTCTGCACTGTTGCGCCGTTCTAGAATCCTCTAGCGTTTTATATGCTCTGCTAAGCCATTTTTGTATTTCATTTGTGAAGTTCGCTTATTTCCTAGAGTTTATTTGCCAATCTTTGCTTGCATTCTTGGTTCCTTCAATCCTGTCTGACTAAGAGTAACCAGTTTTCTTGTCTGTTCATTACTCTTGAACTTGTTTTTTTTTTTTCCAACACCCTGCAATGCAGCATTTAGTATATCATTTTATTCAAACCACTGTTGAAACTAGTTTTCAAGTTCAAGTTTAAGTTTTAATTCCTTTTTCGGTTGCACTTAAACGTGAGCTGCTCGTGTATCACTGAATGTCTGTAAGATTATTTGGAAAAGTTGCAGTAGTCAAAACAAAAATAAAAATGTATAAAAAAAAAAAATTAAATAAAAGAAGACTTACAGAACTTCTGAAAAAGATTTAACGGATTTTAAGTCAAATATACCTCCTTCAACGCTTGTTGTCTTATCTTTACTTTGACTGGTTAAAGACCACGGTTTGCACTTTTGAACAAGGCTTCGAAATTTTGACTCTTACAAAAAATATAACCTTCTCGTCACGTTCTGTGACTACAAACTCAGGCCTATAAAAAACAAAAACACGATTTGGCTATCTTAGCCCAAGAACGAACTTTATTCACACTTCTTAACATTAATTTTGTTGTGTTATCTAAAGGGTGGTTAAATTTTAAGGGCCGATGTTGATTTTGAATAAAACACAAATAATTAAGGAAATTATTGCCATTTCTTTTTATTATGATAATATTGGTATGGTTCAATTATGTATGGAACAAAATATCGGCCGCGACCTCGGCGGCACACCTCCATCCGATGGTCCAAATTTTCGATGACGCTGAGGCATCTCTTGAATTGTTACTGGCTTATCGACGTACACCATTTCTTTCAAATAACCCCAAAGAAAGAAGTCCAACGGTGTCAAATCACATGATCTTGGCGGCCAATTGACATCGGCACCACGTGAGATAACACGGCCATTGAATTTGTCGCGCTAAGAGCCATTGTTTTGTTAGCTGTGTGGCAAGTGGCACCGTCCTTTTAAAACCGCATATCGTCCACATCCATATCTTACAATTCGGGCATAAAAAGTTCGTTATCATCTCACAATAGCGAACACCATTCACAGTAGCTGCCTGACCGGCCTCATTTTGGAAAAAATACGGCCCGATGATGCCGCCAGCCCATAAACCGCACCAAACAGTCACTCTTTGTGGGTGCATTGGTTTTTCGACAATCACTCTTGGATTATCATTCGGCCAAATGCGGCAATTCTGCTTATTGAGGAATCCACTGAGGTGAAAATGTGCCTCATCACTGATGATGATTTTCTTCGAAAATTTATCATCCACTGTTGCCATTTCTTGCCACCATTCTGACCATTGACGACGCTTGAAATGGTTAAGAGGCTTTAGTTCTTGAGTCAATTGCACCTTGTAAGCCTTTAAATGCAAGTCTTTATGCATAATGTTCATCAACGTTGAGCGTGAGCGGTGCAATTGTTGGGCACGACGACGAGTTGAGGTGGACTGCTCTTCAGCAACACTATCGCGAACAGCAGCAATATTTTCTGCAGTACGAGCTGTACGAGCATGCACTGGTGTTTTCACATCTCCTTCAGACCTGGATTGTTCAAATTTTTTCACGATTTTTCCGATTGTACGCACATTTGGACGATTAAATTGACGAAAAAAAATTACGAAGTTACGATATGCATATTGATTTGAAAGCCCATTTTCATAATAAGCCTGAATAACTTTAACGCGTCGCTCGACTGTGTATCTTTCCATGGTTCAAATTGAGTTAGTCTGAAATTGAGAAATGTTAAATGAAATGCAGACAGCAACGGCCCTTAAAATTTAACCACCCTATACAAATTACCTCAACAAGCAAGAAAAATATTTTTCTCCAAGATTGGAAAAAAATTGTTCAACCTCCACTTGATGTTAATTTGTGAACTTTTGTCAAACAAAGTGAATTGCAACAAAATAATAAAGTTATTAAGAAAGTAGAGCAAATTATTTCAATAAATAAATAAATTCAAATAATGAAATAATAAAAGGTAAGATGAGAAAGAGAGTAAAGTGCGAAGTGCAGCAAATAGTAGTTTTCCTACCAGATAGGCATGCAGGGGGAGTACTAGAAGCAGCTGGAAATTCTACTGTAGCAGAAGGAGCTACATTGCTTACAGAGAGGGATGTGATAGGAGCGATAGAAGTGCCAGGAGAAATGCAGCGCAGAAGAAAATGTATACAGCTCAGAAGAAGTGGAATGTAATGAAGAAATACGCCCGCAAGTGACTTTAAGAAGTGATTTAATGAATTGGGCCGTTGTAAATAACGTTTCAAATGAGGCAACAAATGTTGAAATATTAGTGCGCCATGGCAATTCACTTGCACTAGATGCAAGAACATTGAAACTGAATATATATACCTGAATACACATTAAGGTGGGTCACCAAAAAAAATATCAAAAGACCGCCCCTCATTTGAAAGCTTATGTTAAGGGGCTTTTAGTAGCATACAAATTTTTTTTTTAGTTGGACCCGAAATCTGCCCCAAATGGTCTTTTTTGCATAACTTCATCAGTTTTTATCCGATCGTAAGCAACGGCTGGAGCAATTTTGTTGGCATTTAGTATAAAGATTCTCCTGACTCAAGATTAAAAGATAGGCTATGAGAAGTTTCAAAAACTTTCGATAGAGGGCGCTTCAAGTAATAAAATATATATGACTCCATAGTGCCTGATCGACTGGATCGATTTTAAAGAAACTTTGTATTAAAAACGAAACCAAATGAAGCTGAACCGAAGACTAACGAACAAACACGGAGATGAACGAAGGCAAACGAAGATGAACCGAAAGCTTAATCCTAAAAACGAAGCCAAACTTGACCGAAAATTAAATTCGCTCTAACTTTTTTCCTACGAATGAAATCAAAAAGTTTCTTCACAAAAGTTTAATGATTTTTTGCGAACTTTTATTTTCTTAAAAACAAAAATGGAAGTTTTGGGGCTACTGAGGAAATAAGACGAAAAGTTGAAATATCTGGTCAAAGATGGAATCGGAGGTAAAAATGTTGTTAAAACGAATTATAGTCCTTGTTTAGATCTATCCAACGACATCCTTTTTTTTCGATCGGATAAAAACTGATGAAGTTATGCAAAAAAGACCATTTGGGGCAGATTTCGGGTCCACCTAAAAAAAAATTTGTAAAAATAAAAAAATAAATAACTGGCCATTTCAGCCCTTGAAAGGACTTTGACCTAGCTTCTTATGATCAATTGTGTTGTGCGTGTTATTAAGTTTGTACACAATTGACCGAGAAATGGACCTACAGGCTTAACGCCGACTCCGAACGGCGATGAACGGAATGTTCTTATTCTCAAGAAGCTTTACATGGCATTTTTATTACTCTCTGAGGTTTGCCATTGTCTGCAGAGAGGTGGCGGCCGTACAGAAAAATTATTTTAATTCAAATAATTTTCTGTCGCTGCTGGGGTTCGAACCTGGGTCTCCAGGTTCTTTGACATAGCGGCCACGCACTTTAACCAACTACGCCACGGACGCCACAAAAAAAAATTTGTATGCTACTAAAATCCCCTTAACATAAGCTTTCAAATGAGGGGCGGTCTTTTGAAATATTTTTTTTTCCATATGGGGTGACCCACCTTAATACACATATTTATTTTATTTTATTTTTCAAATAAAAAAAAAAAATTTATGAATTTATAAAAGTGTGTAATATTCTTAGGTTTAAAATTATTTTCAATGATTGAAATAAAAAAAAATAATTGGAAAAGCTATTTCTTTTTTCATTTTGGGTTGGAGATTGCTTTGAGAAAGAGCTTGGAGATCAAGTAGAGATTAAGCATTATCTCAGCTGGAGATTGAAGGTTCATTTCCCCTAATGGCTTGGAGCTCTAGTGGAGGTCAAGTGGAGATCCAGCACTAGAGATTGGAGAAACGAACTGGATCTCGACTTGAGGTCAAGCCAATCTCCAAGGTTAATGTTTATTGGGACAGAGAACGGCACCTACATTTTTTTTGCCTCAGCTGATTTCCGTTCTTAGAAACACAACTGGGGTTTGTTTTACCCACTGCGAATTATTTTCTAATTGAAAACATGGTCTGCGTTTGCTTAGAATCGAAGTCGGTACACAAAGATCGTTGCCATAAATGGTCAACATATATCAATTCATTCAGCCGTCGCCGCCATAATTTTAAGTCCTATGTTTGCTTTTTTCCTACTAAAAATAAAAATGAAATATTCTACATAAAGAATCCATATAAAACAAAAACGAAACATTACAGTCTATACAGTCTATAGGTCTTTCACATCAAATTCAACCTTTTTGTGTAACAACGTTACGCCTTACCGTGGATTGTTTTAAAAAGTTATGGGAGGCTTTTTAGCAAAACTGAAACTGTGTTGCATGGAATCCCTCAATTTCGAAATTTTCGATCACTTTTTTTGCATAGTTGTTGCTATATTTCGTCGATGGAACCTCAATGTTCACTTTGGGAGTTTTTTTTATTTGTTTTTTTTTTTTTTGTTGTAGCTTGAACCAAGGATTTCAGATGGAATACCTATTCAGTCAAGTCTGCCTTCGTTCTTAAATGGGGTGATATATTAGTGGGAAGAAAAGGGCAATCAAGTGAAACATGTGTAGGAGGTTCTAAGAGTGGTGGAAAGCCAAAGAAACATGTAAATTTGCGAAATTTAGCGCAACCAGGGAACTACTAGTGCATTCAAGATGCTGCCGGCCTAACAAAGAAAGCACACGATTTTTGTCAAAATTATTGTTTATTCTTCCACATAGTTCCCTTTCAGCTTGATACTCCAACGATTTTTTAACATTGCAATGCCTTTTGAATAGTAAGATTCCTCAAGATCTCCGAAATACGCTTCAGTTTCCAATTTGACCTGTTCATTCATCACAAATCTCCTTCCCTGGAGCAAACTTTTTGTATTTGGGAACAAAAAATTGTCGCTGGGGGCCAAATCTGGAGTTCGAAGTGTAATTCGTGCAATTTGGACATGGTTTCGATAAATTTGTGAGCGGGAGCATTGTCTTGCAAAAAGATGATTTTTTTCTTCGATAAATGGGGGAGTTTGTTTGCGATGTTGTTCTTCAATCGGTCCAATAATTTTCAGTAATAGTCGTATTGTTTTTTTATTGTTTTTCCTTGTCTCATATAGTCGATGGACAAAATGTCCACTTGAATCCAAAACAACAGACGTTAACACCTCTCCAGCCGTTTGTTGAGTCTTAGCTCGCTTTGGTGCACTTCCACTGGGACCTACCCACACTTTTGCTGATTCCTTCGATTCTGGTTTATAGTGGTGGATCCATGTTTCATCCATGGTTACTATTTTTAGCAAAAACTCAGTCAGATTTTGTTTAAGCATGTCCAAACATTGTTGAGAAGTGCGAACGCGTTACCTATCTTGAAGTCAGCTTTCTCATACCCAAATGTTCATGTCAAATTGAAACCAACAACCCACTTGATATGCCTATGGTTGTAGCTTTCACTTTCGGATTGTCCAATACCAATACGATCCAATCCTGGGCCGTTTTCAATAAAATACGGACCAATGACACCACCAGACTATAATGCACACCAGATAGTCACATTTTGCTGATGCAATGGCTTCTCCATAATCGCTTGGGGATTTTTAGAACCCCATATTCAGCAATAATGCTTGTATACGTTTTCACCTAGCGCTGAAGAAATTTGCTTCGATAAATCAGCATTTTTGTTTTTAGAACAATTCAACAACTTGAATGCATTGTTCGGTGGTAAAACATTCCAAATTGTAAAATGGCAAGCCTTTAAATATACAAAAAATTAGTTTAGATGAAAAAAGCATTGGCAAATGCCAAATGCCAGGGCTGCACTTTCGAAAACCCGGTGTTCCCTTAAACTCCATCTTGTTCAAATTTGAGGACGTAGGTGTCCGTTTACTCCACTTTCGATTTCAAAAAATTGTTTTTCATGTCTGTGTAGCGTATGTAATTGATACTCCATTGATATTCCGAACAGTTACTCGCTGTGAGTGCATTGGCATCTCCTGAATCATTTGGGGACTTTCGGATACCCAAATGTAACAAATTTGTTTTCTCACGTAGTCGTCCATGTAAAAATGTTCTTCGTCAGCAAACTCAATTTTTTTGTCACAAAAATAACCATCATCGTTCAGGTTTTTTGTAATCAGATAAGGAATGGCGTTGCAGGTATGTAGTTCACCAGCTACAGTTCTTTAATCAATTTGTCGTTGTACGCATGCAGAGCCAAATCTTTCTTCAATACTCGCTGCAGTTTGGAAGTGGAGAGGTGGAGTTCTTGAGCCCAATAACGAATTGATTTGCTTGGGTCGTTTTCAACACTTTCCTTCACAGCGTCGATATTTCCCTTGGGACGTTCGGGTAGAAGGCGTTTCGGCGTTTTCACATCTTGCACTTAGCTACTCTCTTCGAATTTTTTGAGTATGTGGCATATACACGTCTCAGAAGGCACGTGATTACGAGAAAAATTTGTTAGAATTTTGAGTAGCTGCGATTGAACGCGAAGTCTGTTCTTTTTTTTATTGTGTCACGTTCTATGGTAAATTTTTGTTGTTTACAAATGACATATGTCAACATTTGACAACTGCGAAGCTTCCAACTGTTAAATAATACTCCTTTGCAACCCTATACCGCTTGTATAGGTAGATTAACTTTTTATTATCGAGGCAGAAATGTTCCAAATTGTATTAATTAGTGTCTTAGAAGTGATATCCCGATGGAAACCTATATTAACTCTTTGCAAGCGTATGTCTGCTCTCACCCACTAAAGTGTTTTTACCGTTCCAGTCGTATGTCTGCTCTCAGCCACCAAAGATTTTTATCATTCCACTCTTATGCTTCATATTGGAGACTGCTTAAAAGATACCACAGGATGAAGAATTATAAAATATTATTTTTACATAAAATTAAACATTTTGCTACATATATTTAAAGTTTTAAAAAGAATTAATAAATTTTATTTGTCCTTCATAATCTTGCATATTGTGTATTACTGTTCTTTCAACGAAAATGAATTCCGACCAGCATGACATTCATATATAAAAGTAATTAGTACGCAAAGGGTTAATATCAGAAGTAGAACCTGTTGGAAGTTCTACTCTTAGTTGGGATATTCCGATATTAATGTTTCTCTTAAAAATAATATTTTTCATACTGGATAAAATTGTTTCTTTTAATTTACCCGTTTTATCGCATTTCCCATGACTTTCCGCAATATTTCCGGTGATAACTATTTGCATTTCTGTTGAATATTCTCCTTACGATATGCGATTGCCTGAGGCTTCAAGTAGCCTCAGAGAAATAAGTCTGGAATGGTTAAGTCGGGTGATCTTTTTGGCCATGTCAAATCGCCAAAACGGGAGATAATGCGAACAGGAAACGCTTCCTTCACAATATCTATTAATTATTACACGCTCTTGCGGAGTATAGCGCTCCACTGCTTGTCTATTTGTATTCTGCAGCTATCTAGTTCACAAATGTCAAACATGATTGACGTACGACGAAATTTGCAAAAATTATAACATTTTCCGATAGGGTGATTAATTTTGCGCTCCCTTGTATAAACATTATAAACTCTCTGCGTTTTCACACTGCCTGGTTTTGTCTGTGATGGCCAATTGTTTTTCGTTCTTTTGCGAAAATTCCCTGTGTTGGCTGGATTTGAACTTGAGACTTCCCTATGCAAAAGCACTGAGTGCTCTATATATGCCAATGACCGCAACCATGGCCGCCACATTTTTAATGAAAATATCTTAGTAAAATTTACTCCCTTTCGAAAAGGAAATAAAGTCTTCAATTGCCTTGAAAATTCTTACCATCCCATCGCCTTATAGCAACGTGAGTGTAACACTTAAGTGCGTAAAACTGTCAAGCCTACAGCAAGCACTTTAATAAAGAGGTTTAACGAAGAAGACATTTTGTTTTGTACGATCTTTGCACCAATCAGATATTATTTAGTGACAAACAAAATGTCAACAAGACTTTAGTTTCATAGTCTGCCCTAATAAGTATTCACAGACAAACAGAAAAAAAAATATTGAATAACATTTATAGCCGCAAGTTATATTTTCTGATGTCTTGCTTAAAAAAAATCTGCTTGAACCAAATATTAAGTTACAAGTGTTTTTCACGTTTTCGAAATTGCTTTTGCATACTTTTGCTCTCCTTCTGAATCACGTGGTGATTAAATACCTAGACAGTTCAAAAGCTGCTTAACAATAAAAATAATTTTATGGAAATGAATCAAAACGTTGCATTAATTCCGCATTAATAGGTTAGTTTTTTATTTTTCGATAAATATTTTGTCTTGTTCCAAATTAAAGTAGATCTAAATTAATATTTGTTGATACGCTAGTTCTTCCATCGTAAGTACTTGAAAAGCTCAGCTTAAAATTTTATTGTACAAACTTGCGTTGCTTGTTTCGCGAGAAGCAATTTATCGAGGTCATGAGAGAATAACCTCGTATAAGACTCGCAAATGCTTTTGAAGCGAAGCTAAGACGAGAAGCCTTCCGAATTTGTGGGCGAAAGTATTTTTCTCACCCGACAACATTTCCAAAGTACTTGTAAAGCCAAGTTTCTAATATTTTGAGAGCACTTTTATCGTTTGCTTCGAGAGAAGTTTGTTCCATGCATCTCAATGAGAGTATTTCCAGTATGCATCGATACTGTATTTATTGATCACTACTGAGAGCATTACTTCAAAAAGTACAAAATAGATAGATCTAGTGGATAACTTATTGGGTCAAATTGCGATGAAATCTGGTTTCAAATTCCAGTGTGCTCAATATGATTTCAAATTAAAAAAATTTCTTAATATTCCAAGCCTCTAGAATACTGAAATTCTGTGAATGTGGAAATATAAAAATTAAAAAATATGAATGAAAATGTACGCTAAAAACTGAAAAATTTCCAAAAATTTTAAGTTTTTCTTCAACATTTAGTGTTATATACTTAAGACCGCAACTGAAAATCAATTCTCGTCGTTTGCTTCGTAAAGGTAACAGCCATTATACAATTATACAAGGTAGGAGTGAGCACGGGCTATTTTATCACGAGTCTCTTGCATAGACTGTCATTTGCCTGTATATTTTGCTTTCTATTTTCTTTTCTACTTTTTTCGTTCTATAATTTGTACTATTTTTGACAGTTGGTGGAAGACGAAAGAACTGTCACTCCTACCGGGTATAATTGTATCATGGTTATAGCGAAGTACTTTTTCGAAGCTCAATACGCAGAGAGCAAGGCTGTCATATGAGAGCGAACTCTAATGTGCGAAAGTTAGAGCCCGAACAGAACCAAAGCGGCTGTCGGTTGGCGGACCTCACTCGGAAAAATCCGCTGAGAACACGTCCAGAATAGGAGCGGTTGTCGGTTGTCGGATCAGCCTTGCTTTTCGTTGTGTAAATGCTACAAATTCAACACACACGCACACAAAACGAAATGTTAGCTCATGGAATGCAACACACACACACAAAACAAAACGTCAGCTCATGGTAAAAACTTAGCAAATAGCACTGAACACAGGCTTTTCTTAGCTAAAATATGGCAACATTTACGCCACTCAAAGAGAGATCCGCCAGCCGTCGGAGAAAAAATAGAATTGATTCTATTCTGGCGTTTTTCCGTCGCGGATTTCTACGGCCATTTAAATTTTGGTGGCTGCATATATTTTCATGTATTTTGTTGAACAGCGCATCCGACAACCGACAGCCGCTTTGGTTCTGTTCGGGCTCTTATTGTACAAGTGTTTACGACAGGAAATGTTCCTCTTGAAAGTTCAATTGCTAGTTGAGAGAAAGAGATGACTTAGAGTTTTACCTTAATTTCATCATATATTTTTCATCAGTCATAAGAAAGTCTTCATAATGTCACACTTGTGCGAAAAAGTCATAATCGTTTATCTAATAATAACTCTTATGATATGCTTCACAACTGTTTCAACATACATAAGTTATAAACACCAAAAGAACTGGAATTCGCAGTAATACAGAAATTTAATATCTACATTATGGTTAAACAATTAGTTATATGTAATAAGTGTTATTCCTATAAAACACTATACAGTAATATTGGTAAACTTATATATAAAAAAAAATTTTGAAAAATTAATAATTTTCATGGTTAGATTGTATTTTGTATGGTTTACATTTTGGTTTACCATTTATAATGGTTTACCTTCTTTATTTTTATTTTTACTGTTGTTCCAGATTTTATTTACAGCTTCTTTTTTTCTCGTTAGGTTCCGAGGATAACTACATGTGTGTATTTAAGGAATAAATATAAAGACCGAATTTTTTCACACTTGAGATACTTAAGACAAGTAGAAAAATTTCGTTTTTCGACTCCATTACAGCAGTTGATGCATTAAAAAACTATATTTTGGAGGTGTCTCAAGCAGAATAGGATAAATGTTATGACAAATGGTTCGAAATGGAGAATATTGGGAAAAAAATGCTTCAAAAAGGCTTAACCTTAAAACCAAAAAGCGTGCAATTTATTTTATCCTTACGAATATTTTCCATGAGTGTTTTTCAATGTATTTATATGAGTATTTTCTATGTAAGTATCATATCATTCTTACGATGATTTTTCTTCGAGTGGGTTTCGAGTTCTGCTTGGTATGAAAATGCATCTGACCAACATTTTTTTAATTGTGTCCTCTCGGGTTCTTAAGGTGGGTAGAAAATTCATTGTTTAAATGCGTTTATTATACAATGCGTTTTCTATTTGTATTCGTAAGAAAGTGTTATTAGGAGCTCTGCTTTCTTCAATCAGTTTTACATGTTTTTTTGTTTTTTTTTTGTGATGTATAGTTTGTTTAATTCATTATTTTCAATAAAACATGTTAATTCTGAATAAATAAAATACGAGAGAACCACTTAAATCGAGTAGCCAATTCCCATTCTTTGGCAGCTACTTCACTAATTCTATACTAATTTCTTTTCAAGGTAATACATAAAAACTGACTTCCATTAATTTATAATTCAATTGGCTTATTGTTTATTTTTTTTTCTTATTGTAAGGCCCAAAATAGAGGAAAGGCTGAGAACTAATTTTCAATTTATTTACATTATAAAAGCAAAAGTAAAAGCAAAAGCAAAAGCAAAAGCAAAAGCAAAAGCAAAAGCAAAAGCAAAAGCAAAAGCAAAAGCAAAAGCAAAAGCAAAATCAAATCCAAATCCAAATCCAAAAGCAAAAGCAAAAGCAAAAGCAAAAGCAAAAGCAAAAGCAAAAGCAAAAGCAAAAGCAAAAGCAAAAGCAAAAGCAAAAGCAAAAGCAAAATCAAATGCAAAAGCAAAAGCAAAAACAAAATCAAAAGCAAAAGCAAAAGCAAAAGCAAAAGCAAAATCAAAAGCAAAAGCAAAAGCAAAACAAAGAAAAAGTAAAAATAAAAAGCGAAAAATCAACAAAAATAAAAATAAACTAAAAAGAGAAATAAAAATTAAACACAAATAAAAAAAAAAAAATAAAAAAAGCATTAGAAAAACCAATAAAAAAATCACAATAAAAAAAATAAATAAAAATAACTCAAAAAAAAAATAAAAATACAACTAAATTATAAGAAATAAAACAATTAAAAAATAATGAAACACAATAAAAAAATTAAAGTTAAAAAAAATAAAAGTAAAAATAAAATATAAAAGCTTTTTAAATTAAAATTGAAATAAAACAGAAAAATGAAAGTAAAATAAGAAGGAAAATCGAAATAAAAATCAAAATTAGTTTTTTAATACAAATGAAAATAAAAATAACAATAAGAGTAAAAATTAAACATAAAATTTAAATATAAAAATTATTAATGAAAATAAAAATATAAATAAAATTAAAAATAAAAATATATACATAAAAAGTATAGATTTCAAGGATTTAAACAAGGATAAGGTAAAAGATTAAGTGAAGAATTGGAACTGGAAGGATTAGAGCAAATATTTGGACAATGCTTAGGACAAGACTTATAGCATCATTTTATAAATCCCTGCACATCACTTCACGCTGCGTTGTTGAAATTCGCTATTTATAAAACGCAACGCTTCACGCCGTGATCTTCAGCGTTGAGTAACGCAATAGCGTAGTGAAAACAGTACAAAGTTCGCATTTTATAAAACGCAGCACTTGAAATTCGTTCCCTTGAACTGTCACTTTCATCACTTGCTCTTGAGCTGCCGTTAGAACGAATTAGTTGGTATTGAAAGTTTGTTTGTTTCACTCACATATTCTTAAATGTTAAATATATCGTTTAAATATAGGTTAAAGACAGCAACAACGAACCAACAGTTCGAAATGTTGCTAAAAGAAATAAAAAAACTACCGCAGGTAGCAAATGGTACGCCAGTGTTTGGCGTTTATATTGCAATTTCAATTTAATGATGGCTGAAGAGAACAGCTGATATGGTTGCCAACAAGTCAGAATTTGGTGAATCTTAAATATTTCAAAGATTTGCAATAATGATGCTAGTTTTATTTTACATGTGACAACCCTAAACTGTTGTTGACTGACAGTTCACAGTGGTAACGTAACATAGCTAACGCAATTACGTAGTGATTAATAAAATGCAAATTTCAAATCCAAGTGATGCGCCGCGTTAGCGTTGCGTTTTATCACGGTGATTTATGAAATGATGCCATTAGTACTAAGATTGAGATTATGTAAGAAATTTCGAAAAATATTTTATAAGAACAATATTTTGGACATACATTAAAACAAAAATATGGAAATGGATTAAGGGGGATTATATATCCAAAGGCTGCAAAAAAGGTCATGTTAGTGAATTTTTTTAAGTAAACCTAAGGGATATTTTTAAATGAAAGTTTTTATACCTAAAAATATACACATTCAAGAGTATGAAGATACGAAGATAAGACAAAAGTAATGAAGATACGAAAAAAAGAAATCTTATGACAAGTACGAGCTTATTATGAATAAACTAAGCTTGCAAAAAATCAAAACGATCGGTTCACTGAGTTTCGAGAAATCTTGGTCACCGACTTTGAAAACATGGTTTCGAGAAAAAAGCGTTTGAAAATAAGAGTTAGCACGACGCGCTCTATAAGGCGGTTCACTCACTAGGCTATAGCTTTGTTATTTTTGAGATATCGAATTGAAATTTTGAAGATATATTCTTGAGACTTGAAGCTTTGAAAATGCAAGAAAAAAAAAATGAAAAGAAAGTTCTGGGTATATAATCGGTAGGATATTTCATGTATTTAAACAAATTTAAGAAGAAGGAAAGGGATGACAAAGAAAAAAGTTCGTTTTCACGTCAGAATAGATACCAGTGTATCTATAACACAACCTACTGCATAATTTAAACTAGAAACAAGAAAAAACTAGAAAAAAGAAGGAAAGACCCAATTATCGAATAACCCGAAACCCGGATTTTTGTATCAACTGAAAACTAATTCGGCAATTCTTGTTTTTTTTTTTGTTTTTTACTCTCTGACTAGTGAATTAGCTGGTACTAAAGAACTTAAATCTATATATCTGTACGTAGTCATCTATCGTGTAGGCTTAATGCTACATGCTCTTTGGCTAGGAGTGTAAAATTCAAGGAATTGACACCCAACAGATACATCTCCGGACGTTAATGCTAATACAATGTCATGTACTAACATGCATCAGATCATTTCCTGGGCGCTACTTCCACGACTCTAGACACGACCAGTGCCATATTATAGTAGTTTCAATAACAAATACACACTACATCTACATGTATTTAATTAAATAATATACTGTATGAATAGTTACCTATATTGGAACGCAACAGTACCAATTTATGGATTGCGTTAGTTGATTTCAAATCACAATCCTGGGAAGAAATCTAGACCCTTCGTATATCTTTGACAATATATGGGCACTGCCACTCGGTTTTTACATTGCGTAACTCTACTCCAAACAATGTAGGTCTGGTCGCGAGGTTGAACTACAACAGATAGCACGATACTCCCTGAAGGGCGGCCAGCCGTGCGATAGTCTCCATGCCAAAAGGATTTTACCATGACACAGCATTTCAATACGACTGACACCCCATCATTCTGTATCACCAAACATGGCACGAACAACAATGAAGAAACGATCGGTATTACTTTCTTCCATACATAAACCTATTGCTTCTCGTGTCTTGCTTATTGTTAGTGTGCTATTTCGTGATACAGAATGAAGGGATTAACGTTATTATACATGACTGCAATGCAGTGCTGCCAGGTTTTAGCCAAAAAAAATCCCTATTTTTGCATTCAAATGAATTTTTTTCCCCGTTTTTAACTTTGAGTTTCCCCGTTTTTTTCCCCGGTTTTTTAATTGTTTAATAAATAGCAATTTAAAGAAATAATAAGTTCATTAATTGACTTTGCTAAAACTAAAATAAATACAAACAGGAAAAATATACGTATATATAAGAAAAATAAAAATAAAAATGAAAATTTTAAGCGATATTGTATTTTGACTCGAACGTTACGTTTTTGAGATTATAAAGAATTGTTAGAAATTATTTGAAATATACATATTGTTATACATAATATCAAACCAAGTAAACAAGAGTATGTGTATTATTTCTATTATAAAAAGTTAAAAATTCTGAATTTATTTCAAATGCAAATCAATTTTATTATTTCATTAAAGATTTACTGCGGAGAGTTCTGCATTGAGAGGTATTGTCAAGAAAGTTCCTTATTTTTGTTTTATTTAAATTAATACCTAAAAAAGCAGTTTCAGCACTTGCCCCCCTATAAGGAAAATAAAAAATAAACGACACTATTTTTTTTTTTTTCTTTTAAATATCTGAATCAATGAAAAATATAACTTCTTTCCAGAATTCCTGAATAATTTCTGATGATATATTTGAAAAATTTATATTTCTTAACGATCTACATTCTTGGTCGAAATCATTCCACTCGGATTGATCCGAAATAACGTGTGAAAATATTTTTAAGCTTAAAGTTTTATTTTTCATTTTTACTATCTATGAGTGGCCCTTTATATACATAGTAGCTCCTCAAAAAAGTATCGAAATCGTTTAAGTCTACACCAAAAATACTATTATGACTACATTAATGTATTCCTTTCGCATGAAACAATCAACAAAAGTCTTCAAAGTTAGATCTATTATATCCATATATGACACTTTGTAAAAAACAAAAAATGGATGTAATTAAAATAAGAAATTGTAGTTGGTTTTTCTAATAACCGATATATTTTTTCACTCGCTATTTTATTTTTAATTTTCCCCGTTTTTATCAATGTTTTCCCCGCCTCCCCGTTTTGTACGAAAAATCCCGAAAAAGGGGAAAAATCCCGCCACCTGGCAGCTCTGCTGCAATGACACATTATTCGCCACTATTTCCACCATATTCTTCCTGAGCTACCCAACGACAACCAACAGTCTCATAATTACTACACACTAGCAATCACTATGCAAACTGTACCTCTCTGATTCATGGATCGGTCATGACCGGGTATGGGCACCACTACATTTAAAGCTGCTGAGCTGTTTCTGTGTTTCTCTTTTGTCTTTGATTTGTTGTTGTCTTTTGTGTTGCTACATAAGCTTTTGCTCTCAATTCTTACGCTCACCGCTCCCAGAGCGCTCTCTGCCCATACCCGGTCATGACTGCTGTGACGAAGGAGCAATCGTCACTATAACAGCATAGAATAGAATGATAGAATAAGTGATTATGTTTTGCGCAGGTCCGTTATTTTTGCTTATAAAATTTGACAATCAGCTGTTCAGTTGATTTTATTTCTTTGAGAAACGTATTGCGATCGGTTGCGTTTTGTGAAAAATTTGTGTTTTTTAAGTAAATTTAAGAGCTTTTTAATTGAAATTGACAATATGAAGTGTGCAGTCGCTAACTGTAAGAACAGTAGCAAATAACCAGCGTCAGAGTTCAGCTTGATTACTTTTCCTGTAGATCTAGAGCTGAGAAAAAACAATTTATTTAAACAGTTGTTACTTTTTGCATAGGTTCGATATTGCGACCCATGAAAACATTAGAAGAAATTGAACCGAAGGACTTTGACGACATGGAATATGACGATTTGGAAAATGTAGCCGGATATATACATATGTCACAGACTGGGCGATGAAATACCTAACACTTCATTCAAAACTTATGAGGAGCCATCAATCTCATGGGCGAATCACTTAACTGAGGGATGTTTATCATTGACCAGTGCTACTATTATGGAACATATGACACAACTTGAAGCAATTTTTGAAAAAAATTAATGGGAAAATTCTTTTATAACTAAAAATTTTATAAAAGATCTCATAGATCAAGCATGTTCAATGTGACATAAAAATTAAAAATAAAAATTTCAAAACACGAATGTTTGCAAAAATTCAAAAATAAAACCAAGAAATTGTAGAAAACACACAAACGAAAATACACAAAAATATTGACTTAACAAAAATTGTTTCATTATTTAAAACCTTGAAAATATTATTTATTTGTCCTTTCAATTCACAGTTAACAGGTTTTTTTCGAAAGTAGTGCAAATTTATCCTCTTATTAATTCAATAAATTGCTTCTCAATTCTTTTTTTAATTGTAAAAACTAAAATTATTGCAATGTTTACATTTCTGTGCAGAAATCATATACAAATGAGCAGCTTGGCAAAACAGCGTTGATATTGTGACGTCATGATTAGCTGTATGCGCAGAACGAACATTTTTTGTACCACTATCGGCGCAATCTTTGTATTCTATCATTCTTGTATAACAGCCATATCATCCAGTAGCTATCCGTTTCATGTCAACGGTCCCATCTGCTTCCCATATTGGGCGACCAACTCCAGGATCTGGGTAGTCGCCTTAGTTTATTCAAAATAGGGCAAACCCATTGCCTGAGACCATCCTTAGTTATTCTGACTTTGAACAGACTGGCAAAATTGATTACTAGGCGGAGTTGGTCTTAAAGCACTTCAATAATGGAATTACCTAGGGAGGTAATTTTAAAGGTAGATATTAACCACTTTCTACAACATGCCCACACATGTCTTTCTGTGATTCACCACTTGAATGCGAAGAAAGTAATTTACTCTATTCTCAAGAACAGTGCTTTTTTTAATTCGGCTTTTGTTAAATGTGGGCGGTTAACCACAGTTTAAAATCTATTGCGTCTTGTCAATGGACGAGTTTTTAACTAAGAAAGGCTTCCTACAAAAAGTTTACAAAATTACTTTCTTGCCATAGTTATAAGGTCGGTTGACCAAAACTAATTTTAACGCATTTTTAAGTTTGTATGCTTTCTTGGAAAATATATTGTGTAAGGTTTTTCCTTTTAATCCAAAATCAATAATACAAGCTGGGGAAAAAGTAATCACCCAATGTTCTTTTGCTGTAATTTTTTTTTTAATAAAAACTTTGATATTGCTTGTGAAATTTGTTTTGAGAACCAAGTTGAGAAAATGATATCGACCAATTGGCCGCCACTAGAGTTTGTGGCCATTGATTAATAATATTGATTTTGGATTTTAATATATTAAAATAATTGTATTGGAGCTGATTTTACTTGTGTACACAAATTGACAAAATGCGTCTGTTCACAATTTTTTTGGTGAATATTTTTGTTTATAGCCAGGTATCATTGATGGCAGTTTGCATAATTTTTGTTGTTGAATTCATACATTCTAGATTTTTCTTTAAAAATAAAGAAACCTGCTTTAAAACACAAAGATAACATTTTTTGTCTTTTTTCAGTTTTTATACTACAGCTTGCAACTTTCTTTGAGAAAAATGTATTCGATAACTTTTGATTTAATATTTTATTACAAAAGTATTAAATCAGAAAAATGGTGTGAAAGTAATGATTTTTGTTTTGTTTTTTTTTTTCTCCAGAATGTTGTCATCTGAAGTGTCGTAACAAACAAAAAATCATCGTTATGTCACACCTGTGCATAATTGCGAAAGTCATGGACTTTTATCTAATAATAGGTCTTATGGAATACACCACAAATGTTTCAACATATATATGTTTGTTACATAGCTCCTATAACAGTGATATACGCAATGTGGGTGTTTAATATACTTCATTACAAGGACTCAAATTATTATATTAAACAATTATAATTCGACGTATCTACACTCAAAACAAAATGTTGAGAAGATTTGCAAACACGAGTAATCACAGAATACTTTGTTAAAATGAAGCAAGTAGCCGAAATAGAAGATGGGTAAAGCTTATTTTTGCTCCTCATTAAAAAAAACACCAGTAAGCTTTACATACTTATTAAGAAAGCTTTATTAACTTAAAAATACTAAGAAATCGGCTTCCCCTAAGTTCCAATAATGCCATAGCCCTATGGCTCCGTTTGTAGAAGATTTATGAAGGTTTTATTATTTTGATGATGCCACTTTGTGTGAGAGGCTGGTGGAGTTTATGTCAATTTTACAAAAACTCCAACTCTTTAGAGTTTTAGAGTTACAGAGAACATTACAGTTATTTCCGTGGATTTTTAAAGAAGATAGGGAGATGGGCGTTATATACCTTGAAACATAGTTAGTATAGCCATTATGCTGTTCGTGTGTTGGTTTAAAAGGGCTTCTCTCCAAGCTGTAAAAATGTGAATTTATCAAATTAATGTGAGAATATTCAAATTTTGGGTATAATTTGGCATTTTTTTACGTTATATATGCAATAAAAATGAATTTGAAAGAAAATATTAGAATTAAAATAAAATTCTATCTGCAATTAATTAATTTTCTCATGAGTGTAAATATTCCGTTGTGGTCATGAAAATACGAAACTTTTTTATTGTTAAAATAATTCAAGTGGGTTCATCTGTTTGTTGTTTTTTTATTTAAGCCAGTTACTGATTGAATCTGACTTCGTTTATTTGTGGACGAACGCACACTTTTTCGAAAAAATAAATGTTTTTTGAAATTGCGTGAAAAAGTTTTTATCAAAAGCTATTGTAAGTATTTGTGGCGTCCGTGGCGTAGTTGGTTAAAGTGCGTGGCCGCTATGTCAACGAACCTGGAGACCCGGGTTCGAACCCCAGCAACGGCAGAAAATTATTAGAATTAAAATAATTTTTCTGTACGGCCGCCACCTCTCTGCAGACAATGGCAAACCTCAGAGAATAATCAAAATGCCATGTAAAGCTTCTTGAGAATAAGAACATTCCGTTCATCGCCGTTCGGAGTCGGCGTTAAACCTGTAGGTCCGTTTCTCGGTCAATTGTGTACAAACTTAATAACACGCACAACACAATTGATCATAAGAAGCTAGGTCAAAGTCCTTTCAAGGGCTGAAATGGCCAGTTATACATATATGTATTTATTTTTTATTATAAGTATGTATTTAGAATGAAAAAATTTCTTGTATGTTTTGGAATTTTTATAGAGATCTTAAGAAACTATAGCGTGGTATGAAACGTAAAAAAACCTTGATTTAAACTAAAATTTATTTCAACTGTTACAGAGTTGTAAATTAGGACATCTGGTAGATTTTGAATAGTTAAAACCTGATCATTGAAGAGAAGTCTTGTCTGTTAGTTTAAAAAGGTAATGAGAAGATTAAGTAAAATTTAGAATAAAGAGGAAATAATTTGGAGACAGTTGAGCTGACGGAAGCTACAGCTGTGAACATAAAAATAGCAGTACCCTTGCCAATTTCATGGAGATGATATTTATTTTTTTCAGGATGCCAATCAATTACAACTGGTACATTAATTAGCTACAAAGGATTAAGGGTTCACTTAAGAAATATAATCTTTTGACATAATATGGCAACTATGTAGATAACGGTTGTTTTTAATTCTCAATGCGTGTTTGCAGTAAAAATAAGAATAGCAGTGTGCTAACAATTTTCAAGTTTTGAATAAAAAAAAAACAGATTTCTTCTACATATTTCAGTGAAAGTGAGTTCAATATTTATATTTTGGCAAATTATAGAAGTGTAGAAGGAATATTAACGTTTATTCTTACCTTTTTTTTACTCCAGTGGGTCGAGCAAAACATTGCACGGTTGATCATCGAAAGTTTATCTCAAAATGGAGAGACGAAGGAAAATTTTGCACAGAAATTCAAAATCTGCTCTCGTGTTCAGCGAAGATGATATCCAACGCTATCAAACACACGGAAAAAATGGAGAAAAGGGGAAGAAAACGAAAAACTTCAATCCAAGACGTTCACAGAATTGTTAGACTCACCAAAGAAGACCTGTTAAAATCGGCTAAACAGATCAGAAAAGAGGTGAACTTGAATATTTGTGATATGACTGTACGAAGGAGGCTATTAGAAGGAAACTTAGTTGTACGCAGTCCTAGAAAAAAAGCCACTCCTTACCAAACAGCACAAGGAAAGGCGATTGGAATTTGCAAGAAAACATGCTGGGTGGTCTGCTGACAAATGGCGCAATATTTTGTGGACGGACGAGTCGAAAATTGTTTTGTATGGTGGCACTGGCTCCTGGCAGTATGTCCGGCGACCACCTGGTACTGCCTGTCAACCAAAGTACACGGTAAAAACGGTGAAACACGGGGGCTGCAAGATAATGGTCTGGGGATGCTTTTCCTACGCTGGAGTAGACCCTATACACAAAATTCAGGGCATTTTGGATAAAAGTGTATTTGTATTTTTGTATTTGTATTTATTGGACTTAAGAATTAGTACAGTAAGATCAATAAAGTGTTTATGTAGAAATATTAGAGAATATTATGCTGCCTTTTAGTGAAGAAGAAATGCCAATAAAATGGGTCTGCCAGCAGGACAACGACCTAAAGCATACCATCAGAAAAGCTAAGGAGTGGTTTCGTGTCAATAGGGTTAAGGTACTGGAGTGACTAGCTCAGTCTCCCGACCAAAACCCCATAGAGCATCTTTGGGGAGATATAAAGAAAGCTGTCAATGATGCGAAACCAACCAATAATAATCAGCTTTGGGAAGTTGTCCCAACTATACCAGTAGAACGATGTCAACATCTGGTGGACTCTATGCTCCATCGTTGTGACGCCATAATAAAAAATATGAGAAATGCGACAAAGTACTGACTAGTGGTTTATATTTATATTTTATAAATTAAGTAAAATGTGTAACCTCCTTAGGCACTGCTATTTTTTTGTTAGAGTGGATTTCACTTTGTTTTTAATAATTTTTTTGTTCTTCAATATAAAATGAATATAGCATCGTTTTGAGAAATGTAATATAATATTGTTGCGAAATAAAAATGAGAATCAGTGAACTCATCTTTAATATTAAACATATATTGATAATTTTGAAAAAGTTTTGGAACTGCTATTTTTGTGTTCGCAACTTTAAGTTCGCGAATGATCCTTTAGTTCTAAGCTCCAAAGATAACTTGAGAAACTGCTAATAAATCAATTTTATCTGTCATCAAAGATAAAATTGATGTTGGGGATGAAATTGGCGGCGATGGAGAGAATAGTTTTAAGCATTGTCGACAAATCCAACAGTTCCTTTATTTATTTACTAACTATGTACAACATATTTTTATCCATTATATATACATATATATTGACTAGGTAGAATAAATTTTAAATAAAACCTATATAAATATAAAATCTAGCATATTCAGCTGCTTTTTTGATTCCATAATTCTATGATTCTGTTCTTTGGCGTTAATTGAAAGAAAGACTCCGTTCAACCTGAGTTCTAAAATTTCCTTGGAAATTTATAAACAAAGGAGTTTAGAACTTTCAAGCACTACCGATTCACCATAACGAGTTATGATGGTGATGTGCTAGACTTAATGGAGCAGCATGTAGATGCGCGTGCTGTGGTGGCGCAACCAGTTTTGCTGGACTCCATGGAGCAGCATGGAGATGGGCGTGTGGTGCTGGAGCAACCAGCTTTGCTGGACTCCATGGATCAGCATGGAGATGGGCGTGTGGTGCTGGAGCAACCAGTTTTGCAATGTGGTGCGTCGATGGGTAGGCATATCCGACCGAAACATGATGAGTTGTAGTCTTAGGACCGGGTATGGCGTGATATGAAGCGGCAAATGGAATGGCTTCATAGACTGGAGGCAGAACTTGAGTTATGGGAAGTGGTGCTGGCAAAAGTGGAGCGGGTGCAGGCAAAAAATGAGCTGCAGGGGCGGGAAAATAGTGAGCTGGTGCGGGAAGTAGTGGTGCTGGAGCTGGCAGAAAATGCGTTGGAGCAGAATGGTATATCGGTGCTGGAGCTGGTAGAAAATGGGCTGGAGCAGCATGCAATACTGGAGCAGGAGCCACAGGTGGGAAATGGAAGGGAAGAGGAGCAGTATGATAAGCAGGAGCTGGCGCGGCACCATACAGTGGTGGAGCTGCTGGGAGCACATGTGCATGTTCGTTGTGAAAAGGAACAGGTGGCAGCACTGGCGGAGCAAAATCAAAATGATCCGGAATGGCTTGCAGTCCAAAGGGATGCGATGGTTTCGCAATGACAACTACAGCAGCGACAGCTAGCACAACAAAAGCCTGAAGAAATAAAAATTATTTATTGACCAGATTATTAAATGTGTCATCTTACAATTTTCAAAACTGACATCCTGTATCCCCGATTAGTTCTCTTTTGTGTCACTTAAGTGTCTACGTTCGGCGAGCGCTTGTGATTTAATGATTTTACGCTTGTCTTCTTTTAATTTATATTCAAATAATTTCTTATAGCTTCCCAATCGAAATGGAATGCAAAACTTCGGCCACCAATAGCCAATTTCACTTTCAATGGCTGCCATTTTCGGCAATTAAACACAGTTTAAAGAGCTTGTTACCTATTTGTTGGTGCTTGTGACAAAGAAACAGAAATTGAGTAATCCATCGCTAGCTGGCCACTTTGTCGTGACTTATGGTCATGTACGCATGTTTGTCTGAACTGCACATGTCGAACTGCATTGAGTTCGTGCGGGCGTAACTCTTTTACACCTCGCTGTACAGTGTACACTCGTAGTTATGGCTTTCTTGTTTATTGCATAATGCTTTTGGCTTTCGTTATCAGTTCTCTTTCATATGACTTAATAAAATGTATGTCAATCCAAATGCTGCATTTCTTTTTAAGGAAATGTAAAAAATTGGTAACAAAGAGAATTTAGGGTATGTTGGGTAAGGTAAGGTGGGTAATCTAGTAATTAAGTCTGTAATTTTTGTTTAACAAATAAGTTTAAGAGGGTTTACAAGAGATACCCGGCTTTTAAGAGAAGCTTTAAACTATTGGAAAATTGTGAATTTCTTAAAATGAGTATAAGTAGAAACATGGAGATTATTTTATTTGTATTATTCCATAGAAAATTGATAATTATGTCACAGTACTAATCACGGTGGTCTTTCCGAACTTCCTCCGCAGAAATTCTCAAAATTTTTGTAATGAATCTAATTTTCTACGCCTTTTTTTAAGAGTAAGTCTTCATGACAAAACTTCCATGGGTGCTTATGAAAGTTGTCCATGTTTTTCAGGAAAAAAACTAAGTATGTTTTAAATATCAAGTATATTGGGACAGCCTGTATTACACACATTTCATCTTTAGGGCCCACTAAAGTTTTTAAAGCGAAACAAAAACGTTCTGTTAAAAGTTATATTTTTACGTAACTGTTTATTTAATGTAGTTTTTGTTATTGCATTATAATTTTACAACTTCTGAAAAATATTTTTTGAATGTTTGGATAACATATATTAGTTAAGGGGGCATATTGGTTACAAATTTAAAAAAAAACTTTTTTTTGGGAATTTTTATTTCATAGAAGGAAAAAAGATATCGTTTTCAAATTTTACACATATATTTATTAACATTAACATAGTGGCGTCCGTGGCGTAGTTGGTTAAAGTGCGTGGCCGCTATGTCAACGAACCTGGAGACCAAGGTTCGAACCCCAGAAACGACAGAAAATTATTTGAATTAAAATAATTTTTCTGTACGGCCGCCACCTCTCTGCAGACAATGGCAAACCTCAGAGAGTAATAAAAATGCCATGTAAAGCTTCTTGAGAATAAGAACATTCCGTTCATCGCCGTTCGGAGTCGGCGTTAAACCTGTAGGTCCGTTTCTCGGTCAATTGTGTACAAACTTAACAACACGCACAACACAATTGATCATAAGAAGCTAGGTCAAAGTCCTTTCAAGGGCTGAAATGGCCAGTTATTTATTTTTATTTTTGTTTTTTATTTATTAACATTTGAAAAATACAAAAAAGCAGTTTCAATTTCAAATTCAAAAATTTTGGAAGCGGTTTTTGACGTTGTTTGATTTTTTTTTTAAAAAAATGCCAAAAAATTGACGGTGTGCAGGATATCACCAGTCTGGAACATCTGAGGAAAAAATAAAAACAAACAAATGAATTCTTGTTTAATTGGCTATTGCCTGAACTAGGATAATTTTTTCCGCTGAAAAAAAACGAAATGGCGTCCATTTGAATAAAAAGTCGATTTTCGAGGTTACAAAATCGGTCGCCATTTTGTTGTTTTTCGGCGGAAGAAAATTATCCTAGTTAAAAAGCTTTGATGTCGGCGCTTATCTTACTAAGTCGAAATCTTATTATTTTAATTTTTTCTAATTTGGATTTATTACCATAAAAATATTAATGAATATGAATATTATGAATATAAAAGCTTTTTAGCGATTTAAAAAAGTTCAAAATAGTGCAGGGTTGATGTCATAGGAAAAGACAATTGTCCCCAGAAACACTCCTTTTTCTCTATATTTGAACTAGTTGCATTAGGAACATTTTTAAACTGGTTGCTTTCGCAGTAGCCTAAAAGTGGTTCTTTTTTAACTAGTTGTAAAGTGAACATATCAAAAGTGTAAGAATTTTGTGCAATGGAAAGGTCCTAAAGATCTCATTTGTACCATCTTTTCCATCCACAATCCAGAAAACATTTTGTCTATAAACATTTTTTTTTATTATTTTTTCTGGTGCACAGCAAATTTTAATAAAAACTTTTTAACAAAAAAAAAAAAACCGACCTCAAAATCACTACAAAGTAAAAAATAATTTTAAATAACTTTTCCCACTCATTTCTTGGTCATATTTTAAAAGCTATTTATATGTATTATACTATTTGAAATCTTATCATTTTCATTTTTTCTATTTTGTTTTATTATCATCAATATATTAATTGCTTTATGAACATAAAAGCTTTAAAGTCGGCGCTTAACTTACTATGTCGAAATCATTTTATTTTAATTTTTTCTAATTCGTTTTATCATACAAATATTATTAACTTTATGAATATAAAAGCTTCTTAGCGATTTTTTTCTTTCAGTTGACAATTTTTGAGTACGCTGAATGTAGCCAATGTGTTCCGTGCATTATTTGTGCAGTTGTTTCACACTATGTCATATTTAATATGAGCTTTAAAAGCTCACCCAAACCAGTTTAGTGAGAAATTTAATGTGTACAAAGCTTTTAAAATTACTACAGTGTCACCAAGGCACCAAATAGTGCACGGATGGTAAAAGATCATGATTGTGTGTCAAAGATTAGCGCCGACTTCAAAGCTTTTATGTTCATAAAGCAATTAATATATTGATGATGATAAACCAAAATAGAAAAAATGAAAATGATAAGATATTCAATATTATAATACATACGTATAAATAACTTTTAAAATTTGACCAAGAAATTAATGGGAAAAGTTATTTAAAATTATTTTTTACTTTGTAGTGATTTTGAAGTCGGTTTTTTTTTTGTTAAAAAGTTTTTATTTCTTCCTTTTTAGAGAATATGAAAAATTTTATATAGTAGTATTCTTGAGGAAAATTTCAAACATGAAACTTTGTTCTTAAAAAATTTGTTTTATTAATTCCTGAAAGTTTGTTAGGTATTTTCCATTTCTGACTCTTTAAAATTTTTATTAAAGTGCCACGCCCTTTTTCAAATCCCGCTCACTATATTTACCGTACTTTATAATGATTCTACCTAGCCCTGTGCCAAATTTCAGTTCCCAAGTATCAATATTAACCGATATATACTACTTTCCTTACAGTGCCACACCCTATGTACAATCCCGTCCATTTTTGTAATGATTCTACCTACCCACCTATCTGCATACCAAATATTATTACTCTAGTGTCAATTTTAACTAAGATATAGTATTTTGCCACACCCATTTGTTGAAGAACGCCTACTTTTTTGACCGTAATTTGTAGTAACTGTGCCTACCCATGTACAAAATTTCAGTACCCTGCTGTCAATATTATTCGGCCTACAGAGTTTTTCTAATATTGCCACACCCCTTTGTCAAATAACGCCCACTTTCCTTACAGTAATTTTGAAAAATTGTATCTACCCCTGCACTAAATTGCAGTACCCTAGTGTCAATACTATTTGATATACAGTGTTTTTTTAATATGACCACACCCCTTTGTCAATTAACGCACACTTAATTGACCGTAATTTATAATAAATCTGCCTACCCCAGTATTTTTACTGTAAATTTCAGTACCCTAGTGTCAATATTAACTGAAATACAGTGTTTTTCTAATAGTGACAAGCCCCTTTGTCGAATATCGCCCATTTTTTAAAAAAGACCTCCGCGATCATGATATATATCTGTTGACAAAAAATTTCGGAAGTCGGGCAAGTGCTTTAGGAGTTATCGATGTACATAAGAGCTGGTTTTTTTTTTTTCAAAAAATCGTAGGCGTGGATACTGTTGTACGGATAATTCTAATCAACTTTGCTCAAGAAACATTTAGTCTAAAATCTATTTCGAGCCTCCGGTTTTTCAAAAGAAGATCTTAATTTGTATTTTGCTGCAATATGTGAAAAAATTATTCCACTTGTTGGAAACAACTTTGCTATGAACAAAATAAGTAAACTTCGTTTTATGTTTTTTAGAACCCATATTTTATTTAATTTATTTCTTATTTACTTTTATTAAAAGTGAAATAGAGAACGCTTCAATTTAGTCGCAGTTATCAGAGATGGACGTAAAGTCATAATCTTAATTCAATATGTCACATATACCATCTCAATATATTAGTTCTCTTGGACCCGCCACAAGATTTCAGTGGTCTTAATTTACCAAAAATTCGTGACATATTAAGATGTAACTCTTTACTTTGTGAACCCTCCAAAAAAGGAAACGAAAGATTTGCCTACAAAACTTTTACTTCTGGAGTCTCAACAAAGTTAACTGAAATTTAGAATCGTTTAAACATTGAAATAATAAATATTTATAAAGAGTGTTATATTGAAACTTAACATTTTAATTGATAGATATCAAAAAGAATCGAAAAAT
The DNA here is from genome assembly GCA_943735915.1 of Pherbina coryleti. Classification (NCBI taxonomy): domain Eukaryota; kingdom Metazoa; phylum Arthropoda; class Insecta; order Diptera; family Sciomyzidae; genus Pherbina; species Pherbina coryleti. The sequence goes on along the minus strand of OX030952.1, from coordinate 81,267,656 downwards.
AAAAGTATATCAGAACTATTCGGGAATCCCTTCAAGGGTTTATTTTTTATTAGCAGAGTATGTTATAAAAGTTTGTGTGCCTATGTAGTTCAACATAAAATATTTACTACAGTTCTGTTGTATATGGCAGTCCATTCCTAGCTAAATTTATATGCTTCACACAATACCTACCATCCCATTATGTGAAGTAATCAACCCCATAATTCAGCATAATTCATATATTGCATACTCAGAAAATTTTTTGTTTGAGATAGTGCAATAAAAAAATTTTTTACCGTGAAGACCCTTGCAGCCCAACAAAGCTAAGAGTTTACAATAAAAAATTTCAAATTAATTTTGGTTGTGTAGATTATATAAATATAATTGATATAATCGAATAAATATAATCGATAATGACAACATTTTGTCGGGACCACCGTTCACAAGTAATATTCCGTATGAATACTTAAAGGAATTCTTAGATGTTGAAAGTCCACCACTTCCCAATCCAAAAATTCCATACTATATTCAAGGAACTGAAAGATTTGTTCAAGAATTGTTCAAGTGCATCTCGAAAAGTTGTTGGATAAAATCGTGAGGCAGTTATGGCTGTGATCGCAGAATGACGATGAAAAAATACCACGTCTTAAAGCAAACAGGACCACATAAAATAACCTTTTCACTTATTTTGACCTTATTCCCTTCATCATTCAAAACTGTTGATGGAATTACTGACGATCCTGTCATTATTTGTAGTTTATTTGCAAATCTTTTTAAAGAGTCATTTTGTTCAGATTCTTTTAATCCTGATGAGGAGTATTTTGAATATATGAATTCTACACCCAGAGTTTCTTTGGGCTCTTTATCCTTTACCTCGGAGGATATTTTAAAATATATTAGTTCGATCGATGAAGATTTTAGCGTTGGACCTGATGGAATTCCTGCCGCAGTGTTAACTCAATGCGGTTCAATTTTGTGTCAACCACTCTCTTTGTTATTTAATAAATCTATAAACGAAAGTTATTTTCCACTGTTTTGGAAAAAATCATTTATTAGTCCTATTTATAAAAAAGGTTTCAGGAATGATGTTATTAATTACAGGCCCATTGCTAAACTGTCATCGATTCCAAAACTTTTTGAGCGAATCGTGTATGATCGGGTAAAAATTCACTGCCGTGAAGTCATAGCAACTCGTCAGCATGGTTTTGTTAATGGCAGATCTACGGTATCTAATCTACTCGATTTTACAACCTTTTGCTTAAACACCATTGAATCTGGTTGCCAGGTCGACTGCATCTACACTGATTTTAGCAAGGCTTTTGATAAGCTACCACACAATTTAATTCTATTTAAACTTAAGTCCATTGGATTTCCACAATATTTTGTAAACTGGATTAAATCGTATTTGGCAGAACGATCTTATCAAATACGATTCCGAGGGGTTTTGTCTGCTGAGTTTATTGCGTTATCTGGTGTTCCTCAAGGAAGTCACCTAGGTCCACTTCTGTTTATGCTAGCCATTAATGATGTGACCCATATCATTAAAAACTCTCATCTGCTTATTTATGCGGATGATATGAAAATATACAGAAAAATAAATTCTCAAGACAATTCAGCCCTACATCAGTCCGATCTGAAATCTTTTGAAGTTTGGTGTTCTAAAAATAATATGTTTCTTAATCCAGATAAATGCCAAACTATGACCTTTTCGCGAAAAAGGAATAATTTAGTTTTTGATTATAAAATAAAAGATACTGCTTAATGTCGTGTGGATGTCGTTAAAGATCTGGGAATATGTATGGATTCTAAGCTTTCCTTTAACATTCATATTGATAACATTTGTAAAAAAGCATCTTCTATGCTTGGATTCATTAAACGCTGGGCCAAAGAATTTAATAGCATGATTACGACTGCAACGTTGTATTATGCAATAGTGCGTCCTCACTTGGAGTATGCAAGTCAAGTTTGGTCTCCAAGTTACAATGTGCATGTTGATCGAATAGAGAGAATCCAAAAATGCTTTGTTCGATTTGCCCTAAGGGGCTTAAGTGGATTTGACATTTTAAACCTTCCTCCTTATGAGGATCGCTTAAAACTTTTAAAAATGCAATCATTGAGTGAGCGAAGAAAGTCTGCAGACATCGTCTATTTGCACCAACTCATCACCGGTGTATTCGATTCTCCAGAACTTCTTTCTCTTATAAATTTTAATTCTAATCGTAGAAGCAGTAGAAATGCCAACAATTTAATTTACTTACCATTTAGTAGAACAAATTATATGTTAACTGCTCCTTTAAACCGTTTGAGTAAATTAGTTAACAATTGTAGCTTTTTTGATGTTAACTTGTCTAAAGGTCAACTCAAGAGTAGATTAAAAACTATTGTGTAATTGCATGGTTATGTTTTTGCATGGTTAGTCGTGATGTCTTGTGTTGTCCTTGAGCCCAACCATATTTTGGTGGGTAAATTTTTCTCACATTAACTTATTTTGAGCCACTAATATCAATATCGTTGAAAATTTCAAAGATTTTTGGGTTGTGACTTTGAATGCGTTAATGAGGAGAATGTGCGAAAAAGCTGTAGTAGCTAAACTCTATTGTTATTGCATGTTATTTTATTTAAACTTAAGTTTAATTTAATTTTAAGTACAAATACTTTTTTGCTTCTTTTCACTTTTTTTAATAATGTTTTATGTACCAAAACACAGATATATTTAGAAAAAATATTTTTATTTATTATGCATTTTTTAGATTTTTGATTTCATTTATTGCTTTCGAGTAGGGCTAAGCACGTTGAATGCCACGGCACTTTTCGGATTATGGTCCGAAAAGCGAAATCAATTTAATCATATTTTTTCTGTTAACTAATGAATAAACATTGAATGCATATTTTTGGTTCATCTTAAATAAAATTTCTTTTCGTATAAGCCAAACTTGATTGTTTATTTTCTTCCAGTGGGCCATCTATTCATATTTTCACTGAGAAACTACGAACTCACTCGTGGCGGCGCAAAAGTGGCAAGTCAAGAAACTATGAGATTACTCGTATTGGACATTCCTGTATTGGACATTCCTGAGGAAAAGCCCTAATACGAGTTATGTCGTGTTTGGCAGTCAACGTGTTAAAAATAAAAACCATAGTTAAAACTTTTGACAATTTTTTTATTTGGTGAAAACGTTTGCTCAGAAAGTTTATAATTTCTTATTGATTAGTTTTATAATATAGCCCATTTCGAATTTTGATCAAATATTAAAATATTTCGAAATTTTTGTTAAATAAGGAAATTAGATGAAGATTTCCTTCCGAAAAAACCCAAAATTTGTAGTCTAGTACAGGTTTTATGGCTCTGTCTACTAATTTTTTAACATATTGTAGCAAAACACCAATTAAAACCTTCTCTCGAAAAACCGGAGGCTCGAAATTGATTTTAGACTAAGGGTTTCTTAGGCAAAGTGACTCAGAATTCTCCGTTGATCATTTTCAGCGCCTACGATTTTTTTATTTTTTTTTCATTCATATGAATTGAGCCGCCCTAATGTATATACATTAAAAAAAAAAAAAAAAAAAAAAATGGACAAACCAACGAACTTGACCAACCAACCTCTTCCTTTTTGAAGTCGGTTTACAATTAAGGTGATGTTAACATTTTTTTTCGTTTCTCAAGGTGTTGTACACTCGGAATTCTTTGCACAAGGTCAATCAGTCAACTCTCAATTTTATTTGAGTGTTTTAAAGCATTTGCGCGAGAATATTCGGCGAAAGAGGTCAGAATTATGAAGGGACAAATTTATGGTTTTTGCACTACGATAGTACACTACCTTATACATCACGCATTGTACGCGATTATTTGACCAAAAACAATGACAATATCGTTCAAGAAGCGTCATATTCGCCAGAAATGGCCCCGTGTGCAGTTTTCTTATTACCATTTTTAAAATATTCTTCGCCCTGATCATTTTGAATTTTTCTTCTTAAATAAAACACCAAAAATAAATATTAAGATTTACTACTTTAATTAATCACATTAGTTTTAAACAAAAAAAAAAAAAAAAAGATGAAAATGACAGTCTTCAATTCGGTATCATTGCATTAATTTAAAAAACAAGTGGTGCTGGGGCAGCGAGTGGGGCGCCGAATGGTGCTGCAAGTGGAGCAGCTGCGTAGGGTGCAGCATATTGGGCTGCGAATGGATGCGCAAGAGGTGCAGCAAGAGCTGGAGCTGCTAAGCTATGTACGAAGGGAGTGGCAACGTGGGCGGCAGCAAAAGGTGTGGCCAATGGAGCGGCAGCAGCATAAGCAGCAGGTACACCGGCAACATAACGGCTTGACACTGGGCCAGCATAACCGAAAGGAGCAGTGGCATAAGATGAGAGGGTGCCATCGTAATTATTGCGAATGTCCACTTGTTGACTACCGCCAGCAGCGTAGAGTGGCGCATTAGCATAGGCCAAGGGCGCTGCAAGAAGTCCAGGTTTGGCAGCAGCACAGGCAAACAATGCAAAGGCAACGATCAGCTGTGAAAGATTTAAAAATTAGCGAGTTTTCTTAAATTACTTTTTAAACTACATCCGAGTTGGCAGCTTACAATTTTGAATATTTTGCTGAGGAATTTTTTTGTTTAATTTTGTGAAGTAGTTCAACTGAAGCTAGTTAATTGATTTATGATTGACTGTTCAGTGTTCAATACCTTTTATAGGGGAAAATTTGCCTAATTTTTGGTTGATGCCAACAATTGTTACCAAAAACTTTACACAATTTAACGTGCACTGCTTGCTAATGGTGGCCAAAAATATAATTTGCTCAATTGTCAATTGATGCAAATATTGACAGCATGAAATGTTGCGAAGATGTTGTTGGTGTGTTTTTTATAGTGCTGTCTCAAGGAAGTATGATCCGGTCCCGTACCCGTACCCGTGCCCGTTCAAATTTGTATGCGTAAAATGTGCACATTCCAAAGTTTGCTTTTTGTATAGTTTCGAAATTAATTCCATTTTTTTTATGCCTTTTTAAATATTTAACATACTCACCGGTTAACTTATTTAACACTAACTTAATTGTGTTGAAATTATTTCCTCTAGCATATTATTGAAGATTAGCTAAACGGTTCAAAAAATACACAAAGCATCATGATTACCTATAAATCAAATGTTCGCAACGTTTTCAGTTTAATTTTTTTTTGCTAAATTTAGCTTATGACGCATGTTAATTTATGCAAACAAATTAATTAAAACATATAATTAAAAAAAAATATTAAGCTAGTTTGGCAAAAGGATGAAGCGTTAGTTAAAACTTCAACGTAACTGGCTGTGTCCGTGTTGAACTAGTTCTAATTTAGATCTATTCATTGATTAAACTATTAATTTCGAAGCGAGCGATGGCATTGCTGAAGAAATTTAAATTTTAAGCTGTTTGTCTTCAAAATTTTATGAGGATGATATTTGATCAAAATAATTATTTAAGTTATGACTAAATATCATATGACTCCAACATTTACATATATAGGCATATTCTCTTGAAAAAAGAATCATTAAATGAAAAATAGTGTCTTGACATAAGGTGGATCTTTTTGTATGAATGATTTTTAAAATCAGATCAGTCTGTGATTCCCGAAAGGAATGCAGCATTGAACAAATTTCGTATATTTTTGTTATTTGTCATATAATTTAAAAATACCATAAAACGAATTTAAAATTTTTCAATTACATAACACAGAATGAAGAATAATGTATAAACTCTAATTTTGGTACATTATGTTACAAAACGGTCACAGTCATTGCCATTTCGTAAAATTTTTAAATATATTTGAAAAGTTACAAAGTTACTCTATCAAGAGAGTTAGTTTGATAAAAGGGTGGTCCAGATACAACCATCTATCTATTGACGTAGAATTACGTCATTCTTGGAGGTTAGTAGGGTGGTTGATAGCGTTTCACACTTGGTTGATAGGTCACACTTTGAGCCTTTGGTGTGCCTAAAGTACTAATCGTACAATGTTGATGTAAGCACTTGTTGGTCTGCTTCATTCTCACTGGGAGAAAAATTCATGTTTGAACTCTCTAACTTATATAAATTTTATACAATTACATGAAATATAAAGCCAACATTTGATGTTTCCGATTGTTTTGCGCATGGTTCTTGTTTAAGGTTGCTACCTATTTATCGAGTGCATTGGTTCTTGTATATAATAGAATATCTGTATGTACTGAGTATTGCTGACTAAAGCAAGAGGGCACTGCCAGTTAAAAAAATATAAAACCAGCATTTGATGTTTTTTTTTGCTTTGCGCATGGTTTTTTGTTTAAAACTTAGTATGCTGTAGAAACGAAAATTCCGCGGCATATAATTCCATACAGTGTAGAGTCAAAATTTTTATGTGGAGAAAAAAGCAACTACAGTACAACCATCCTCAATGCAATTAGATAAATGTTTCCTATATAAAAATGTAGTTTGCAAGCAAAGCAGAACTGAAAGGAAATATGGTAAAAGTTTATGTAAGTTGCGATTATTGTGAAATTTTTTTTCTTTAAATTTGCTTTTACCAAGTGAACTAT